>NW_026846588.1:111454439-111523594 GCF_025583915.1 Anolis sagrei ordinatus | reverse complement strand
TATTAGAATATTGATGTATATAGATAAGAATATTGATGATATTAAAAGCTTAATATATATATAGGTAAGAGTATAGAGATTATATGTACATAGAATGTCAGGAGGCATTCCATGGAAAAAGTATTGTATTTACTATGCTAGATTGTTTATATGCATTGTTGTACTGTATTTAACATGTTTTTTTCCCCTACAGGAATGTATTTATTGTGTATAATGTATTTATGGTATATATTGATTGCAAAATGTATTTATTGCATAAATGTTTTATTACAAAAGGTGTTTATTGCAAATGTGGGTATGTATATAGATAGATAGATTAGCTAGATAGATTAGTTAGAGGGGTTAGTTAGGCCTAGGATATTGTTAGGCTTTGCTTCGGAAAAGGTCTGCAAACCTTTTCACTCCACAAACCATCTTGAGGTGGGGAGGGAATGTGAAGATCCCTTACCTTGCCAGCCGGGGTGGCAGGGCCTAGGAGAGACAGGCTAGGTAGTTTCAGCTTAGAAGGCCTGGCAGAGGGCAGCAGGAGCCATCTTAGTTTAGGGAAAGCTCCAGTTCAGAGAGGGGGAGTGGCCTAGGCCTGAGCCAGCCCTGAAACAACCAGGATTGGTTTGTTAAAGGGGGGCGGAGTTAGACTGTTGGAGGGAAAGTAAGAAGCTTCTTTTAGTCAGTTCAGTTCAGTTCTGGTTGATGTTAGAGTTAGAGCAGGATCAGAGAAGCTTTTAGGAGTTCCTGATTAGACTAGGCAGTTTGCCTGAAGTTTGCACAGCAAAGTAGGCTGTGGCAAACTGGTTACAGCTATTTAGGGAAGAGATAGCTGGGTTTTATTTTTGTAACAAAGAAAGAACCATTCTCTCATGCAACCGTTATGCTTTTAAGAACAAGAACACTTTAATTGTAACAGCCAAGCTTATTGAACTGCATTCACTTCATTCTGTAACTTTTACTTCAATAAACTTTCCTTGTTATTTTTGAAACTTAAGCCTGAGTCACGTGCCATTTGTGAATTTAGTCCCTTTTCTTTTTTAAATCAACCTGTTTCCCTTCAAAGAAGCCCTTTTAAATGACACAGTACATGGTGGTCTAAAAAAGCCTTTTCTTAGTTTAACCAGCTAGAGGGTTCCTGTTCATTTGGTTTATGGTGGCAGCGAAGGTTTAAATAAAGAGACATCCCCTCAAACGCTATATAGGTGCCAAAGTGGTGTGAATTCCTTATTAAAGGAGGGACAGTTGGTGGGATCTGTTTGCCCCCTGTCCAGTCATATTGTTTGGCCACACGACGTGCCTTATTATAATTTGGTGGCAGGTGGTGGGATTGATCGTATTGCCATCTGCCCGGTTATTATAATTGGTGGGGCAGCGGTGGGATTGTTTGACCCCCTGCCCAGACGGTCATAAAGGAGTTATTATACCATACATCAAGGGAACCACTGACCGCATAGGGAAGCTGATGAGGAAACACAACATACAAACAATCTATAAACCCACCAAGAAAATCCAACAAATGCTACGTTCAGCAAAGGACAAGAGGGATCCTCTCACCTCTGCAGGAGTCTACCGTATACCATGCAGCTGTGGACAAGTCTACATAGGGACCACCAAACGCAGCATTGCCCAAACACGAATCAAGGAACATGAAAGGCACTGCAGACTACTTCAACCAGAGAAGTCAGCCATAGCAGAGCACCTGATGAACCAGCCTGGACACAGCATATTATTTGAGAACACAGAAATGCTGTACCACACCAACAACCACCATGTCAGACTACACAGAGAAGCCATTGAAATCCACAAGCATGTGGACAATTTCAACAGAAAGGAAGAGACCATGAAAATGAACAAAATCTGGCTACCAGTATTAAAAAACTCAAAAATTACAACAGCAAAACAACAGAGAGGAAACAACCAGGCACAGATTAACACCTCCCAGCAAGAGATTTTCCCAGGCTCAGGCAGGCCTTCAAATGCTAATGAAGGTGATTAGCTGAAACATTCACACCTAGCTGCAGCAGGGAAGAGCTCCTTTCCCCACCCCAGCCATTCCACAGATATATAAACCCATTGTCCTAATTCCAACAGACCTCACTACCTCTGAGGATGCTTGCCATAGATGCAGGCGAAACGTCAGGAGAAATGCCTCTAGAACATGGCTCTATAGCCCGAAAAAACCCACAAGAACCTATTTATTTATTTATTTCAAAGTTTTATATACCGAGCTTCTCACCTCATAAGAGGGACTCAGCCCAGTTTCCAACCATAAAAACACATACAATCGGTAAAATATCAAAATACACATTACAATAAAACATTTAAAAGCACATATATTTAAAACTACAGTGGTCAGTTGACATACTAAAATCCAGATCATTGTCTCATTCTTCGAAAGCCTGTCTCCATAACCACGACTTCACCTGTTTCCTGAATGTCAGGATTGTTGGGGCGGTTCTAACCTCTGGTGGGAGAGAGTTCCAGAGTCGCGGGGCCACTACCGAGAAGGCCCTGTCCCTCATCCCCACCAGCCGCGCTTGTGAGGCCGGCAGGACCAAGGGCAGGGCCCCTCCAGACTATCTTAGTAATCTTGATGGTTCATAGGGGAGAATACGTTCGGAGATTAATATGTGGGATAAGGAAACCTGGGACCTCAAAGCAGGTCCCCACACAGATCTGCCAGTCCCGGACTTTCTTCTCCTGCTGTCCTCACAACCTTTCTGTGGCTTGGGATAAAGTGGAGGGTGGACAGGGGACATCTGCCAGAAGTTTTTTTTTTAAAAAAATCACTCAATTATGCACTGTGTTGTGACTCAGCTGGAATCACAGACTGTCTATGATGAGGATGATGGGACTCAGGTTCACAGTTTGGTTCAAGATGTCCCTGTTATAGACGGTGAAGAAGTGCAGTTTCCCGCAGCAAGCGATGATACTGAAAATAGCCAGGTGCGGGTGCAGATTGACTCAGAGAAGGAAGACAATTCTCAGCCTGATAATGAGCAAGTAGAAAAACAGGCTGATACTAATGAACAGATTGATCTTAACGAAATGGGAACCTTAGATCGGGCTGACCGTTTGGAATTCCAAGTCCGAAGGAGTGAAAGGATAGTTAACAAGAGAGAGGCCAGGGGCCGGAGAAACGCCTTCATGTTTTGCAAAGGATATTAAGCCATGTGTGTAAGAGCAAATCTTTGCCAAAGCAACTTTGCGTTCTACCAAGAACTTTACCTATGCTTGTCTGGATTTATCTTGCGTTCATGGTTCAGGACTCTGTCATGTTCTCTTGGGTTTTGCTTTGCTGGTGCCTTTCTGGATTAAGCTTCAAGTGCTTTAGGATATTGATTTGTTGGAAATTAACCTTTGCTTTTAAGAACTTTTTACCTTTTTAATAAACTATAAATACTTCTGGCTGTGTGTGGTTTGGTGTCTTCAGCAAGGTAAATCTACCCTTAGGTGCAACACACTGATGCAAAAATGTGCACATGCAAATATCCTAATACAAATATGGAGAGCGTGCTGTTGTGCCCCAGAAACAGCCTTACAACAAGGGTTAAAGCAACTAAAAAAGCATTACCTCAGCAAAATGATAATAATATAACAAACAGCAGCAAAGGAACAGTAGGAAAATCCCAAAAGCAAAGCAAAAGTCTTACATCAGACATGAAACAAGAGTCTTTGGCAAAAAGTCTTTGCAAGGCACTTTGCATACACTGGAGCTACAAACAAGGAAACTGCACTAAGTAGAACAGTTGCTGCCAGCATTGACTACCTGCTTTACCGCTGATTTATAGCCCTCAGCTCCCAGCACGGGTGTTCCCAGTGCAAAGTCTGATTGCTCAGCATCCTTGCAGCCATTCTAGCTGACCTTCTCCTTTCTTCTTTTGCCTTTCAGTGTTCTGAAATCACCTGTGACTTAGTGGGAGCCCAAATAGCTGATCAGCTGTTTTGGGCTTTTTTAATCCAACATTTGTGGGAAGCAGTCTCCACAGGTGGTGAAGAGAGAAATCCCAAACTTTTCATGACTGCAGGGCCACACAGTCATGAGAAAATTCACTTTGTTTGCCAGAAGCTGGATAAAAAAGACCCTTTTGAATCAGGGTTTCTCTCCATTGTTGTGATAGAGTGCGCATTTAGCATAAACTTCATCTGGACACCCCCCTTTTAACCCATTTTAGCCTGATTTATAGGTACTGTTTAGAAGTATCCAAAGACTAACCTGGGACTGTCATATTTTGGTCATATAATTTGGTCGTGTCAGGAGCAACCGCTCCTGTTGTGAGAGAATTGGCCATCTGCAAGGACGTTGCCCAGGGGATGCCTGGATGATTTTTGATGTTTTATCATCCTTGTGGGAGGCTTCTCTCATGTCCCCGCATGAGGAGCTGGAGCTAATAGAGGGAGCTCATCTGCCTCTCCCCGGATTTGAACCTGCGACCTGTCGGTCTTCAGTCCTGCCGGCACAGTGCTTTAACCCACTGCGATGCTTGGTAAAATGGCAACAGGAAAAAAGGAGGACCATTCCAGTTGGATAGACTCAATCAGGGAAGCCATGCCCTTAAGACCTGAGCATGAGCATTGGTGATAGAGTGACTTGAAAATCTCTCATTTATGTCCATAAGTTGATTTGATGGCATTAAACAACAACTACTGGGTCGGAAGGGTATAGCTTTCCCTTTGGAGAAGGGAAAGACCCAGCTGCAAACAAATATGAAGGAGACTTTACGGTAATGAGTGAATCAAGAAGAAATGTAGCTGTCAACTGTCAATGAAGTCCTCTATCTTCTTTAAGACTTTTGCAGCTTCCTTGTTCTTGTACACCCTCAGCCCAGTCCCCTGTTCTGAGTTGCTATGTGGAAGGAGAGTCATGGGCAGTCTTTCTCCCTTCAAGATGAATCAAGAGAAGGAGAGTCATAGGCCTCTTTATAAAATCCAGGTTATCTACTTTGAACCAGATTATATGCCAGTGTAGACTCATATAATCCAGTTCAAAGCAGATAAAATGGATTATCTGCTTTGATAATCTGGATTATATGGCAGTGTAGAAGATGTTTTAAACTGGATTTATACTGCCTTATATCCCAGGATCTGATCCCAGATTATCTGCTTTGAACTGGACTATAAGAGTTTCTACTGCCATATAACCCAGATCAAAGCAATGATCAGGGATCAGATACTGGGATATAGGGCTGTGTTGATCTAGCCTCAGTCTGTTTTGTGTGTGTGTGTGTGTTTGTGTGTGCACGATTCTCTCAGCAATTGCAAAGATCAGTGATAGGGCACATCTTTTGTATGCAGGAAACAGGACCCCAAATTCAAGGGAGGAAGGGGAGGAGGGGATTAGGTGGCAGAATAGAAAGAATGAAAATAGAGTGAGGAATTTGGGTGAGGAATTGAGGAATTGGGGACTTTCCTTCTACACTGCAGAGTCATAGATACCATCCCACAATTTCTCGCAGCCAAAAGGACTTTCAAAACACCACAGGCTCACCAGATCTATGCCACAGATATATAAAGCCACTTTCCTAGTTCCAATAGACCTCACTACCTCTGAGGATGCTTGCCATAGATGCAGGCGAAATGTCAGGAGGGAATGGTTCTAGAATGTGGCAATATAGCCCGAAAAACCTACAACAACCCAGTGATTCCGGCCATGAAAGCCTTCAACAATGAATTGGGGTGAGTGTGCAGGTACAACTGTACCAGGAGCTCTAATTTTGTTTGCTTTGCTTTGAATGTTTGTTGCAGTCCTAAGTTTCAGGGACTCTGCAGATAGGTGGCTTCTTTTGGCTGCAATCATAGGGCAAGCCACCTGTCAATTATAGTTAGGTTCCCTGGTCCCGCCCCCTTTTGGGTTTTTGGAGGGAATAGGAGCCTTTTTGGGTTCAGTCCACACAGAGAAGCCTTTCACACAGGACATGAAACCAAGAGCTCCTGTAGAAAGCTTCATCTTCTACAGCCTGACCGGGGTTATACAGCCCATAGCTTGGCTGAGGATCATACAGCCTTACAGCTCCTTCGCTGAGGGACTTCAGCCAGCCATCACCGAAACCTGAACTCCTTTTCCCTTGGAAGTCTACAAAGCTCTACTTGGTAAGGGTCACTCACGGAAGCCAGAAGCAGTTGGTACTGGGTGTAGGGGCTCCACGCCATCAGAGGCAAAGACAGACTGCCCAGATTAGAAGTTAAGGATTTCCCCATTAGTTACAGTTATGAAGATAGTGCCTGTTCCCTGTGGACAAGATTGAGAGAGAGCCAACAGACTGTTAAGAAAGCCTTAAAGTATCTGTTTGTTTTCATTAATAAAGAACTTTGTTGGACCTTTAAGCATTCTAGAGACTGTGTTTTAAGGAAATCCAAAGGCCTTTAATCTGAGGCAGCCCCGGTGTCCTGTTGGGCACACAGAATTTATGCCCTGTCTACAGTCTGATGCACAGGCCCAGCGTGCGACAGCACAGTGAGTGCTGGATCCACACTTCTTTATAATCCAGTTTCAGATTAACTTCACTGAGCTGCATTATATTGCAGTCTACACTCACTTCAACGTAGTTAATCTGCATTCTGAAACTGAATTATATGATGATATAGATCCAGCCCAATTATCCAAGTTTATAAATACTATACACTATGTAATAATATACAGTAGAAACCAGTCACTAGAAAAGGAGAAGTTACTGAAAAGAGTCACAATACTGACAAGAAAAATGTTTTCCTTCTTACAAGCTTATAGTGGGGAGACATTTGCTTTTCAGGCCCATAAATTCTGACATTTTCAAAGGCCCTGGATGCTCGAGGGCCTTAGTGTCATGCTAAGCAAACAGATTAATCTCTACATTCCATTTTATCCCATTCCATTGTTCACTTTTCTTCTTCTTCTTCTTACACTAACCCAGCTCTTTTGCACTACAAACTCGGCCTTTCTGCTCTGAGTTGAGCTTCAGAAAATTCTCTCTCTGTATTCACAAAGGCGACATATAAATTAGCCTGTCTAACAACAGAGCCTTGTGATATTTTCTCCATTTTAAAATGTACTTTTCCTAAGGCAGCAGACCTTTTGGCAAAGGCAGAGACACCCGCCTTAAAAATTCTAATAACCTTATCTACAGAAGCATATTTTAAACTTCAGCAATAATTGGAACACAATTAGAAAAAGTAACTGATGGACTTTCCAAGGGAGAAGTTGAATTTAGAGCTGAGAGTCAGAACCTTTTGCTAATTACATTTTAACACCATTGGAGAAACCGAACCATGGGAACCTGTACCTTCTGTACCCACAATTTCACTTGCCTGTGCTTAGGGTGAAGGAAATGGTTTATCAGGGAATTTGCTAAGTCCTCCATGTGATTTTGTAGTTACTTTCCCCAGGAGTTACTATAGAGTGGGACAACCTAACAAATTTCCAGAGAGGATATCATCATAGGAAATTCTAGGTCATCCAACACAACTCTATGACAGGGGTCCCCAAACTACGGCCCGCGGGCCACTTCCGGCCCGCCAAGGGCACTTATCTGGCCTGCGGAGGAGGAGCGCCTCCCCACACAGTGCCCCTCCCTTAGCTGGCTCACGCTGCCCATTGGGTCTGACGGATAGCGTGAGCCAATCAAGGGCAGCTGCTTCGCGTGGCCTACTCGCGCGTAAAGCACCTCACAAGGTGCTTTACGCGTGAGTAGGCCGTGCGGGGCTGCTCCTCCCTTGGCAGGCTCACACGATCCATCAGGCCCGATGGGCAGTGTGAGCCAGCCAAGGGAGGCTGCCCCGGCGCTCCATGCAGTCATGCTGGCCACATGACCTTGGAGGTGTCTATGGACAACGCCGGCTCTTCGATTTAGAAATGCAGATGAGCACCACACCCCAGAGTCAGACACGACTGGACTTCATGTCAGAGGAAAACCTTTAACTAGGAAAATTGTGGAAGATCCAGGGTGGGAGAAAGAACTCTTGTCTGATGGAGGTAGGTATGAATGTTTCAATTGGCCACCTTGATTACCATTTCATAGCCTGACAGTTTTTAGGGAGAATCCTTTGTTGAGAGGTGATTAGCTGGCCCTGATTGTTTCTTGTCTGGAGTTCCCCTGTGTTTGAGTGTTGTTCTTTATTTACAGTTATAATTTTAGAGTTTTTTAAATACTGGTAGCCAGATTTTGTTCAGAGTAGTAATAGGAAGATTTTCCATTCTCTGCTCCTGGAATTACTGCCTAAAGAGGGCTAGAAAGAACCCCCTCTAAGGGCCCTTCCACACAGCAAAATAAGATATGTGCAATGTGCATAGGAATTTTTTTATTGATTTTTTTAAAGAAAACTATAGTCCAGCCCTCCAACAGTCTGAGGGACAGTGAACTGGCCCCCGGTTTAAAAAGTTTGAGGACCCCTGCTCTATGGTATGCTGACACTTCCTGCATCTACCTCTGATTGGCTGAGAAACTGTGCCAACTAGGATCCATGCAGGGATTGGCCGGAGGTTTCTCTGATGTCACTGACAGAAGGAGGAGATCCCTGTGGTGGGAAGAACAGTTGATGGTTGATTAGTTTGAAGGTCCCATCTGTTATAAGAGATGCCCCCTGGGAGGATACAAAACTGGGGAAATGATGACATGGGTATGCAGATGATTCCCTGATTAACTTAAGCGTCCGGTTCTGCAGAGACAAAGATGTAAGACTCAAAAGTCAAAGGGGGACAAACCCAAATAACCAGGGGTTCAACTCCCTATTCAAATAGCTAATGTATTCATATTTGTTTAGCCTTCTCTTCTGTGAGGATGACAAGCCTCTAGACTTGTTTAAACAGGAAAAGATCTTGTTGTTGTTCATTCGTTCAGTCGTCTCCGACTCTTCGTGACCTCATGGACCAGCCCACGCCAGAGCTCCCTGTCGGCCGTTACCACCCCCAGCTCCCTCAAGGTCAGTCCAGTCACTTCAAGGATGCCATCCATCCATCTTGCCCTTGGTCGGCCCCTCTTCCTTTTGCCTTCCACTTTCCCCAGCATAATTGTCTTCTCTAGGCTTTCCTGTCTCCTCATGATGTGGCCAAAGTACTTCAACTTTGTCTCTAGTATCTTTCCCTCCAGTGAGCAGTCGGGCTTTATTTCCTGGAGGATGGACTGGTTGGATCTTCTCGCAGTCCAAGGCACTCTCAGAACTTTCCTCCAACACCACAGCTCAAAAGCATCGATCTTCCTTCGCTCAGCCTTCCCTAAGGTCCAGCTCTCACATCCGTAGGTTACTACAGGGAATACCATGGCTTTGACTAGGCGGATCTTTGTTGAAAAGATCTTAAGCTCATCTTAATAACAAAAAGAATCATCCATCCCACATACACACAGAAAGGGTTTGATTTTATCTGGCTTGGGAGATCACTAGAAAGATCTTTGTTTATTATGTAGTAATCTCCATTTCCAGGAGCTTATACAAACTGTGGACATGGTGACAGTAGATGCCTTCAGGATACATCTGATAGAAGTTTATACATTTAAGAATTGACACAGTCAGAGGCGGCCCTAGGTAATTTTCAATGGTAAGCAAACAGTATTTTGGCGCACCCCCCCCCAAAAAAAAACCAATTACTGATATATATATATAGGCATGGACAAATTTTGGCCCTCCAGGTATTTTGGACCTGCTTGGGAGTGAAAAGGCAGCAATAGCAAGGAAGGAAGGGGAATATATTCCCCTCCTCCCCCCCCCCATCGCTGCCATCTCCTTTCCGAGCAGGCGCCAGAGAGGGAGAGAAGCATGCCTCTCTTTGCTCCTGCTGCTTCTCTTCCTCTCCAGCTCCAGCTTGAGAAGGAAAAGGCAGCGATAGCAAGGAAGGAAGGGGAATATATCTGGGGAGGCCCTGCTCTCGACCCCACCTCTATCACAAGTGAGGCTGGTGGGGACGAGGAGCAGGGCCTTCTCGGTGGTGGCCCCTCACCTGTGGAGTTCACTCCCGGGGGAGATCAGATCAGCAACATCCCTCCTCTCCTTTAGAAGGAAATTAAAAACGTGGTTATGGGACCAGGCCTTCGGGCAACCTGGCAGCTAAGGACAATGGACGACTAGAATTAACAGGACTGACAATGTGGAATTGAAACTATGGACTATGTGACGGCGAACGCTGAATGCTAAACTGGTTTATTGACATGTTGTAGAACTGAGAACCGACCGTTTAATTGTTTTAAACTGTTTAATTGCTGCTATACTGTTTTTATTGTTGTATTGTATTTTATTGTTGTATTGATGCCGGCATCGAATTCATAGAATCATAGAATCATAGAATCAAAGAGTTGGAAGAGACCTCATGGGCCATCCAGTCCAACCCCCTGCCAAGAAGCAGGAATATTGCATTCAAATCACCCCTGACAGATGGCCATCCAGCCTCTGTTTAAAAGCTTCCAAAGAAGGAGCCTCCACCCCACTCCGGGGCAGAGAGTTCCACTGCTGAACGGCTCTCACAGTCAGGAAGTTCTTCCTCATGTTCAGATGGAATCTCCTCTCTTGTAGTTTGAAGCCATTGTTCCGCGTCCTAGTCTCCAAGGATTGTGCCTTTGTAAGCCGCTCTGAGTCCCCTCCCCCGCCCCCGGGGTGAGAAGGGCAGGGTAGAAGTGTCTGAAATAAATAATAATAATATATTTCCCTCGTTTCCCCGCCATCGCTGCCTTCTCCTTTCCGAGCAGGAGTTGGAGAGGGAGAGAAGCAGCAGGAGGAAAGGGAGGTGCGCTGAGGGTGGCAAGGAAGGCCCTGGCGGCAGCGGCGAGGAGGAGGAGGCGAAGGAGGAGGAGGAAGTAGCAGCAGCAGCACAAAGAGGGGAGCTGCCATGTTGCTGCCACCTTCTTGAAGGGCCTTCCTTGCCACCATATTTGGTTCAATTCCATCATTGGTGGAGTTCAGAATGCTCTTTGATTGTAGGTGACTATACATCCCAGTAACTACAACTCGCATATGTCGAGGTCTATTTTCCCCCAAGAGTGCCCTGGGCAAAATCAACTATACCGCAAATGCTTACTTTGCATAATGGGTTGAGCCGCCCCTGGACACAGTACACAAACAATACAAGTTACTTAAGAAGTATCATGTTTATACATTCATTAAAGGGTTTAGATTTGATCAAATTCAGGACACTGCTCCTACTGGGTCCTATCAGAACCTCCAGTGGCTTCAACATTTCAAAACTTTGAAACTGACGAATTTTTTAAAAAAGCAAAAAAATATTCCTACTTGAAGTCTTCTTCAAGACTGTGGGGACACACTACTGAGGAGTCCTGGGACTTCTCATGGTGAGTCTCAATTGCCATCTTGCACCTTTTGAACCCTGGAGCTCAAAGGTGCAGGATGGCACCAACTCTCACCCCCAAGTCCCAAAATTACCCCTAAAAATAAAGTAAATCTAACATGATTGACATAACTTTCCTCCTCATGTCAGGAGGGTATGAGGAAATTGTCAGAGATTGACGATGCCCAGCAAAAGGAATGCTAGATCAAACAGACACTGATTTGCAAATAAGGACTCTGCAAGCTTTGAGTTACAAAAGAAACTAAGTTTTACTAAGCACACACAGCAAACATCTTTCTTCGGTGAGTGACATACAGGAAGAGAACTAGTCAAAACCGAAAGCCAAAACACTTCTTCACATCTGCTTATCTTCTCTTGCTTGAAGCTGGCAACTCCCTTCAGTTTCTCACCAGAACATAGCTTATCTTTCTTTCTCAAGTTCACATAATCACAGGCTCAACTCTAAACATTTCTGCACAGTATTTTCCATTCATAGTGGCATCCATCTTTGCAATACATAGAAGCACATTTAAAACACATACATAACTCAATTAATAATGCACCAGGAGATTTTTTTTGGGGGGGGGAGTGGATTTTGGGGCTGTCTGGAAGTGCCTCTTATTATTACTTTATTACAGTTCCACGGAGGCCATCCCATGACAAATGACCACCTCTGGGGGCCACTTGTGGGAATCCCTACTCCTGATTGAAGAAGGAGGGGAAAACAGGGGAAAGCGGGAAGCAGACAGGAAAAGGACATGGGATGGCTGTCCACTCCCAAAACTGGACCTTGCTGGAGCAAGATAATAATAATAGCTTTATCCTGCTGCCATCTCCCTGAAGGGACTCAGGGTAGCTTACAGACTCTTCCAAACACTTTTTACCTATATCTTTCCTATGTTATGGTGGGGACCAGGTAAATGACCTTGGAGGGCCGCATCTGGCCCATGGCCTTAGTTTGAGGATCCTTGAGTTAGAGAGTAAGGAGAAATGATTGGGGAAAATTGCGGAAAGCGGTTTACTCATGACAGATGGATTTCATGGCTGATCTTTGGCATGATAGATTCTTCTTACATTATGAAAGGATGAGCTGGGATAATTTGTTTAGTTTAATTTAGGGGAAGAGTAATAGCAGTTTCTGTTGAAGAGTACTAGCACTTTATTGACTTTCTGTAGAAAATATATATATGATTTTATGAGCTTTGATTTTGATTTTAGTAGCTCATATATGTTGTAGTAAGAATGATGATGAATTATGATAGATGAAAGTGGTATAGCTTGATTGTATACTTTAATAACTGCTGGAGAGAAGACTAGATGTCACTTTTACCTTTTCTATTCTTTCTTTTTATTTTGGATCTTTATCCTTTTAAAAATAGAATCATAGAATCATAGAATGAAAGAGTTGGAAGAGACCTCATGGGCCATCCAGTCCAACCCCCTGCCTTCAAATCACCCCTGACAGATGGCCATCCTGCCTCTGTTTAAAAGCTTCCAAAGAAGGAGCCTCCACACACTCCGGGGCAGAGAGTTCCACTGCTGAACAGCTCTCACAGTCAGGAAGTTCTTCCTCATGTCCAGATGGAATCTCCTCTCTTGTAGTTTGAAGCCATTGTTCCGCGTCCTAGTCTCCAGGTAAGCAGAAAACAAGCTTGCTCCCTCCTCCCTGTGGCTTCCTCTCACATATTTATACATGACTATCATATCCCCTCTCAGCCTTCTCTTCTTCAGGCTAAACATGCCCAGCTCCTTAAGCCACTCCTCATAGGGCTTGTTCTCCAGACCCTTGATCATTTTAGTCGCTCTCCTCTGGACACATTCCAGCTTGTCAATATCTCAAAATAAGAATGGGATTATCTAGGGCTATATATCATTTTTTCTTTTTCTATATTATATTCCCTGTTTGATTTATTTTATGTTTCCTTTTTTGTTCAATGTTATTGTACATGAAGAAAATCTCAATAAAAATTACCTGGAAGATTTGTTGTGAGAGTAGAAAAAAAATAGTAAAGCCTGTGGAAATTAAAACACAGAAATAGTTATTATTAGAAAAATTGTCTGTATTATAGAAGACGCCTTGTGAAATTCATTGTAGCTTCACCATTTATTGTTTAAGCAATGTTTTACCATTCTTAAGCTTCATAACAGATATATAAAATAGGTCATGTGACAGAACGGTAAGAACATGCATTAGCCTAATGCAGCAGGAGGTCTATTAAAAATGAGAATGGGTTTCTCTAGGAATATCATGCAGAGACAAAAATGTTTTTGATATAAAACTAGGATCCATGCTCACCAAGATATCATACAACAATGGCAGGCTACCATTACCTCCTCAGAACCCTTCCCTTCGCTCTCTTCCTTTACAGTCAATAAACTCTAACAAATATTAACCAGAATTTCTAGAGATAAATGAGGTTTTACCTTCACTATAAATCTATTGCAAATGTTCTTTCTGAATATGTGAAAAAACACTACTCACAGATGTCTTGAATCTATTGGAATACAAACCAAGAGCTGGCTTTAAAGAAACTTGAACATAAAATAAACAGGATTGTCCTGACTTTCAAGAAGGAACTACAAGCCCCAATTGAAATTCCTTAGGATACATCTACACTGTACAATAGGTTTGGTTGATCTGGTTCAGAAGTTTCTAAAATCAGAATGAATTCCTATTTAAATGACTTTTAAAACAATTTCGAGCCATGCTGGAATAGTGTGAGGAGTAATAACAAATTGAAACAATTTACCCATTTTTCGGAATTATTTTCGTATGTCTGGTCAAGGTTTACAATCTCGCAGTTTCCCTGGCCCCCCTGGCGACAAGTGGCAATGCGGAAGGGTGAGGTAGGCATGGCCACATCCAGCTCTTCCTGAAGGCCACGCCCCCAAGTGGCCGTCAAGAAGAGCTGGGCATAGCCACACCCACCTCATTCCCCTGCCATCCATCACCCTTTGCAGTCACACAGAGAAGGGAAACTGCAAGATTTTAAAAGTAATCTTGCAGTTTCCCTTCTCTGTGTGACTGCAAAGGGTGATGGATAACAGGGGAATGAGGTGAGCGTGGCTATGCCCAGGTGACTGCAAAGGGCCAATGGATGGCAGAGGGAGGAGGTGGGCATGGCCACGCCCAGCTCTTCTTGACGGCCACTGCGGGAAACTTCTTCGTCGCTTGTCACCAGGGAGGCCAGGGAAACTGTGAGATTTTAAACTAACGGGGGAGGGACACCTTCCATTAACGAAGTAAACAAAGCTATTCAGATTTTTGCTATTTCCGATCTTTTTTTCAAGAAAATTTGAGAAATAATTTTAAAATCGAAATGCCATCACCCCCTATATACAAAACGAGTTTAGAACCGTTTTTTTTCTTGATCAACCAAGCCTACTGTACAATTAGTGCAGTCTGACACCACTTTAATTGCCATGTCTTAATGCCATGGGTCCATTGGAGTTGCAGTTTGGTGAGGCACCAGCTATACTTGGCAGAGAAAGTTGAATACCTTGTGAAACTATGGATGCTTCCAGACAGCCCAAAAATGTGTCCCAAAGTGAGTTTTTAAAATCTGGTCTTTCCAATGATGGGGGGGGGGGGTATATGCCACCCCGAAGCCCCCCAAAACAACCCTTAAAATTTTAAAAATATATCCAGCTGCCATTAAGGTGGTCCTTGCATCCTCCTGGCATGTAGAAAACTACAATAGTTAACTTCAAAGAGACAACTTGATGATCACAATAATATGTGATTTTACTTCCCTATTGCTGAAAAATGTGTGAACTTCTGTGAGCAGAAGGAGACACTCAATGTGTTGTCTACAATGTTTTTAATGGAACATCTCAGCTGAGAAGAATGTTCAGATCCATTCAGCCTTATTTTATTATTCTGTTTGCAAAAGGAGCATTTCTAGATAGTGAACATGTGTCCTTGAACCACAGCCTTTCAAACTGAACAAAATATGAAAACATTTTGTTGTCGAAGGTTTTCATGGCTGGAATCACTGGGTTGCTGTGAGTTTTCTGGGCTGTATGGCCATGTTCCAGAAGCATTCTCTCCTGATGTTTCGCCCACATCTATGGCAGGCATCCTCAGAGGTTTTGAGGTCTGTTGAAAACTAGGCAAGTGAGGTTTCTATATCTGTGGAATGTCTAGGGTGGGAGAAAGGGTTGGAGAAAGATCACCATATTTAGACACCTGCATAGCTCCAAGCATAGTCAGGTCAACGTGTCCCCCTCGAATCATTACAAAAGATTCATTGGTTGAGAAGTAGGCAGCTCCTGGAAGCATGGTGACTGTTTCTTTGCCTGCATTGATGAAGTCGGGGTCAACGTCTTTTTCATTGGGTAAGGTCCCCGGTCAAGGACTCCATTTTCACTCTGTTGGAAACTAGGCAAGTGGAGTTTATATATCTATAGGATGTTCAGGGTGGGAGAAAGACTCTTGTCTGCTTGAGGCAAGTATGAATATTGCAATTGGCTACCTTGATTAGCATTGAATGGCCTGCAGCTTCAAAGAGGGGCTGATTTCTGTGTTGGGAGGTGTTAGCTGGCCTGGATTGTTTCATATCAGGAATTCCCCCATTGTTTGAGTGTTTCTCTTTATGTACTTCTTGATTTTAGAGGGTTTTTTTATTACTGGTAGTCAGATTTTGTTCATTTTTATGGTTTTCTCCTTTCTGTTGAAATTGTCCACATTCTTGTGGATTTCAATGGTTTCTCTTTGTAGTCTGATGTGGTAGTTGTTAGTGTGGGCCAGCACTTCTGTCTTCTCAAATGATCTGCTGTGTCTGGGTTGGTTCATCAGGTGCTCTGCTATGGCTGACTTCTCTGGTTGAAGGAGTCTGCAGTGCCTTTCATGTTCCTTGTTTTGTATTTATTATTATTATTATTATTATTATTATTATTATTATTATTATCTTTATTTATACCCCGCAAAATCTCCCGTAGGACTCGATGTGGCTTACAAAGGCCAAGGCCGCTGACAATCAACAACATACAACACACAATAAACTCATAAGCAAATAATAAAACATCAAGCAAAACAATAGAATAGTAAGACAATGACACCATCACACAATTAAAAACCTAAAGGCTGGGCCAAATGTAATGGACAATTTAAAATGCTGAAACTTGACAGGTAATATGTAGAGGTATATGGAGGTAGGTGCAATATGCAGATAATCCTGAGTCTCTAGCAAAGTGCATTTGGGACTTGAAGCCAGGAGTTTCCTATTCTGGAAAGGCACACCAGAACAGCCAGGTCTTCAAGCTCTTCCTAAAGACAGCCAACGTTGGGGCTTGTCTGATGTCCTTGTGGAGAGAGTTCCAGAGTCAGGAGGTTACCACAGAGAAGGCCCTGTCCCTTGTCCTCACCAAACGCCCCTGCAATGCAGGTGGGATCGTGAGCAGGGCCTCTCCAGATGATCAAAGGGAGCGTGCGGGTTCATAAACGGAGATGCGGTCACGCAGGTAGGCAGGTCCCAAACCGTTTAGGGCTTTGTAGGTGAGCACCTGCACCTTGAATTGGGATTGGAAAATGAACGGCAGCCAATGGAGCTCCTTGAACAGGAGGGTTGACCTCTCTCTGTAAGGAGCAGCAGTTAACATCCTGGCTGCCGCCCACTGGATTAGCTGAATTTTTCGAGCTGTTTTCAAGGGCAGCCCCACGTAGAGTGCATTACAGTAATCCAATCTAGAGCATTTGGCCAATGCTTTGCTTGGTGGTTTCTATGTAGACTTGTCCACAGCTGCATGGTGGCCAGTTGCAACATTCACACTTGCCTCAAACAGACAAGAGTCTTTCTCCCACCCTGGACATTCCATAGATATATAAATTCCACTTGCCTAGTTTCCAAGAGACCACACAAACTCTGAGGATGCCTGTTACAGATGAGGGTCAGGAGAGAATGCTTCTGGAACATGGCCAAACAGACCGGAAAACTCACAGCAACTCTATGAAACCATTTACTTCCATTAATACACTGCATAACATTTGGCCTACCTCCCATCTCTGATTTTGTTGCAAAAATAAAATCAGTCGCAGAAAGGGATCATTATGCGTGGTGGGTTTTTTCTTCAGCTTCAAAAATATCTAAGGCTGGCACTGGTCATTGTGTTGTCAGGTGACTATGGCAACATCCACTATGGCAACAACAGAGAACACAGCAAAAATTATTATGTAGAGGGGACAGCCATCAGAAAGCAGATACTTGGTTACAATATTGTCTAACAGATAGAGTGATTTGTGTGTATGTATATAGTCGCAGATGCATCCTTTTGGAGTACAACTTAACTGCCAGTGGAATTATTATCTGTACAGGAGAATGAAGGGGCACCATTTTGTTCTTCATCTCTGCCACCAAAACGTGTCTCTCTGCCCCTGACAAAGAGAAGAATAAGTTAGTACCCTACATAAGACTGTAAGTACAACAAAACTGAAGAGCTCTTGCTGAGCTAAAGACCTGTTCTACTGCAGAATTAGCATAATAGTTACTCTGGCCCTGGCTGGATTTCTGCTTGTTGGACTTTTACTTATTCTGACATAATGCAATTTGTAATGAAATGCTTCCTAAAAACAGGAATGGCAAAATATTCTGTACATTTTCTTCTCCTGACCATATATATTGCTGAGTAATATGAATTTCAACCGTGAAGCAAATGGTGCGACACTAGCTATTCATCTTTCTTGGTCAACAATATGTTGATGCAACACCATCTACTACAGGGAATGTTGGACTATGTGGGTTTTTCTGAGTCCGCCTCGGTCTTTTTTGTCCTGAAATGTTTTCACTCAGATAATGGCTACATTGGGAAAAAACACTGTTGACATTTTTACAATATCTCTTTTCCTCATGATAACTCTTTCAGGAGTGAATTTCCCTTCCGATGGGCATATTTCTCTCACTTCCTGTTGTCCCACCTCCATTCTTAACTATGAGTTATTTCATGCCCAAATTCTGCTCCCACCCCTTTTTCAAGGCCACCATCTGGTCTCCAGCTTAATTCAACTATGAATGAGATTGGGCTACCCTCCTCACTGTTGATCTCATGACTGGGTGCCTACCTTTTGGTTTATAAACTTTTTATCTTGTAATTAACAACAGTGAAAAAGCTTAAGCCAAAATTCTTATAGGCAGTTGCATTTTGTAAACCAGCAATACATCTTTGTTGTGTTCTGTGCCCTCACATCATTTCCAGCATTTGGTTGCCCTAAGGCAATGCTATTATAGAATCATAGAATCAAAAGAGTTGGGTTTTCCAGACCATTTATCATTTTAGTCGCTCTCCTCTGGACACATTCCAGCTTGTCAACATCTCTCCTGAATTGTGGTGCCCAGAATGGGACACAATATTCTAGGTGTGGTCTAAGCAGAATAGAGGGGTAGCAGAATAGAGGGGTAGCATTACTTCCCTGGACCTAGACACTATGCTCCTATTGATGCAGGCCAAAATCCCATTGGCTTTTTTTGCCGCCACATCACATTGTTGGCTCATGTTTAACTTGTTGTCCACGAGGACTCCAAGATCTTTTTCACACGTACTGCTCTCAAGCCAGGCATCCCCCATTCTGTATCTTTGCATTTCGTTTTTCCTGCCAAAGTGGAGTATCTTGCATTTGTCACTGCTGAACTTCATTTTGTTAGTTTTGGCCCATCCCTCTAATCTGTCAAGATCGTTTTGAATCCTGCTTCTGTCCTCTGGAGTATTGGCTATTCCTCCCAATTTGGTGTCGTCTGCAAACTTGATGATCCTGCCTTCTAGCCCTTCATCTAAGTCATTAATAAAGATGTTGAACAGGACCGGGCCCAGGACGGAACCTTGCGGCACTCCACTTGTCACTTCTTTCCAGGATGAAGAGGAAGCATTGGTGAGCACCCTCTCGGTTCGTCCATTTCCAGGTTACATTGTCCAGAGGAGATTCAGCTTTGCCTTCCTCGGAGGCTGAGAGAGCATTACTTCCCCAAAGTCACCCAGTGGGTTTTCGTGGCTGGGCTAGAATGTGAACCCTGATCTCCAGAGTCATACTCCAACATTCGGATTGCCTTTTCCAATATTAATGTATGCTAGGATTATTATTTAATATGTTATCTTTTCTCCAATGAGCTCAAACTCCAGAAAAATTAATTCATTACTCATTCTAATGAAAAATAAAGTTGACCCTTTTCACTGGGGAATTTTCAACTTAATGAATTGCTAAATTGACTAGTCAGTTTCTATCTTTGACTACAGTGGTAATCAACCCATATAAGCAGTGTTTCCTTTGATACTCCATGATACTCCCAAATCAGTTGTTTTGTGAGAACCAATGCTTACAGACATATTTCTCCTCTGTCATCCAGCAACAATTATCAGGATGTTTGTTGAGGAGGGAGATAAAAATGTATGTGTTACATGTGAAACCAAAACATGCAATCCAGACAAACTTCTAAAGCAGGGGTCCACAAACTTTTTAAACAGAGGGCCAGGTCACAATCCCTCAAACCATTGGAGAGCCAGATTATATTTTGAAAAAAAAATCGAATGAATTCCTATGCACACTGTACATATCTTATTTGTAGTGCAAAAAACACATGAAAACAATACAATAATTAAAATGAAGAAATTTTTAACAAATATAAACTTATTAGTATTTCAATGGGAAGTGTGGGCCTGATTTTGGCTGATGAGATAGGATGGTTGTTGTTGATGTGTGCTTTCAATAGTTTCAGACTTAGGTTGACCCTGAGTGAGGGCTGCGTAAATGACCTTGGAGGGCCGTATCTGAGCCCCGGGCCTTAGTTTGTGGACCCCTACCCTAAGGCAATGCTACTATAGGGCTTTCCAGGCTACATTGTCCAGAGGAGATTCAGATTTGCCTTCCTCTGAGGCTGAGAGAGTGTTACTTCCCCAAAGTCACCCAGTGGGTTTTCGTGGCTGGGCTAGGATTTGAACCCTGATCTCCAGAGTCATACTCCAACATTCAGATTGCCTTTTCCAATATTAATGTATGCTAGGATTATTATTTAATTATTTAATACTTTCCTCCAATGAGCTCAAACTCCAGAAAAATTAATTCATTACTCATTCTAATGAAAAATAAAGATAATTCAGTTGACCTTTTTCACTGGGGAATTTTCAACTTAATGAATTGCTAAATTGACTAGTCAGTTTCTATCTTTGACTACAGTGGTAATCAACTCATTTAAGCAGTGTTTCCTTTGATACTCCATGATACTCCCAAATCAGTTGTTTTGTGAGAACAGATACTTACAGACATATTTCTCCTCCTTCACCCAGTTACAATTTCCAGGATGTTTGTTGAGGAGGGAGATAAAAATGTATGTGATACATGTGAAACCAAAACATGCAATCCAGACAAACTTCTAAAGTATCTGGAATGTGTTTTGATAGCACAATCCATCCGTTTATGGTTTGTGACACACCTGAAGGCATGCCAACTTTGAACCAGCAGCTATAGTTTAAGAGCTCTTAATTTGCAAGGGGCACATTTTATCTCAATAGTATGAAAACTAAAATGCAGTCTAATGATTTAAAGCTCAGGGTTCAGCTAAATGCTCAAGAGCACCAATTGTAATGGAAAAGAAGTTTCCAAAAAATCTTTAAAAAGTAATGGATAAAAAGTTAAGGGATAAATCTAGACAAGATAGGGGACTGGATAAAGGTTGGAATGAAGAAGGAAAAGATTATGGAAGAGTTTAGAGAAAAAAATTGACATGGTTCCATTGTATACAATTAGAACAATGGCTTAAAAATTGGGAACAAATAATAAAAATGGAAATAAACTTAATCAATTTGAACAAATAATACAGAAGGAAAGGGATGTAGAAGAGCATGAAAACTTG
This sequence comes from Anolis sagrei ordinatus, assembly GCF_025583915.1. Taxonomy (NCBI): domain Eukaryota; kingdom Metazoa; phylum Chordata; class Lepidosauria; order Squamata; family Anolidae; genus Anolis; species Anolis sagrei. Next base: position 111,502,525 of record NW_026846588.1, on the reverse strand, counting down.
AAAGGAATAATTAGTAAAATATACGAGATAATAATCGAAATAAAGGAAGGAAACAAAAAAATAATACCCTTAAAGAGGTTTGGGAAGAAGACTTAGGGATAAAAATAAATGAATTAGAGTGGCAACAATTATGGAGACAAAGACATCTTAAAAATGTATCAATACGGGTTAAAGAAAATTATTATAAGTTAATATGGAAGTGGTATCTAAAACCAGTAAGATTAGCATATATAAATAAAAATAATTCAAAAAATTGTTGGAGAGAACCAGGAACATATGTGGTGGAAATGTAAATATGTAGATAATTTTTGGGGGAAAGTATTTAGAGAAATAGAAGATATAATGAATATGAAAATTGAGAAAAGCCCTAGTACAGCTTTATTATCATTATATAACAATATACAATTGAAAAAGGAGGATAAAGAAGCGATAACAAACTTATTAACAATAGCAAGACTGCTCATAGCAAGGAATTGGAAAAAAAGAAATAAATATACAAATAGAGGAGTGGTACAAGGAAGCATGGAAACTGGCAATAAATAATAAGCTTACATGTATATTAAAAGTTAAAAAAGGTATATGGAAACAAAGTGATTTTGATGTTGTATGGGGAAAATTTGTTGTAAATGGTTTAAAAAACAAAGAAGGAAAGTTACCGCCACAAGAAGAATTGAGATTTTGGACAGACGATATGTAAAAGTTGTGGCTTGAGATGGGGGGAGGGAAGCACAGTGGTGGGAAAAAAGGAAAAAAAATGCTTAAGCAGAATAATAAGATTATATGTTAAAGAGTGTGTTGAATAATATGTAACTGCTATAACCAAATGCATAACAAATGTAATAACTATGATAAAACAATTTTTTTTGTCGTGTCAGGAGCGACTTGAGAAACTGCAAGTTGCTTCTGGTGTGAGAGAATTGGCCGTCTGCAAGGACGTTGCCTGGGGACGCCCGGATGATTTTGATGTTTTTATCATCCTTGTGGGAGGCTTCTCTCATGTCCCCATATGAGGAGCTGGAGCTGATAGAGGGAGCTCATCCGCCTCTCCCCGGATTCGAACCTGCGACCTGTCGGTCTTCAGTCCTGCCGGCACAGGGGTTTAACCAAATAAATGCTCAAGAGCAAGTTAGACTGCTTTCCGTCAGTCAGTTGGCAATCCTTGATCTCTATCAAATCTCTTCCTCAGACCAGGCAGTAATGAAACATTAGTCTTGACAGGAAAGATCTGTGAACTAGTGAAGCATGGACAGCAATAAAACTATATTTTAAAAAAAAACTCAGGGGGAGAGTGGGTCCTTTGAAATGATAACAAAGAAAATAACTACACTCAGGTTCAAAAGAATTATTTGAAACAGGCCCAAAGGCTTTGAAAAGCTCACAGAACGAGAGGTTAAAAGAGGTAAAAATGGATATCAAAGAGAAAAAGATGTAGTCAAATATTTTGGTGGACTGGGAAATAAGGCAGTAATTGTGCAGCGTGGTTAAAAAGAAGATGAGGACGATAGCTAAACATGTAACATCTAAGACTGAGCAAAGCAAGGATTTGGAAATCATGGAGTTACATTGGCAAAGGTTACTGTCGCACTATACTAAGCTAACAAAACACTTACAAAGAGATGTAACAAAGGAGATTTGAAAGATCTGGGAACTCAACCTATAAGCCCTTCTAACTGAAATCATGTGCGCCTTTTCACAGTTAATTTAATAAAGGAAGTCCTTTACATAGTATTACACACAACTTGTTCAAAGCCTTTCACTTGTAAGTATAAGGAAATGCTTAAACGTACAGCCAAACTTCTCAGCACAACCAAGACAACTGCTTTATTACTCTTATAAGCAGGAGCAAAATGCCAATTTCTGTCAAGATAACTGCAGGAGGGGAAAAGCCCGAAGCTTCTTATCCCCTTTCTCAACCCCTGGATTCAACAGGCAGGAAGGTAAAAATTAAATCTCTTCATCTTTTAATGGTGAAATGTGGGAATGAAAGGCACAATCTGAACTTTCAGGAAATTGCTACATTTCTCTGGATCTTTCTGGTGGGTCAAAAAGGTTGCTTACCCCTGTATAACGGCATATGGTGAACTTTCAGGATATTAAGTTCCATGGATCTTTATGCAATTAAACAAATTTCAAGTTGTATTATCGAAGGCTTTCATGGCTGGAATCACTGGGTTGTTGTAGGTTTTTCAGGCTATAGGTCCATGTTCTAGAGCAGTGGTTCTCAACCTTCCTAATGCCGTGACCCCTTAATACAATCCCTCATGTTGTGGTGACCCCCAACCATAATATTGTTTTCGTTACTACTTCATAACAGTCATTTTACTACTGTTATAAATCATAATGTAAATATCTGATATGCAGGATGCATTTTCATTCACTGGACCAAACTGGGCACAAATACCCAATACACCCAAATGTGAATGTTAGTGGGGTTGGGGGAGGATTGATTTTGTAATTTGGGAGTTGTCGTTGCTGGGATTTATAGTTCACTTATAATCAAAGAGCATTCTGAACTCCACCAGCGATGGATTTGAACCAAACTTGGCTCCCATGACCAATGGAAAACACTGGAAGGGTTTGATGGGTATTGACCTTGAGTTTGGGAGTTGTAGTTCACCTATATCCAGAGAGCACTGTGGACTCATGCAATGGTGGATCTGGACCAAACTTGGGACGAATACTCAATATGCCCAAATGTGAACACTGGTGAAGCTGGGGAAAATAGATCTTGACATTTGGGAGTTGTAGTTGCTGGGATTTATAGTTCATTCAGTGGGTTAAAGCCCTGCGCCAGCAGGACTGAAAACCGACAGGTCGCAGGTTCGAATCCCGGGAGAGGCGGATGAGCTCCCTCTATCCGCTCCAGCTCCTCACGCGGGGACATGAGAGAAGCCTCCCACAAGGATGATAAAACATCAAAATCATCCGGGCGTCCCCTGGGCAACGTCCTTGCAGATGGCCAATTCTCTCACAACAGGATGCTCCTGACACGATAAAAAAGTTCATTACAATAAAAGAACATTCTGAACTCCACTAACAATAGAATTGGCTCAAACTTCCCACATGGAATCTCTATGACCATCAGAAAATACTGTGTTTTCTTACGGTCTTTGGCGACCCCCTAACACCCCCTCACGACCCCCTCAGGGGTCCCGACCCCCAGGTTGAGAAACACTGTTCTAGAGGCATTCTCTCCCAATGTTTCACCTGCATCTATGACAAGCATCCTCAGAGGTGAGGTCTGAGATGAAGACCTCACCTCTGAGGATGCTTGCCATAGATGCCGGCAAAACGTCAGGAAAGAATGCCTCTAGAACATGGCCATATAGCTCGAAAAACCTACAACAACCAAATTTCAAGTTGGACACCACCTGAGAAAGACAATATGCATTTTCTCTATCTGAGATGCTTTAAAACCAGGGCACTAAGGTTACTTATTCTCTGCTGGTTCTATGACTCCATGTTGTAGTTTTGCCATGTCAACATATGAAAATCTCAGGACCAAGGAGAGAGTTGGAGAGAGCCAGGGTCCTTCCACACAGCCTATAACCCAGAATATCAAGGCAGATGATACACAATATCTGCTTTGAAGTGGATTATCTGAGTCCACATTGCTATATAATCCAGTTCAATGTGGATTTTATACAGCTGTGTGGAAGGGGCCCTAGTGGGTTCACATGCTTAGCCACGTCATGCCATAGGGAAGAAGCGGAACACCAGTATTCTGATTGTGAACCTTCTTCTAAAAATCCTAGCAGCAGAGCCACAAGAGACCTCCCCAACCAAATATGAGTCTTTCACAAGCTTCAGGAATAATATACTGTATTTACTCAAATCTAATGCTCACCATTTTTAGGTAAATTACCTTCCTAAAATTAGGGTGCGCTTTAGATTTGCATAATATGATAGTTTTAGTTCTGAGCTGAAGCAGAAGAGGACGCTACTTCAGGAGCACATGGAGCTCCTATTTGATGTGTTCCTTGGTTGCAATAATAGTTGGTTAGCAATTCTGGTAACCCAGTTACTATGATAAAGATGGCAGCTGTTTAGAAAATATCTAATTAAAAAGCAAGCAGAAAACACATCAGCCAAATTGAAGTCTAACAATCCAAAGTCAGAAGAGCCAAATCCAGAAGTCATTTCAAGTCATGCTAGTACAATAACAAAATTAAGTCTGAGGTAAGAATCGTGAAGCACATGCGGGCGTAGGAACTTAAATCAGGAAGATGATGTTGTCCACAGCAAGGGAGTGCCAGCAATGTTGTCCACAGCAAGGGAGTGCCAGCGAAAGGAACCCTTAGTATGCCAACCAAATTCAATATGGTTGTTGAGACAGTTTTAACTAGTGGATTTTATCGTCAAGGTAAGTTATTTTAATGCTTTTGTATGGGTATGGTCTAGTATGCTTCGGCATTGAATGTTTGCCGTTTATATGTTGTGCTTTGCCCTTCGGGGTGAGAAGGGCGGAATATAAACACTTTAAATAATAAATAAATAAATAATGACTGTATTTGTAGCTCCAGGTCTAAATTGCTCCCTAATTAATGAACATTTTTTCAGAAAGTCAGAAAGACCTCTATTGCCTCACCCTCTGCATTTGCCTCTGCAATGATGTGATTATGTCTAGCCTTTCTGATACTTGCTTGGAAGTGCCTGCTTTGGATTCACTTGGAACTTGCACATGTTCAGTTCCAAGCACAATTCAAGGTGCTGGTTTTGACCTACAAAACCCTGTACGGTTCCGGTCCAGTGTATCTGTCTGAACGCATCTCCTTCTACGTCCCACCCCAGAGTCTGAGATCATCTGGGGAGACCCTGCTCCCGACCCCACCGCTATCACAAGTGAGGTTGGTGGGGACGAGGAGCAGGGCCTTCTCGGTGGTGGCCCCTCACCTGTGGAACTCACTCCCGGGAGAAATTAGGGCATCAACATCCCTCCTCTCCTTCAGGAGGAAAGTAAAGACGTTGTTGTGGGACCAGGTCTTTGGGCAATCTGACAACTAGATAAGGACAATCAAACGACTAGGACTGACAGGACTGACAATGTGGAATTGGAAATTGGACTATGAGATAGCGAACGCTGACCGTCTATGAGAAGTAATTGGGATTGTATTGTTTAATTGGTTTTATTGGTTTTAGGGTTGTAATGCAGGAATTGTTGTTTAACTGTTCAACTGTTTAACTGTTTAATTGATGTTATTTTGTTTTACTACTATTATGTGATGCTGGCATCGAATTGTGCCTTTGTAAGCCGCCCTGAGTCCCCTTTGGGGTGAGAAGGGCGGGGTAGAAGAAACCGAAATAAATAAATAAATAATGTTGCTGGTAGTTGTTCGCTTCAGTTGCTCGCATCCATCCCCTCTGCTATTACTTCCAGAAGCTCTTCCTCCTCAATGTTTGAGGAAGGTTCTACATTCTGCCTGTTTCTATGTTCTGATGGCACAGAATCCATTCCAACCCAGCAGCCATCTTGCCTTCCCTCTCCCTGTGACATCAGAAAGTAATGCACCCTTGTCTCCATTTTGGCTTCAAATGTCTATAGTTTTGTGTAATAACAAAGGTCAAAGTCACCATTCTCTGAAGCAAAGGGATGTCTTCTTTTGGTGTATGGAACTAAACATGGGCCAATAGGCCTTTCTTTACACTGAGTTCAAAGTGTAAAAGTAGTTTGCAGTCAATTAATTCAATGATGGGAAGAGTAATGGGGATGAAGTTTTGCTCTTCTCAGTAGGCTCAGGCAAAAGCAAACTCTTGCAGCCTTTCCTATATTATTCTGAGTTGTTTCATCTTAAATAGCACACCAATGTTGTTTGACAACATGTGCCCTGGTTTTCATCTGTGAAATATTTATGAGTGGTTACTGTGCCGTCGCGCTTGGAGGCTATTAGTCTTAATGAAGGAGGGATGGACGTGGCATCTTTCCCCCAAAAGATTGCTTCTTGCCCTCCTTTAGGAAACTGGAACTCCCAAAAACCCAAAACGCTGTAAATAGCTCAAGATAAGTTTTATTTATCACAAAGTCATTTCTTCAAAGCAATGAGCTGGAAAACTTTAGAGGGGTGAAGGAAAACATACTTTACAGTCTCAATTAGTCCTGGGTCCAAGGGGTTTGAAGCTGAGAAGCCTCACCAAGTTTCCTCTTTCCTCAATGGCTGTGAATGCCGGAGCAAACCACAACCCCAGTTCAGATGGCCTATGTTTTGAAGATTCAGGATCTTCCTTTGGTGCCAAAAGAACCGTCTTGAAGGCGCCTGGGTCTCCTCAATAATTGTCCAGGATGATCTGGACATAAAGCATGAGTCCCAGGGGTAAAAAACCTCAGAACTGGGACTAAGAGGTAACTTAAATCAGGGTCCATTAGAGTCAGGTCTCTTACATCCATCTGGTATGAACTCTGAAGGCAGAATGAAGAGAAAAAGGAAGTTCTCCCCTCTTGCAGGAAGAGGTGGAGCCAAACAGTAGTGATTGACAGCTACAAGCAACCAATCCATACAACTATACATAAGCAGTGTAAAAAGGGGCAGGATTAAGCATGATACAACAGTTTAAGTCTTACAACTAACAGTTCTATACATAGGTGGCGCCACTCGCGCCATCACAGTTACAAATTATTTATGCAATTGAGTACATTTATATCTCACCTTTCCTCCAAGGCAACACATCTTTCCATATTATCCTCACACACATACACATACACCTGTGAGGTAGACCAGGCTTAGAAACAGAGACTGGTCCAAGCTCATGCAATAAAGAAATATTCTTACACAGTTTCAAACATGAGCTTTTTTGGGGAGGTATACTGGAAAGGTAGTGCCATTGGAGCTACAGGTGTGGAGCATCAGTGAAATAAATCAGGGGTGAGCACACAGCTTTTGGGCACTGAGTGAATGTTTTGCCTGAGCAACAATTTGAACAACAATCATGGCAATTATGGTCCAACCCTATATGGAGGGCCACAGGCATGCACTTTACATTGCATTATTTTGATAGGAATTACTGATTTCCCTTAGTTTCCATGTAGCTAAAGAAAAAAAATCATATCATTTCTAATGCTTCATCCCAGATTTGACCCTGAAATGATTTAAATATCTGAAATGACTTTGGGTAAAACACCACAGAGCTATAACTAGGAAAAATATGAAATTTCCTACCTTGACTTCTCCATCTTACCCCTCCTGCCATCCATTAGCAGAAACAAAAAGCCTATTATTCAAAGGGAGATAAAGCACTGCAACTTAACTGCCAGGTTGTTCTGCTGCTATGATGTTTGATTGAAGTGTACAAGTGACAGCTATCATTTCGGAACAGCCTGACAAGCACCTTCTAATGTGTCATTCAATGGCTGGCTTTTAATATCATTTTTCAATATGTTTTAACAATGCTTGAACTTTCAAAAGAACTCAGATCGGCTAATAGCAAAATAATTAGGAACTGTAAATCAAGTGGCAAGATGTCAACTTACAATGCATAGTAGGAGAACGGAAATAATTTAGCGCATGAAAACCCCCCTAATGATGAAACTCGGTTGCATTGTGTTGCTTTGTAGGTTTAATGAAGTTATCTGCAAACAAAAGAAAAGTTGCTACGTGATTTTATGTATGTCAAAGTATTCAGAAGTCCAACTAATCTGAAAAATGGTAGGGGAAATTTTCTTCAGGAAAAAGCATGTTGACTGTGTGTCTGTTTGTGCATACCTTGCTTTTCTGGACAACCAGAATCCCCCAGCTAGCAGGGCCATTATGGAGTCCAATAACATAAGTTTTAAAACTTGGCACTTTGATAACATGTACAGAATGTGGAAAGAGTGAATGCAAGTACACAGCTCACTGTGGCAGTTAGCTGTTGCAATACTGGGGATTGAAGGAGTCATTTTTGTGCATTTTCCCTGAAATTAACCTGTATTCCTCCCAAAATTATTATTATTATTTGCTTTGAGATATATGCCACAGTAGTAAGCTTTGCAGATTGAATTAATATTTGTCTTCCAGTAACCAATGCAAAAGGAAGCATGTCAAACGCAAGATGTGTAGATAAGGAAAAACACATGTCATGATTATATACGTATTCTCCCCTATGAACCATCAAGGGTGTTAAGATCTTCTGGAGAGGCCCTGCTCTCGGTCCTGTCACCTTCACAGTCACGTCTGGTGGGAATGAGAGACAGGGCCTTTTCTGTGGTGCCCCCCCCGCTATGGAACTCTCTCCTGAATGAAATTAGATCTGCCCCCTCCCTCCTGACCTTTAGAAAGCTAGTGAAATCCTGGCTGTGGAACAAGGCACAAGCTGGAATGTGTCCAAAAGAGGGCGACTAAAATGATCAAGGGTCTGGAGAACAAGCCCTATGAGGAGCGGCTTAAGGAGCTGGGCATGTTTAGCCTGAAGAAGAGAAGGCTGAGAGGAGATATGATAGCCATGTATAAATATGTGAGAGGAAGCCACAGGAGGAGGGAGCAAGCTTGTTTTCTGCTTCTGGAGACTAGGGACGCGGAACAATGGCTTCAAACTACAGGAAAAGTAATAAATAAATAAACATAGGAAGGACTTCCTGACTGTGAGAGCCGTTCAGTAGTGGAACTCTCTGCCCGGAGTGTGGTGGAGGCTCCTTCTTTGGAAGCTTTTAAACAGAGGCTGGATGGCCATCTGTCAGGGTGATTTGAATGCAATATTCCTGCTTCTTGGCGGGGGGTTGGACTGGATGGCCCATGAGGTCTCTTCCAACTCTTTGATTCTATGATTCTGTGATTTGCAGAGTGATGTCTGAGACCAGTAATTGACTAAAGTTATTAACCACAATGTGCGGACTGAGTTGGACATGATTTAATCTTGATGAATGGTCTATATGTATTTTATCTTATACGTATTTTTAACTGATTGTTTATGTATGATGTTTTAAAAATTTGTATTGTTAGCATTAAATTATTGATGTTAGCCAGTCTGAGTCCCTCTGCGGAGGTTGAGAAGATTGGGATATAAAAATCTTAAATAAATAAATATACAGACAACTTGTACCATTTAAAGGATTCATGCCAAAAATTCAATGAAAACATCAGATCTTTTGATAGTCAGCTATATCTGCTCCAAGAGTGTGGGGCTATAAGTTCTTGTGGGTTTTTTCGGGCTATATGGCCATGTTCTAGAGGCATTTCTCCTGACGTTTCGCCTGCATCTATGGCAAGAATCCTCAGAGGTGAGGCACCTCACCTCTGAGGATGCTTGCCATAGATGCAGGCGAAACGTCAGGAGAAATGTCTCTAGAACATGGCCATATAGCCCGAAAAAACCCACAAGAACTTAGTGATTTCGGCCATGAAAGCCTTCGACAATACAGTGTGGGGCTATCTTTGGCAGTGAGTCACAATGGATATATAATCTTTCCAGTTTGAGGGGTATGTCTTTATATGCCAGTTGCTCAAGTACAAACAGCAGGAAGCTGTTGCATTTGTGTCCTGCTTCTGCTTTTTTCCCCATACACAACAATCTGGTTACTGTGTAAGCAGAATGCTGGACTAGTTTTCATTTGGTAAAGTTCTTATTATGTTCTCCCAGTTTCCAGTGGTGAAATCTGTTACTTTGATTGTAGAAAGTTTATTAGGTAGAAAAATGGGTAGCCGCCAGGCAAGTTTTCTTCCACAATTTTATCTTAAATTCCCTGTTATAAAAGGCCCTCTTGAGAACCTAAAATGCTCTGAAGAGTTACAAAGTGGCAAAATCCTTTTCTATATTTTTTAGCATCAGTGTGGAGGGGTTATCCAACAATCATCTGGGGATAGTACAAATGCAGCAAACAGGATAGATTTTTCTCATTTTAATTTAAGAATATGTAGGGCTAATTGTTAATACCAAATAGAGTACCTCAATGGAATCAATAGAGTGTACATACCATATCTATATATATAAAAACGCTCTATGCATAATGAGTACCTTAAAAACAAAAGAACCAATGAATGAAATCACACCAAATTTGGCAACAAAATGTCTCAAAACACAAAGTGACCATCACTCAATAAATTATGATTTTCATCATCATCATCATCATCATCATCACTTTATTTCTTAATTAGTCGCTCTCCACCAAAGTGCTCCGAGCGACTTACAATTTAAAACAGTTTATACACAATATAAAACATTCAATATAAAAACATTCAACATAAAAACATTCAACATAAAAACATTCAGCAGTGACTATGGCAAAATTTGATCCGATTACTTAAATGCACAACCAAACAGCCAAGTCTTGAGCGCCTTTACATTTGGGAGTTGTAGTTGTAGATTTTGTCATTTGGGAGTTGTAGTTGCTGGGATTTATAGTTCACCTACAATCAAAGAGCATTTTGAACTCCACCAATGATGGAATTGAACCAAACTTGGCACACAGAACTCCCATGACCAACAGAAAATACTGGAAGGGTTTGGTGGGCATTGACCTTGAGTTTGGGAGTTGTAGTTCACCTACATCTAGAGAGCACCGTGGACTCAAACAATGATGGATCTGGACCAAACTTGGCACAAGCACTCAATATGCCCAAATATGAACACAGATGGAGTTTTGGGGGGAATAGACTTTGACATTTGGGAGTTGTAGTTACTGGGATTTATAGTTCACCTACAATCAAAGAGCATTCTGAACCCCACGAACGACAGAATTGGGGAAAACTTCCCACACAGAATCCCCATGACCAACAGAAAATACTGAAGGCCATCCAGTCCAGCTCCCTTCATCAGGGCAAGAAAATGTAATCAAAGTCCTCCTGACAAAGAGCGATCCAGCCATAGATAGATATAGATAGATAGATAGATAGATAGATAGATAGATAGATAGATAATTATTCACACACACAAAGATATAGTATAATAGATTTGAAAGGGACCCTTAAAGAAGGACACTGATATGTTGCATGTTCCAGGGTGGGCAAACCAGACCCTCTCCAACACTGACAAAGAAACAGCAAGAAATACTGTTTACCCACAAGCATAAAGAAATTACATATATTAGAAACCAACACTTTCTCATTACTTTATTTTCCAGATCAACAGACTGGGCCACAGCAACGCGTGGCAGGGGACAGCTAGTACTGTATATTTGTGCATACGTCAACATAAGTCAAGGACAAGTTTGGGGGCCAAAGTTAGGGATTTTAATATGACCAATGGATAAGTCAGGAGATGGGAAAGAGACAGTAGAGGAGGTCAGGGCTCTCTCAAGATGGATTAAGTTCTTGCCTTTTGTCATTCTACTCTGAAAGGGGATAGTTCCATTTCTGATATGGTTTGATACTTATATTGACCCACAGAGAAGCCAGACCAGGATTACTGGGTTGATTTTTTTTTACTAATATTTCTAAACTTATACATGGTTATATACAGACCTCATCACATGGAGGTCCTTAAACCAGGGGACAGTGGGGGAATCCATCAGGCAACAGGTGAAACCATTGGTAAGTGCCCCGATCACCCCTTTACCATCATACACTGTTTCCTGTCTGCCCCCAGCTTGGTCCAGTGCTGTCCCCAGCTTCGTCTGTGAGAACTCAGGTAGTCATGCATGTTCTCAGGGCTGCCTCTTAGCTCACTGCTAAAACACAGCATGCAGGGAGCTGGGGCAGAGCCCCACCAGAAGTACCCCTGCATCACTTATTTATTTATTTATTATTTAAACTTATATGCCGCCACTCCCCTGGGGCTCGGAGCGGCTTACAAGAATAGCTAAAATCTAACAAAATTTAAAAGCAATTTAAAACAATTTAAAAACAACAATATCAAACATTAAAAGCCTGTCGAAACAGGTATGTCTTACATGCCCTGCGGAAGCTGGTAAGTCCCGCAAGGCACGGACTTCAGGTGGCAGAGTATTCCAGAGTGATGGTGCCACTGCTGTGAAGGCTCTGTGTCTGGTTGCTGTTAGACGCAAGGTCTTGACACTGGGAATTTCCAATAGATCTTGGTCCTCAGAACGGAGGGATCTCTGGGGTTGGTAGGGGGTGAGGCGGTCCCTCAGGTACATCGGCCCCAGACCATGCAAGGCCTTAAAGGTGAGTACCATCACTTTGAAAGCGATCCGGTGCTCAATTGGTAACCAATGCAGCTGTAGTAAGATTGGTGTTATGTGGCATCTCATCGGAATTCCCGCAAGAAGCCGAGCAGCTGCATTTTGTACCAACTTGAGCTTCCGGATCACCGACAGAGGAAGGCCAATGTAGAGGGCGTTACAGTAGTCCAGTCTTGAGATGACCGTGGCCTGGATCACTAGCTAGGTCGTCCCTGGACAGGTAGGGGGCCAGCCGTCTAGCCTGCCGCAGATGAAAGAAGGCGGTTCTGTTAACGGCGGAGACCTGGGCCTCCATCAGCAGCAGAGGGTCCAAAAGGGCTCCCAGACTCTTTACCAATGATGACGGGCGTAGTGCCTCGCCATCCAGGGTAGGCAGCTGGATGTCCCCACTGCCTGGTTGACCCAGCCATAGGATCTCCGTCTTTGCTGGATTCACCCTCAACCTGCTGGCACGCAGCCATCCAGTAACAGCCTCGAGACACTGATGGAAACAATCGGGTACAGAGTCCGGTCGGCCTTCCATCTTCAGCACCAGCTGAGTGTCATCGGCGTACTGATAACACTCAAGCCCAAAACCTCGAACCAGCTGAGCAAGTGGTCGCATATAGATGTTAAATAACAGAGGGGAGAGAGTGGCCCCCTGAGGAACCCCACAAAATAGAGGGGAGCTCTCAGAGACCAGGCCTCCCCTCTCCACTCGCTGTCCACGGTTGTGAAGAAAGGAGGACAGCCAGTTTAAAGCTGTCCCCCTGACTCCAGCAACAGCAAGGCGGTGGGTCAAAAGATTGTGGTCGACTGTGTCAAATGCTGCTGTGAGATCCAATAACACAAGCAGTGCTGACCCACCCTGGTCAAGCTGGCATCGAAGGCGATCCGTGATGGAGGCCAGCACAGTGTCATGTGATGGGCTTTGGCGGGCTCCATCCTGGCTGTGTCTCTGCAGTGTCCTAGGATGGGCAAAAAGCTCCATGTGATGAGGTCCTTGTAGTACAGCTATACTGAAGTTAATGAAATAGATGTGTTCCTGGATATCATTTTGTAACTGAAAATCATATAATAATAATAATAATAATAATAATAATAATAATAATAATAGTAATAATAATAATAATAATAATAATAATTATTATTATTATTATTTATTTATATACCGCTATCTCCCCGAGGGGACTCAGAGCAGTTCCCAGGTAATATCACAAAACATACAAAGTAAAACAACATAACCATAAGATTAACAAAACAAGATAAGCATACAAATATATAACACACATAAATTAAAAGTTAAAGTAAAAGTAAAATATACACACTAACTGAGGAATTAATTTCACAGAACACAACAGAGTTCTTACAGCTGATGAACATTTGCCCAAAAGAAAGTCTTTCATTGTTCAGTAGGGCTCAGTATGTGAACCAGTTCTGTTATAGTTATGGCTAATTTTCAGCTATAAAAACATGGAATACTATAATGCAAATAAAAACTGGTTTAACACATAAAAGGCAATAATCCATCAGCAAGCCAATGCACTTACTAATGCAGTACACGCAGGGCAATCACAGACTATTGGATCCAAACAATTACTTTTGAAATGAAAAATATGGTTTGTTGAACAAAAAATTGCTTTATTCTACAAAAGAGAAAAAAAAACACACCGCAGGATGTCAGTCATTGCCATCAGTGGTGATAGCTTGGAATATATTTGGTCTTCCTTTGGGTTTCTAAATCATCTTCACACTGTGCAAAAGGAATAAACGAAAATAGCTATTACAAGTAGCTGTTCTGATATATGTGGCTCTGAGGAGGAATGCAGACTCTAATGGAGAGGGCTCTCTGCTGGGTGAAGAACCCCTGTGGATCGGAGCGACATTTCAGGGTCATACTCCCCACTTCTCGCCTGGCTTCTGCCTACTTCTTTTGCCATAGCATCTTTCATTATCAACTAAAACGACTGCAACTTTGAGTGACCTGAATTGTAGACTGACAATGTCTTGGGGAGAGTTGTTTACAAAGCTTACATAATCTTTATTAAAGCTCACTTTATCCACAGTTACTAAACTCCAGGTGATATTCATGATGAATCAGTCATCAGTAGAGTTATAAAAGTTTTTGGGACTGTAGTAGATAGGGGAAGGAACTTTTTCCAAGCTCTAGTTCTCTATATTCCTCAGTCATACACTGTAGTGATCAGGAACTTCCAGCAACCTCAGAAATCATACCCATCCAGGATATACGGGGAGCCCCCGGTGGCGCAGTGGGTTAAAGCACTGAGCTGCTGAGCTTGTTGATCGAAAGGTCGCAGGTTCGATTCCGGGGAGCGGCGTGAGCTTCCGCTGTCAGCCCTAGCTTCTGCCAACCTAGCAGTTCGAAAACATGCAAATGTGAGTAGATCAATAGGTACCGCTCCGATGGGAAGATAACGGCGCTCCATGCAGTCATGCCAGCCACATGAACTTGAAGGTGTCTACAGACAACGCTGGCTCTTGGGCTTAGAAATGGAGATGAGCACCGCACCCCAGAGTCAGACATGACTGGACTTAATGTCAGGGGACTACCTTTACCTTTACCTTACCAGGATATACTGGAGGCCCTCGGTATCTACTGTGGTAAGGTTCTGCCCCCCCTCCCCCCGGGATAGAAAAATCCATGGATGCCTAAGTCCCATTCTATGTAATTGTCTAGTAAATTGTGCCTTTTATACAAATTGGCAAACAACTCAACATGAATGCAGGAGAGAGAGTGAGGATCTGTGAAATGGCAGAGAACTACAGCAGGTTTTGTATGCTTTCCTCTCTTTCTTCAGCTTCACATGTCCTCTTAACATTGACACACACACCTCAGAATTTCGTGTGGTAAGTCACAGCTCCTTAGGAATAAAACTGATTACATTCCATATTCACAGCAATAGAATGTATGCTTACACACAATATCTGATATACGTTCTCACACTGGAAATTGCAATAAAAAGGACCTATGCTTTAAAGTTATTGAAAAGTCATTCATGACAGTACTACTTCATATATATATAAATAAAAATGTAATGTTCGTTTGTGCTACCATCAGAACTCAAAAACCACTGGGGGAATTGACACCAAATTTGGACACAAGACACCTAATAATCCAATTTTTGTCCACTCAAAAAAAATTGATTTTGTCATTTGGGAATTGTCATTGCTGGGATTTATAGTTTACCTACAATCAAAGAGCATTCTGAACTCCACCAGTGATGGAATTGGGCCAAACTTAGCACACAGGGTTCCCATGACCAACAGAAAAACTGGAAGGGTTTGGTGGACATTGACCTTGAGTTTGGGAATTGTAGTTCACCCACATGCAAAGAGCACTGTGGACTCAAACAATGATGGATCTGGACCAAACTTGGCACGAATATTCCATATGCCCAAATATGAACACAGATGGAGTTTAAGGGAAATAGACCTTGACATTTGGGAGTTGAAGTTGCTGGGATTTATAGTTCACCTACAATCAAAGAGCATTCTGAACTCCACCAATGATGGAATTGAACCAAACATGGGATACAGGACTTCCATGACGAACAGAACACACTGGAAGGGTTTGGTGGGCATTGACCTTGAGTTTGGGAGTTGTCATTCACTTACATCCAGAGAGCACTGTGGACTCAAACAATGATGGATCTGGACCAAACTTGACACAAATATTCCATATGCCTAAATATGAACACAGATGGAGTTTGGAGAAAATAGACATTGACATTTGGGATTTGTAGTTACTGGGATATATACTTCACTACAATTAAAGAGCATTCTGAAACTCACAAACAACAGAAATGGGGCAAACTTCCCACACAGAACCCCCATGACCAACAGAAAATACTTAAGGCCATCCAGTCCAACTCTCTTCACCAGGGCAAGAAAAGGTAATCAGAGCCCTCCTGACAAAGAGCCATCCAGTCATAAATATAGATAAATAGATATGATTCTCTCTCTCACACACAGATATAGTATCACAGATTTGAAAGAGACCCTTAAAGAAGGACTATGATATGTTGCATATTCCAGATTAGGCAAACCAGATACTCTCCACATCAACACTGACAAAGAAACAACAAGAAATACTGTTTACTCACAAGCATAAAGGAATTACATATATTAGAAACCAATACTTTCTCATTACTTTATTTTCTAGATCACCAGACTGTGCCACAGCAACACATGGCAGGGGACAGCTAGTTCATAATATAATCTCAGATTTTCTTTAACCACAGTCTTGTTCTAAAGCCACATATTACAGCCATAGCACCTTAACAGTTGAAGATTATACTACGGGATGGGAAGCATAGCTTTCTTTTATGGATGTACTGCACTGTGCCACAGCCACCTCATAATGTCACAATTGCCATAGTAACGACTCATTTCTTATTGACTAGATGGATAAAAATTCACATAAGACAGGAGCATAGTAACTTTCAGGCATATAGCTGCAGGCAACCCCTATGGCAGCTTTTATATATACTGTCCCCACCTGGTTACCCCACTTTCTCTCCCCTGATGAAGGGTGGTTTTGTCAGGTGTCACCTCATTCTGAACTCGATTGAATGGTGTTACATAAAAAAGAAGTGGTCAAGCTGCTTTGTGTATTGATTCATGAAAATTGTTTTTTTCTCTCTCTTCCTCATTCAGATGCGAAATGGAGGTCAAAGATATGTCAAGATAGAGGGCTCCATGTGCAAATAAACACCTTGTGTAACTGTTACATCATTTCTGTTTCCATTGGTCACCCACCCCACCCCCAGCAAGGTAAAATAGGAAAATAGGAAGAGGGGATGATATGAGGAAGGTCACATGGAGCAGACTGTCAATTTTGCTTTCTCCTGCATTCAGGTTTTGTAAGTGTTCTTTTTTCCCCTGAATGAACTTCGGGAACTTCTTGGAAAAGCTAACTAAAGGAATTCTTTACTGTTCTGTTCTGGAGCTATATGTCATTTCATGACTCCTCCTGACTTCATTTGGTTCCAAATATGGATGCACAGTTCTACTATAAGATAAGCCTTTGTTCTGTTGCCGCTGGAGCTGAAATTAAATGCTTCTAAGAGAGGATGCAAGGTTTGCATCCAGCGGGAAGCTCGGGGGCCCGAGAAAGAACCTTTAGAGGAGATTTCCCTATTAAACAGGCTTTAGGAGACTTAAGCTTAAATACAACAGTCTTTATTAATGAACAAGCAGGAATTGTAAGATTTCTAAATAGTCTATTGGCTCTTGCAGTCTTGTTTACAGGAAACAGGCACTATCTTCAAGAAACTTTGTTTAACAGAAAAAATCCCCTTTAAAACTCCTCCCAGGCTGCTGTGAACTTAAACCTGACTGGTTTGAGTCTGCTACCGGCTGAACTGCGTCTCAGACCCGAACAGACGTACCATCAGGCTTGAAATCACTTAGCTGAAGATGAAGAGCTGTTATTCCCTCCGGAGGTCCTCAGGGCTGTGAAGCTGTTCCCTGGAACCCTTTGGGAATCTGTAGAGGCCTTTAATCTGTTCTCCCCCAGGAAGTCTTAAAAGACGAAGCCTTTGCACAGGAGGAACATCTGTATGCATCCTCTGCCTTGGCTTCCCTTGCTGTGACTAACTGAAAAATGGGCCCTTCCCTCCAAAAAGCAAAAAGGGGGCGGGACCAGGGATCCTAACTATAATTGGCAGGTGGCTTACCCTATAAATGCAAATTATAACAGGAAACCCCCTGCTGCAAAATCCCAAGCATGGGATTTCACACAAACATTTAAACACAGCAAATAAATCTGGAGCTCCTGGAACAGCTGCTTCAGAACAGCCTTAATGGGTGATAAATCATGTAGAGCATGGTATCCAGAAGAATAGTATTCTTCTTCTAGTATTCATCCACTCACAATCAATGATAAACTTGGGCCCCTAAACAAACTGGACAGCAATCCTATGGGGCTGTTCAGCACTCCCCTCCCTCCAAAGCAAGGGAAATGGAAGATGAATTATATAATGAAGAAGTCAATGTAGAAAAGCAAAGTGATTTTGAAGGATCATATTTCTCCAATTCCAAGGGTCCCTGATCGCACTTTTACAGCTTCGAAACCAAATAGGAAAGAGTGAATAAGACCCTAATGGACAGTTTCATTTTGAAAACTATGTATGTACTGGGAGATCTGGACTGAGACATTCAAAGATTCCCCAGTCTACTTGTGCTAGAAACAGGGAGGACGATGCAAATCAATCAATTGCTTTTATTGCAGAGGAAACCCCAACCTTGTTCTTTTCATTATTCTGCTTTACATTGAAACAAGACTTGGAAGAGCCAGGCTAGAAAGTGGGGAAAACAGAATAAAGTTTGGATTTTTTTCTAAATAATAATAATAATAACTTTATTTTTATACTCCGCCACCATCTCCCCAAGGGGACTCGAGAAGCTTACAAGGGGACAAGCACAAAATTACAGATAAAACCAGTAATACATTACTTTATTACTGGTTAAATCCCTGTGCTGGCAGGACTGAAGTCCGACAGGTCGCAGGTTCAAATCCGGGGAGAGGTGGATGAGCTCCCTCTATCAGCTCCAGCTCCTCATGTGGGGACATGAGGGAAGCCTCCCACAAGGATGATAAAAACATCAAGTCATCCAGGCATCCCCTGGGCAATGTCCTTGCAGACAGCCAATTCTCTCACACCAGAAGTGACTTGCAGTTTCTCAAGTCACTCCTGACACGACAAAAAAAATCAAATAAAAACATAACACAGTCACAAAACATCATCATAAAACCATATGGCTGAGATAAAAGTCAGAGCTGGGTTTGGGCTCAAGTAAATACAATGATTCCTGAATGGAGCCATTGGAAAGTGCGGAATTCAAATGAACAGGGGCTAGGGATGCCCTTAGAGAAAAGTGTTGAGGTAACTGATAAAGGTTTTCCCCTGACATTAAGTCCAGTCATGTCCGACTCTGGGGGTTGGTGCTCATCTCCATTTCTAAGCCGAAGAGCTGGCGTTGTCCGTAGACACCTCCTAGGTCACGGGGCCAGCATGACTGCAAGGAGCGCCGTTACCTTCCCACTGGAGCGTTACCTATTGATCTACTCACATTTGCATGTTTTCAAACTGCTAGGTTGGTAGAAGCTGGGGCAAACAACAGGTGCTCACGCCGCTCCCAGGATTTGAACCTGTGACCTTTCGGTCAACAAGTTCAGCAGCTCAGTGCTTTAACTCACTGTGCCACCGGGGGCTCCGAGGTAACTGATAGGAGGGCCTAAATAAAGTGCAGGGCATAGAATAGGATCAAGATAGTTCTCTAGTGAAACTGCCTAATCAAAGGCACAACAGAACATCAAGTTTTTAATTCCCTGTGGAAGGTGGACAAAGTGAGAACCTGTCTGATCTTCCTAGGGAGGGAGTTCCAAAGCCGGGGGCCACCACAGAGAAAGCCCTCCCCCTCGTCCCCACCAACCACGCTTGAGACGGTGGCAGAAGCAAGAGAAGAGCCTCCCTGGATGATCTCAGGGTGCATTCTGGTTCATAAGGGAAGATGCGATTGTGAAGATAGGAAGATCCCAAATGGCTTAGTGTTTTGTAGGTGATAACCTGCATCTTGATTTGGGACCGGAAACTTATTGGAAGCCAGTGGAGTTGTTTAAACAGGAGGGTTGACCGCTCCCTGTAACTAGCTCCTGTTAATATCTTTGGACCAACTGCAGTTTCCGGGCCATCTTCAAAGGCAGCTCCACATAGTTATGTTGCAAAAAGACACCCATGCTAACAGGATGGACCAGGATCTTTAAAGGGGTTACGTTCAATTGATTGTTTGGTATGTTGAATCAGCAAAATAAACAGGAAAATGTAAAAGAAACATCTCAAAGCAGATCAGGACATCAGGATCTGCAGTCCTTCCACTGGAGGCACTGGAAGTAGAATGAAAAGAGAAAGGTTGAGCCTGAGCGAGGGCCAGGTAAATTACCTTGGAGGACCGTATTGGGCCCCCGGGCCTTAGTTTGAGGACCCCTGGTATAGAGAGTTAGCATTGTATACATTGACTGGGTTTTTTAGATGGACATTTCAGGAAAAAGAGGAAGTAGCAATTGTAACTCAAAAGTAAACTGTTTGAACAGGTTGGGGTACAAAGCAGCTTTTAAAGAATTAAAAATGCACATTACTATATCTGGCACTGTCAATTTCCGTCTTCCTCTGCCCCCTTCAATTCGGTTCACTGATATTGCAAGAATGAAGAAATTTGCTCATTTTGATCAATTTTTGTGAAGCTGAACTTATTTTTTAGTCTTTTTCCCTGTTGCTTGGCAGAGATCTTTCTGTTCAACTGATTTTTAATAACTGTAATAATCATAGGTTTCTCAGTGTCTAATTCAGTGTGGAAAACATACCCCTTTCCCTACAATGCCTGTGTAAATTGATCCCCATGTTATCAATACTGAGATGCCTTTTAAAATTTAATTTGTGGTACTTTGAATTTTACAGAGTCATAGAGCAGGTCTAGTGGCACTCCCTGCTCATTTGTTCTTCAAGTAATGGTGCAGTACTTGGGGTCATCTTTTGTACAAAATGTATTTTAGTAATGAAAACTATCCCTGGATTGATCTGCAGAAACACAGCTGCTAATCTTACTGAAGTGTCAGAAAAAGGCAGCTCATACGAAAATAACCACCCTAACTGCAACCTTTCATGCTTCCTCCATCAAAATTATCTTTAAGTGAGGCAAAACCAAGTGTTTTATTGATTCCTGTGCTTTCTACTGAAATGTGGCTTTATAGCACTTAGTGGAACATTATGAAATAGTCCTAAAGCAAAAGTCGTGTGGTGAATGTGAAGAAATATAAAATACTTTCATGCATGTTCAAGGTAAAGGATGCCTTTATAACTAACCCCCTCTCCCATTTTCCAAAGTATTGCTTTTTACAGAAGTTGGTTATGAAAGGAATAACTTTCTCCTTGAACAATTTAAGTTAATAATGCATGAATTGAAAAGTTGTACAGGGTGAATCAGCATGAAATATAAATTTGCATCTGATCTCCAGGCCTAGGTCTGCTTCTGCTGGTAAGCCAGGACTATAACCAGCAATAATATCATGCCTGACCCGACTGGCCAGGCTAATCATATGTGTGGCACGTGAATACCATGGATACATAATAATAATAATAATAATAATAATAATAATAATAATAATAATCTGATAGAGCTGGGAGAGTTGTCCACCACTCATCTAAATGAACAGTTCAAAAGTGTAAGTCATATATAAAAGATAGGGGATTGTTTATTAGCAAATTCCACAAGCTGACACCAAAATGTAAAGGATAGGGACAATTTAAGTATAAACCCCAGTGCTTGCCACCAATATGTAAAAGGTAGAGACTAAAATCCCACTAACTGACAACAACTTATAATGGAATTTGGCCTATTTAATTAAAAATCAAAATCTGTAATAAGCTGGAACAATCTTCTATCTGAAGAACCTTCTAAAAGAACATTGGCTAAAGAAATATTAAGCTCTTGGCTTACTTGAAGTATCTTTAGGCTAGAATGTGCTGGATTCGCACTCAGAGGTAACAATAAAGAGACTACTTTTTAAAATATATGCTGCCACCATTTAACCTTTGATTTCTTCTAAAAACTGCTTTAGATCTTCATACAGAGGCACACATGAGGCAGATGTTGTGAACAAATAACAATGTTGTTTATTTGAGAGAACTTGAACAAAACAGGCATTAAGCTTAGCTGTTTCAAATGTTGAATAAAGCGTTTAAGCAGATCAAAACTTAGTTGCAAATAACACTCCTCTCTCCCTCCAGAAATTACTGACAGGATTCCTCTCTGCCTAGAATTCCTAAACTCCACACAGACAGTCCTTTCTTTTTTGGATCTGTCCCTTCACTCCTCCACCAGCTATCTTTCCCAATAGCTTTAAAATCTTCTCATTAACTAACTCTGTTGACTAACTGACCAACTTCAGGCTTCCCTAACTCTTCTCTTCTTCACACCAAACTCTAACTCTTTCTTCTTTGACACCCAGACTCAATCTGAGCTGTCAGATTTTAAAACATCCCCTTAAAGTCATTTTTCCCCTTTCTCCAGTTAAGCTCTACCCACTCTCTCCCAGCCAATCACAACTCCCCTCATTTCCCTCCAAGCTGCTCCTAAGCATGCCCCCTCCAGGAAATGAGATTCTTGGATGGATGCCCCCAGGCACCCTTCTAAAATGGCTGCTGAACTTCCTGGGCCTACTACTTGGGCTTTTCCTAGCCTAACAGATAGGGAATTCATCACATCATATAAACATTGTGTTCTATTTCCTGATTTTTTTAAAAAAGATTTCACCAGATACAGTCTACCTCCACATTTTTTTTTAGTTTTAACTTCTGCAAATTTTATTTTATAAAAATGTTCTCTCTAGAAGTTTCTAGATTCCCCAGTATGACTGTATGGTCGGCTTCTGTTGGAAATTGACCATAGACTCATGCTGGAGAATCTAGAGATTTCTAGAGTGAAATTCTGATGGAGGTTGACCATAGACTCATGCTGGAGCACTAGAGATTCCTAGATATTTGTTCTCCCAGGTAAGCAAAATTGTTCTCTCCCCCACCCCCTTTTTTAACTTTTGATCCTGTGCCTAACCCTAGCAAGTGTGGAGGGCAGGACTATATTACAATAGAGCAGGTAAAAAGAAGAAATTAATGAACTTAATTTTTTTAAATAAAAAAAGACAGTATGGTATTCTGTGCATTGTTGAAGGCTTTCATGGCCAGAATCACTGGGTTGTTGTAGGGTTTTTTTTGGACTATATGGCCATGTTCTAAAGGCATTTTCTCCTGACGTTTCGCCTGCATCTATGGCAAGCATCCTCAGAGGTAGTGAGGTCTGTTGGAACTAGGAAAAAGAGTTTACATATCTGTGGAATGACCAGGGTGGGACAAAGAACTCTTGTCTTCTGGAACTAGGTGTGAATGTTTCAACTGATCACCTTGATTAGCATTTGATTGCCTGGCAGTGCCTGGAGCAATCTTTTGCTGAGAGCTAATTAGATGCCCTTGCTTGTTTCCTCTCTGTTGTTGTGCTGTTGTAATTTTAGAGTTTTTTAATACTGGTATCCAGATTTTGTTCGTTTTCATGGTTTCCTCCTTTCTGTTGAAATTGTCCACATGCTTGTGGATTTCAGTGGCTTCTCTGTGTAGTCTGACATGGTGGTTGTTGGGGTGGTCCAGCATTTCTGTGTTCTCAAATAAAATGCTGTGTCCAGGTTGGTTCATCAGGTGCTCTGCTATGGCTGATTTCTCTGGTTGAAGTAGTCTGCAGTGCCTTTCATGTTCCTTGATTCGTGTTTGGGCAATGCTGCATTTGGTGGTCCCTATGTAGACTTGTCCACAGCTGCATGGTACACGGTAAACTCCTGCAGAAGCGAGAGGATCCCTCTTGTCCTTTGCTGAACGTAGCATTTGTTGGATTTTCTTGGTGGGTCTGTAGATAGTTTGTATGTTTCCTCATCAGCTTCCCTATGTGGCTAGTGGTTCCCTTGATGTATGGCAAGAACACTTTTCCTCTGTGTGGATCTTTGTCTTTACTCTCGTGGCTTGTTCTCGGTCTTGCAGCTCTTCTGATGTCCGAGGTGGAGTATCCTTTGGCCTGTAGAGCCCAGTTGAGGTGGTTCAGTTCATCTTGAAGGAGGTGGGGTTTGCAGATTCTTTTTGCATGGTCTGCCAAGGCTTTAATTGTGCTTTGTTGCAGGATACTAGGCATGAGCTCTCAAAGAATCTCATTGACATTATCCTGAGATCCATCAGCTTTCTGAATATTTAATAGATAGTGCCAATTGTTATAGGGAAAGAACAAATGGAAGACTATTAGTTGCAAATGGATAGATAAATTGAAAAATTATAGTTGGGCAAAATTCCCATTGTATCCAGAGAACACAGGTGTTCCTGCCATTGGGCAATGTTGGATAATTGCCTTGGCCATTGTATTTTGGTTGTTATGAAACAATAGTAAATTATTAATTTATTTTGAATTGAACTTTTATTAAGAGAAGGGAGACCTTGGTAGGATTTCCTATAAGGAAATGAAAAGAGGGAGCAGAATCTGAGTAGGCTCAGGCAAAAACAAACTATTTCAGCCTTTTTTCATTTCTGTGATGTTGCTTGGCCAAATCTTTCCCAGTTTTAATCATTGAAACATTGAAGGGAATGCTTCATCTCAGAGGCAGATTCTTGTCCAGTAAAAACAATCACTATTTGTAAAAGCTTGCCTACTTAAAAGCCTGTCCATGTAACAAATTGTTGTTGCTAACTCCCGCAATGTCAACTTTGGATTATGGGGGACATGAGAGAAGCCTCCTCGCAGGATTGCAAAACATCCGGGCGTCCCCTGGGCAACGTCTTCGTAGATGGCTGATTCTCTCGCCACAGAAGTGACCAGCATGCAAACAATCAAGCAAAACAACCAGAAACATCTCCAGCTCATCCCCTGTTTGGGTATCAGCCAGGACGTCAACGACTTAAATCAAGAAATCGTTTTCTAAGATCTACAGAGACACTCTCTGGAACACCTCAGCAAGCGAGAGTCCAAAAGTGGCAGGCTCAAACCCAGAACCTCAATTCATGGCTGATACCAAATGAGAGACTCCCCCCTGGGCACACAGAGGACTGGGCGACATGGAAAGCGCTGAACAGACTGCGCTCTGGCACCACGAGATGCAGAGCCAACCTTCAGAAATGGGGCTACAAAGTGGAATCCTCGACATGCGAGTGTGGAGAGGAGCAAACCACTGACCACCTGCTGCAGTGCACCCTGAGCCCTGCCACATGATGCACAATGGAGGACCTTCTTACGGCAACACCAGAGGCACTCCAAGTGGCCAGATACTGGTCAAAGGACATTCCATCAACTACCAAACTCACAAATTTTGTATTTTGTCTGTTTGTTTGCTTTGTTCTGTTAGAAATGTAATATAATTGACTGGTTGCCCTGACACAACAAATAAATAAATTTTGGATTATAATGATGCTATGAATTAGAGACCTCCAAATCACCCTATCATATAATTCAGAATATCAAGGCACAAAATCCCACATTATCTGCTTTGAACTGGAACATATGGCAGTGTGGACTCAGATAACTCAGTTCAAAGCAGATATTGTGGGATTTTCTGCCTTGATATTCTGGATTATATGGCTGTGTTTAAGGGCTCTCAGTTGATTTTCTTCCTATTAACTTTCTTCACTATCCAGTCTCATATGCATATGTAGAAATGAGAAATATGATGTCAAAGGATCATAGCATTCACTGACGCATTTTTACATTTGAGGATCTTGTTTAGTTCTTTCATAAGCTACACTTCCAAATCCTAACAATCTTCCAATTTCTTGACTGGAGTCCCCATTTTCATTAACGACAGAACCAAGGTATCTTTCACTAGCTCAACATCTTAATTGTCAACTTTAAAGTTACATGAATAATTTGTGGTTATTATTTATCCCATCATGGCACAATCTTTCCATGGTGATGAGGTTGCCTGCTTTGGTGGGGCAAAGGGCGACACTGGCAGTAGCTGTGCTCCTGGGACAGTCTAAAGCATTGGTTCTCAACCTGTGGGTCTCCAGGTGTTTTGGCCTACAACTCCCAGAAATCCCATCTAGTTTACCAGCTGTTAGGATTTCTAGGAGTTGAATGCCAAAACATCTGGGGACCCACAAGTTGAGAACCACTGGTCTAAAGTCTTCTATGTTATTATTTATTTATTTATTTACTTACTTACTTACTTACTTTATATACCGGTTTTCTCAGCCCTCGGGTGACTCAAAGCGGTGAACAACATCAATACAAAACATCACGAGACAAGTATAGGGCAATTAAAAACAATTGTAACATAAATAATTAAACATCAGAATAACAATCATTAGTGCCTCAACAGTAAAATCAGAATCCAGTCTCGTCATCCATTATTCCATATTCCTATGTTCAATTACACTGTTTAATCAAATGCTTGTTCGAACAGCCAGGTCTTCACTTTCCTCCGAAACGCCAGCAGGGAGGGGGCCAATCTGATATCTGCAGGCAGGGCGTTCATAGAATCATAGAATCAAAGAGTTGGAAGAGACCTCATGGGCCATCCAGTCCAACCCCCTGCCAAGAAGCAGGAATATTGCATTCAAATCACCCCTGACAGATGGCCATCCAGCCTCTGTTTAAAAGCTTCCAAAGAAGGAGCCTCCACCACACTCCAGGGCAGAGAGTTCCACTGCTGAATGGCTCTCACAGTCAGGAAGTTCTTCCTCATGTTCAGATGGAATCTCCTTTCTTGTAGTTTGAAGCCATTGTTCCTCGTCCTAATCTCCAGGGAAGCAGAAAACAAGCTTGCTCCCTCCTCCCTGTGGCTTCCTCTCACATATTTATACATGGCTATCATATTCCCTCTCAGTCTTCTCTTCTTCAGGCTAAACATGCCCAGCTCCTTAAGCCGCTCCTCATAGGGCTTGTTCTCCAGACCCTTGATCATTTTAGTCGCCCTCCTCTGGACACATTCCAGCTTGTCAATATCTCTCTTGAATTGTGGTACCCAGAATTGGACACAATATTCCAGGTGTGGTCTAACCAAGGCAGAATAGAGGGGTAGCATTACTTCCCTAGATCTAGACACTATGCTCCTATTGATGCAGGCCAAAATCCCATTGGCTTTTTTTGCCGCCACATCACATTGTTGGCTCATGTTTAACTTGTTGTCCATGAGGACTCCAAGATCTTTTTCACACGTACTGCTCTCAAGCCAGGCATCCCCCATTCTGTATCTTTGCACAGCTGAGGGACCACCACTGAGAAGGCCCTGTCTCTCGTCCTCGCCAAGCACGCTTGTGATGCAGGCAGGACAGAGAGCAGGGCCTCCCCAGGTGATCTAGTGTCCTAGTCGGTTCATAGGAGGAGATACGCATTCGGAGAGGTAAGTAGGGCCAGAACCGTTTAGGGCTTTATAGGCTAACGCCAGCACTTTGATTTGTGCCCGGCAGCAAACTGGCAGCCAGTGGAGCTGGCGCAACAGAGGAGTAGTATGCTCCCTGAGTGCCGCTCCTGTTAGCAACCTGGCTGCCGAATGCTGGACCATTTGAAGCTTCCGAGCAGTCTTCAAAGGCAACCCCATGTAGAGAGGGTTGCAGTAGTCTATACGGGATGTAACCAGAGCGTGGACTACCGTGGCCAAGTCAGACTTCCCAAGGTAGGGAAGTCATTTGCCCAGGAGTCAGACTAATGATCTCATTACATGATTAATTTTCAGCATTGGATGATACTTTCTCCACACGCCACCCATCAAATGATGCAGGCTGACTTCTGGAGGGGCTTCATGGTTCAGCCAGGGTGCAAGTATCCAAGGATGCTTGGCCCAGAACATGGGAATCATGGGCCAATGCAGAGGGAAGCCACAAGGTGACGCTTCCCCATGTGATGGGCAAATGTCGCTACTGGAGAGTTAGGGTGCAGGACGTCAGGATTGTCCCGCTGCCCTGCCGATTTGCCATGGAGGTTGCAGATTCAATCCGTGGGACCTCATCAAAATTATGAGCTCCTAAATGTGCCAACACCTACTAGGCAGCAGTACTAGTGGAGGGTAACACTGGCACTGGTAGCACTAGTGAAGGGTAACACTGATGGGAGTGGCCTCATGTAAGCCACACCGAGTCCCCCCTGGGGAAGATGGAACGGGGTATAAATAAGGTTTTATTATTATATTATTATTAATGGATAGAGACAATTACAGTGGCACCAAGCTCACATTAGCTGGTACTGGAGAGAAGAGGCCAATGGTAACCCGCTCCTGCAGCCTTTTACCTTGAAAACCTGTGATAAGACTATCCAAAATGAAACTTCAAAAATGGCAAAGTGAAAAATCCTGGGCTTTAGCTTTTCTAGCAACTGATGTCAAAGCAAACAACTGCAGTAGCTGGGTTGCTGTAGGTTTTTCGGGCTGTATGGCCATGTTCTGAAACATGTGAGTAGATTAATAGGTACCGCTCTGCCAGGAAGGTAACGGCGCTCCATGCAGTCACGCCGGCCACATGACCTTGGAGGTGTCTACGGACAATGCCAGCTCTTCGGCTTAGAAATGGAGATTAGCACCACAACCCAGAGTTGAACACGACTGGACTTCATGTTAGGGGAAAATGTTTACCCTTACGATGGCCATGTTCTAGAAGCATTCTCTCCTGACGTTTTACCTGCATCTATGGCAGGCATCCTCAGAGGTTGTGAGGTCAAATTGCATACTGATCAAGAGTGTATTTACATCAACAATGAAAAAGGCCTGAATTTGATTGAGCAATTCTGCTATAAAGAAGGCTGTTTCAAGGGGAGATTACATTCAACTGACTCATAACAGCTTCTGGGACATAGTTTGAAACATCAAAGTGGAGCATGCAATGTTCCTATAAACAAGATAACATGATGTAAAGCAGCCATTTCATGAAGCAGACTGCATAACAGTTCTTGAGTCAACTATGTTCCTGTGCGTCAAAAGTGTCTGACTGAATATTAGAGTACCCAAATCCTAAAAATCTCACGACCACCATCTGGGCAGCAGTAGTGACACAATGGGATTTTTTGCAGACTTGTCTGTATGAAAAAGATGATGTCTGTTCAGCGCCTTCCAAA
The DNA here is from genome assembly GCF_025583915.1 of Anolis sagrei ordinatus. Lineage (NCBI taxonomy): Eukaryota > Metazoa > Chordata > Lepidosauria > Squamata > Anolidae > Anolis > Anolis sagrei. Next base: position 111,473,853 of record NW_026846588.1, on the reverse strand, counting down.
TCGCCCAGTTTTCTATGTGCCCAGGGGGAGTCTCTCATTTGGTACCAGCCATTTGTTGAGGTTCTGGGTTTGAGCCTGCCACTTTTGGACTCTTGCTTGCTGAGGTGTTCCAGCGAGTGTCTCTGTAGATCTTAGAAAACTGTTTCTTGATTTAAGTTGTTGACGTGCTGGCTGATACCCAAACAAAGGATGAGCTGGAGATGTCACTGCCTTGGTCCTTTCACTATTGGCTGCTACTTCCCGGAAGATGTCAGGTGGTGCAATACCGGCTAAAGAGTGTTATTTCTCCAGTGGTGTAGGGCGCAGACACCCCGTGATAATGCGGCATGTCTCATTAAGAGCCACATCCACTGTTTTAGTGTGGTGAGATTTGTTCCACACTGGGCATGCATACTCAGCAGCAGAGTAGCATACCGCAAAGGCAGATGTCTTCACTATGTCTGGTTGTGATCCCCAGGTTGTGCCAGTCAGCTTTCGTATGATATCGTTTCTAGCACCCACTTTTGCTTGATATTCAGGCATGCTTCTTGTAAGTCAGAGCACAGTCCAGAGTGACTCCCAGATATTTGGGTGCGCTGCAATTCTCCAGTGGGATTCCTTCCCAGGTAATCCTCAGAGCTTGGGATGCTTATCTGTTCTTAAGGTGAAAGGCACATGTCTGTGTTTTAGATGGATTAGGGATCAGCTGGTTTTCCCTGTAATAGGTGGTAAGGGCACCTAGAGCTTCGGAGAGCTTCTGTTCTACCGTCTCAAAGCTCCCTGCTTGAGCAGTAATGGCACAATCGTCAGCATAGATGAAACTCTCTGTCCCTTCTGGCAGTGGCTGGTCATTTGTGTAGATGTTGAACATGGATGGAGCAAGCACGCTCCCCTGAGGCATCATCAAAAGGACTATTGCATTTAGACTGAGGAGAAGTCCTGGTGCCTTTGTATTCTGTTTTGTTTAAGACCTCACCTGGAATACTGTGTCCTGTTCTGGGCACCACAGTTCAAAAGAGATATTGACAAGCTGGAAGGTGCCCAGAGGAAGGTGACTAAAATGATCATGCGTGTGAAGATCAAGCCCTATGAGGAGCATCTTAAAGAACTGGCTATGTTTAGCCTGCAGAAGAGGAGGTTGAGAGGAGACATGATGGCGCTATATAAATATGTGAAAAGATGTCATAATGAAGAGGGAGCAGACTTGTTTTCTGCTGCCCTTGGAACTAGGACTAAGAGCAATGGGTTCAAATTACAGGAAAGGAGATTCCACCTGAACATTAGACAGAACTTCCTGACTGTATGAACTGTTCAACAGTGGAGATCTCTGACTTGGAGTGGAAGCTCCTTCCTTGGACATTTGAAAAAGGAGGCTGGATGGCCATTTGTCAGGGATCCTTTGATTGTGCTTTTCCTGTATGCAGGGGGGGTTGGACTAGATGGCCCATGTGGTCTCTTCCAATTCTATTATTCCATGATTCTTATAGGGGAGAAGTTACTGTGGGATAAAGAATGGAGAAAGGAGTTATTCTGAACCCAAAACTTGCCTACTCCTTCTTCTTTCCATTTAGTTTCCTAAGCTTGTAAAGTGAAAACAGCTGTAACAGAACTTTGTAGGCAGGTATAACGGAGAAAAATGTCACCACCACCCATTAGATACCCCAACTTTAGACTTAATTTTCATATACTGTATATACTCGAGTATAAGCCAATCCGAATATAAGCCGAGGCACCTAATTTTACCACAAAAAACTGAGAAAACGGATTGACTCGAATATAAGCCGAGGGTGGGAAAGGCAGCCGCCACTCGTAAATTGCAAAATAAAAATAGATACCAATTAAATTACATTAATTAAGGAATCAGTAGGTTATATATCTTTGAATATTTAAAAAAATGGTAATTTCAGATAAGACTGTCCAACTCTGATTAAATGATTATTTACCTTCTTCTGTGTAAATGTGCTTACATATCCTTTCAATAATAATAGAGTCACATAATAAATTTAATAATAACAATAATAATAAAAGGAGTAAAATAATGAATGTAACAATAACAATTAAACAGTAAAATAATTAATGTATAATAATAGAGTAAAATGATAAATGCAATAATAATAAATAGAATAAAATAATAAATGTAATGAAAATAATAATAATAATAATAATAATAATAATAATAATAATAATAATAAAATAATAAATAACCTTGACTTGAGTATAAGCCAAGGGAGGCTTTTTCAGCCTAAAAAAGGGGGCTGAAAAACTAGGCTTATACTCGAGTATATACAGTAAGTGATGAATACAGGACTGGGAATTCACATTTTAGCTGTTGAAAAATAAAGAAATGGCAGCCCTATTTTAGTACCAAAAACATGGCTGAGCAAATTCAGATTTCTGAAAGACTTAAGGACTCAAATCTTGATAGCTTGAATAAGTGAACCTGTCAGTTTTGCTTTCTCCAAATGGTGGATCCATTGTGTTGGCGTGGGAAATCCAGCGTTCATTTTGTAGCAGCTTGTTGTTGTTATTATTGCTTGTATTGTTGTGTTTGGGCTCGGCCTCATGTAAGCCGCACCGAGTCCCTTGGGGAGATGGTAGCGGGGTACAAATAAAGTGTTATTATTATATTATTAGCTTGTTTTGCAGCTATCCCAGGCCATAGAATCATAGGTTCATAGAATCATAGTCGGAAGAGACCTCGTGGGTCATCCAGTCCAAAACCCCTGCCAAGAAGCAGGAAAATCGCATTCAAAGCACCCCCGACAGATGGTCATCCAGCCTCTGTTTTAAAGCCTCCAAAGAAGGAGCCTCAACCATATGGAGCTCTCCTGGGGCCAACTCTCTGTTGGGAATGGGCATCCAATGCCTGGATGACTGGCACAAACTGGAACAGCTGCAGGACTATTTGGAAAGAAAAGAGTAGATTCATCACTCTCACAGCCATTGCTGTTTGTGAGGTTATTTTAAACCTTCTCCCTCCTAATCTAAAGCAAACCTAGAAGGGATATAGGCTGCAGGTTCGTGAGGCGAGAAGCCCTAGATGGGCATGGGAGATACTTAACACATATATGCTAGCAAATGTTATTTCTTACTGTGCAGGTACAGCTGTACCAGGAGCTCCAATTTTGTTTGCTTTGCATTGAATATTTGTTGTAGTCCTAAGTTTCAGGGACTCTGCAGATAGGCGGCTTATTTTGGCTGCAATCATAGGGCAAGCCACCTGTCAATTATCGTTAGGTTCACTGGTCCTGCCCCCTTTTTAGGTTTTGGAGGGAATAGGAGCCAATTTGGGTTCAGTCCATACAGAGAAGCCTTTCATGCAGGACATAATACCAAGAGATCCTGTAGAAAGCTTCATCTTCTACGGCTTGGCCGGGGAGATATACAGCCCACAGCTTGGCCGGGGTTATACAGCCCTGCAGCTCCTTTGCTGAAGGACTTCAGTCAGCCATCACGGAAACCTGAATTCTTTTCCCCCTGGAAGTCTACAAAGCTCTGCTTGGTAAGGGTCACTCGCAGAAGCCAGAAGCAGTTGGTACTGGGTGCAGGGGCTCCACGCCAACAGAGGCAAAGAAAGACTGCCCAGATTAGAAGCTAAGGACTTCCCCATTAGTTACAGTTATGAAGATAATGCCTGTTCCCTGTGGACAAGATTGAGGGAGAGACAATAGACTGTTAAGAAAGCCTTAAAGTACCTGTTTGTTTTCATTAATAAAGAACACTGTTGAACCTTTAAGCAATCTAAAGACTCTGTTTTAAGGAAATCCAAGGGCCTTTAATCTGAGGCAGCCCCGGCGTCCCGTTGGGCACACGGAATTTGTCCTGTCTACAGTCTTATGCACAGGCCCAGCGTGTGACAGCACACTTGCTGAAGTCCTGCAGCTTTATTTCTCACTTTTGCTCCACTGAGATCAAGGCACCATGCATGGTTTCCCCTTGTTCCCATTTCATCCTCACAACAGCGCTATGAGGGAGGCTAGGCTGAGACTATGTGAACAGCCCAAGGTCACACAGTGAATTTTATGACACAGTGGGGGTTAGAATCTTGCTCTCTTAAATTCCAGAACAACATTGTAATTTTTGATATCACAGTTTTCATTTTTTATTCAATTGTCATTCTTTCCTTATAAAGACAGTGGGATCTTGGTATCCACTATGATGTGGTTCCAAGCTCCCCATGGATACCAAAAATTTATGGATGTTCAAGTCCTATTTTATACAATGGCATCATAAAATGGTATCCCTTACATAAATTTGCAAAATCAAGGTTTGCTTGTGGATTTAAAAAAAAAATCAAGCTATGGATGGTTGACTCCATGGATATGGAGGGTCAACAGTGTAAACACACATATTCACATTATCAGAACAAATGTAGGTTAGGGAATAGATCAAGAAAATATGCTCAGAGTTTTCTTAGAAGAGATGAGTTTCACCTTACAACTCCACTGACAGACTAGACCAGGGGTCCTCAAACTTTTTAAAACAGAGGGCCAGGTCACAGTCCCTCAAACTGCTGGAGGGCCGGATTATAATTTGAAAAAAAATGAATGAATTCCTATTCACACTGCACATATCTTATTTGTAGTGCAAAAAAACCCCCACTTAAAATAATACAATAATTAAAATGAACAACAATTTTAACAAGTATAAACTTATTAGTATTTCAATGGGAAGTGTGGGCCTCCTTTTGGGTGATGAGATAGGATTGTTGTTGTTGTTGTCTGCTTTCAAGTTGTTTCAGACTTAGGTTGACCCTGAGCGAGGGCTGGGTAAATGACCTTGGAGGGCTGTATCCAGGCCCCCAGGCCTTAGTTTGAGGACCCCTGGACTACTGTTCCCTGATCTCTAGGAAAGCAAGGTGAAGGCTATTGAGTTCGGTTCCTCTTTCATTACAGCCAAAATTAATCACTTCTAGCTGTAAAGGAGCAGTCATTTTACACTACATACAGCTTTTATTTCTATTTTAATATGAAAATTGTTGAAGAAATCAATTTATCTTTTTTGCATGTTTTCATTTAAAAATATATTGTCAGCATGCAATCCTTATAGTAGTGATTATGATAATAATGAATACTTCTTTCATTAATTCAGTCTGACACAGCCAGACGTCAGTCTAATAGTCCAATTACCAACATGTTTTTTTTAAAAATCTTTAATTATGTACAGGTCCAGGAGAAATTATAGCCCTCCCAGTGCTATTGGATAGCAATTCCCATCAGCCCTGAGAATGCTGGGAATTGCAATCAGCAACATCCAGAGAGGCACATTTTGCCAATCTTGAGCTAGATCATTCTAGGCAAATGGTTAAATTGCCCTAAAATGTAAGAGGAAAATGCCTTCTGTGAAAATTCTTTAGTAAAGTGAATCATGATAAGTTTAAATCAAACATGGCCAACATCAAGCAAGATCTGAGGCAAAATGTCTTCTTTGATTATATCTGGAAGAAAGAATTCCACGATCTTCTGAAATTCTTCCACGGCTCAATATTATTACATTCAGTCCAGCCAAGAAAGACGTAATTGTAAACCAGCTGGCTTTGTGTTCACTGAATGTGAAATTTCCATTGTCAGATTGGCAAAAGGAATTCTTTCTTTTCATTCACTTGCACTTCAGTGCAGTTGTCACATTTAAAATGGTTCTCCAGAGAGGTCATTTGCCACAGAGCCAAGCCTGAATTTCGGGGGTATATTCTGCTAGCGTCCATAGTCGATGACCGAGTCAGGTAATGCATCACATTTTTAATAAAAAAAAGTTGCACAAAACTGCTTCTACTTAATCCTGTTGGATAAATACACTATAGATTTTGTGTCGGCCCACGCTAAGTCAGTAGGATTGAAGTGTTTCCATTCAGGCAAGTTGCTGCTCCAGCATTTCCTCCTAGTTGTCAGAATCAAACATTCAGAATGTAGTGGACAGGAAATATGTCAGAACTGAATGGGCCATTAGATAATGCCGATCCCTTCAAAAATGGTCCAGGGAGGAAACAACTGAAGATCAAGAATAAAAGATCTGAGTTCACAGGCATTCAGCAGGGATGGAATCTTCCAGAGGAATGGAAGCACACGCCTTTTCATCGGTATCACAATTGTTGGGTGGAAGGCTGATATTGTTAGGCTCACAAGGGCAGCAGGCAACTCCTCCTTTCCGGCTGTTTGACTGATACTGTAGGGAGGCATGAAAGTCTAATGACAATACTGCAAGACGGTACAGCTGTAACATCACACTTAAGATATTCTTAGCTGTGAAAAACACCAGCATCTGGGTAATGACGTTAAAGTAACCCATCAGGATCAAGCGCACAACGAGGAAAGGGCCATCTTGGATGAATAAGCTGATGCCAATGTTCCAGAGGTCTGCGCTGTGTCTGCAGAGCAGCAAACGGAAGACTTTCTTGGAGGAGTTGGAGGGGCCACACCCTACATGTTGCACTGCAAATGAAGAAGGATATTTTTTTTAATGTGGTTTTGTTTTACTGTAATGCCATCAACCAAGTGAATCAGGTCCTAAACTGAAGGACAGAACCAGTTGTATGAGGATTCAATTGTTTTTGATTTAATTGTTATTCAATCAGATTCAGATCATATTTGTGTCTTAAAAGTATAAACATAGTTAGTCCTGCACAATATATCTACTACATAATTAAGACCTGTTAGCAGTTAGCAGGTCATGACCTATAAAGCCCTAAACAGTTAGGGCCCCACCTATCTCCGTGATCGCATCTGCTTCTATGAACCAGCACGAGCTCTAAGATCTTCTGGGGAGGCCCTCCTCTCGGTCCCACTACCGTCTCACGTGTGGTTGGTGGGGACGGGAGAGAGGGCCTTCTCAGTGGTGGCCCCCCGCCTCTGGAATGCCCTTCCAAGTGAAATAAGACAGGCCCCATCTCTCCCATGCTTTAGTAAAAGCTTGAAGACCTGGTGGTTTCAACAAGCCTTTGAAAATGACCAGTTCTAACTCAGCCCTACACATTGTCGAATGTGGCCTTATTCTTCCTAGCAATTGCCCAGATCATTTCCTCTAATTGGCGCCAGAATGAACAGCCGCAGATCCGTACCTAATATTATTGTTGCCTGCCATAGCATTGCACTTAATTCCCGGGGCCCCTAGAATTTTTGGGCTTGCACAAATCTTGGCCCGGCCTTTTAAAAAATTTTTTAATTGCCTTGAACAGGCAGGATTCTTTTAATATATGTGTTTTCTGGCGACAATTTTTATGTTTATATTTTGTTTTGTTAATCTTATGGTTATGTTGTTTTTTTTACTTTGTATGTTTTGTGATGTTACCTGTGAACCGCTCTGAGTCCCCTTGGGGAGATGGAGCGGTATATAAATAAAGTTTTTATTATTATTATTATTATTATTAATGGCAAACCTCTATTTTTAAAGGGGTTTTCATTCCTTGATTGTGCTATCCCTATGACTGTGAGATGATCTTGGAACCTGTGTGAACATATTCATTGCCATTTCTCTCACCTGGCCTTGCCACGGAACTCCAAACTAAGAGGAACAGTGCCCAAGCAAGATTTTCTTCTGTCTAAGACAAAGTACAAGAAAGATTTCCCTCCCCAGCCCATAAGCTGAAGCTGACTGGATTGGCAAGTGAATCCCCCACAATTGAGGTATGAGGCTAGTTTAGGGACATACATAATAATGTCCCCTGACAGATGTGAATGACTGGAAAATGTATGAGCAACAGCTGGAAGAAGGCTGCCACTGCTGCTCTGACATCTGCTGCCCGAGGCAGTTGCTTCACTCTACCTAGGGGCATGAGCAGCCTTGTAGCAAATTATTGTTGTTGTCGCTTCTTTTTTCAGGTTGTCTTGTCTTTATGTTAGGGAGTAAACTATGACTCAAAAGGGTGGTGAGCTGAGAATGCCTTCATTAAAAGAAAAGACTGGATACAAGGCAAGGAAGGCCAACACAATATCATTGTGTAAGTGATGAAAACATCTCAAAATGAACAATTCCAAAAAGAGGTTCCCCAAGTATACTCTGTATTAATTGGCCCATAGCCAGGATTTTGATTCGGGGGGGAGGGGGCTGAGTTTGATTCGGGGGGGGGGGGGGGCTGAGTCTGAGTGAAAGAGGGTCTACCCTAGCAAACCTTTTGTATCGTTACCCCAATACCCCCATGCATATGAGATATATTGAGCATGGTGATCAGATCATGATATGAATAAACATAACAGTTTAAATAATGTACCAGTAAGGTCTTTTCGCAGACCACCATGAGAATTTGGGGGGGGGGGTGAAGCCCCCCAAGCCCCCCCCCCCCCCCCGGCTACATGTCTGCCTCATTAGATCCAGATCTTAATGAAAAATCCAGATCTAATGAGGTACTGGACCTATGGGAACTGACTACCTGGACTGCTTCCACAGTCCTTGGGGTCAGTCCCCACAGGTATCCTGCTTCTTTGGACTTTGAAATGCACAGAGGAGTGGAATGGCGCCCACCTCTCCCTGCTCTCCAAGCCCTCTAAAACTTACTGAAAAGGATCCCAGGCAGACATTAAGCCTCTCCTCGCATCATCCTGAATGGAAGAAATGACTTGTGAGGAGATGTGGGGGGGAGGGATGTGGTGTCATCAGGATAATATGTAGTCACCCCTGAGGGAAGTCCAGTGTTTGGCTTGAGGGGTGGGGGCTGGAATCCACTAGGCATGTGCAATCCATGGTTCTAAATGGTTCTAAAGTAATTACAAAACTAAAGTTCTGGTGGTGAAAACTAGAGGGTGCTGGTGCTTTGCTTCTACAGTGTTGCTAAAGTTCTGGTGGTGAAACTTTCAGAACTCTAACACAACTTTCAAAATTTCATTATAAATGGCAGTTCCTAATAGTTTCTGTCATAAAAAAATCACCAATAATGAAATAATAATGAAATTTTGAAAGTTTTGTTAGAGTTCTGAAATTTTCACCACCAGAACTTTAGCAACACTGTAGAAGCAAAGCACCAGCGCCCCCTAGTTTTCACAACCAGAACTTTAGTTTTGTAAGTACTTTAGAACCATTCAGAACCATGGATTGCACATGCCTAGAATCCACACTGAAGTGGGTTACTTTAACCTATTTTGGTGAAAGTTTTAGGTCTGTCTGGAAGCGCCCTTTGAAGTCTGCCACCAAAGTTTATCATACAGTAACTCCTTTCAGATAACACAGTTATACATATGTTGTACTGACACACAGTAATGAAAATTATTCCAAAACTCCCAGAAATTGTCTAGAGCTTTGACAGCTGTGAGCCCTGACTCCATTTATGAACAGTGGTCTCAGTCCTTGAGTCGATGGTTTATGTTTGTCCTGATGGTTTGTTTGTTTTGCCCTGCTCACAATCCCACCTGCGTCACAAGCGCGATTGGTGGGGACGAGGGACAGGGCCTTCTCTGTGGTGGCCCCTCGACTCTGGAACTCTCTCCCCAAGGACATCAGACAAGCCCCAACATTGGCAGTCTTTAGGAAGAGCTTGAAGACGTGGTTGTTCCAGTGTGCCTTCCCAGAATAGGAAACTCCAAGCATCATGTCCCAAATGCACTTTACTAGAGATTTAAGATTGTCTGCACACTGCACCTATTGCCAAACTCATCCATTTTACCTGGTCATGTCCAGCATTTTTTAAAAATTTTTAATCATTATATTTGGCCCAGCCATAGTTTTTAATTGCGCCGTGGTGTTATTATTTAATGTTTATTGCTATTGTTTAATGTTTATTGTTTTGTTTTATGAGTTTATTTATTGTTGTATTTGTTATGTTGTTGTTTTGCTGATGTATTTGGCCTCGGCCTCTTGTAAGCCGCACCGAGTCCTTCGGGAGATGTTAGCGGGGTATAAATAAAGGTTTATTATTATTATTATTATTATTGGATGTGGGTTGTTGTTTTGTTGTTCATTCGTTCAGTCGTCTCCGACTCTTCGTGACCTCATGGACCAGCCCATGCCAGAGCTCCCTGTCGGCTGTCACCACCCCCAGCTCCTTCAAGGTCAGTCCAGTCACTTCAAGGATGCCATCCATCCATCTTGCCCTTGGTCGGCCCCTCTTCCTTTTACCTTCCACTTTCCCCAGCATAATTGTCTTCTCTAGGCTTTGCTGTCTCCTCATGATGTGGCCAAAGTACTTCAACTTTGTTTCTAGTATCCTTCCCTCCAATGAGCAGTCGGGCTTTATTTCCTGGAGGATGGACTGGTTGGATCTTCTCACAGTCCAAGGCACTCTCAGAACTTTCCTCCAACACCACAGTTCAAAAGCATCTATCTTCCTTCGCTCAGCCTCCCCTAAGGTCCAGCTCTCACATCCGTAGGTTACTACAGGGAATACCATGGCTTTGACTAGGCGGATCTTTGTTGCCAGTGTGATGTCTCTACTCTTTACTATTTTATCGAGACTGGACATTGCTCTCCTCCCAAGAAGTAAGCGTCTTCTGATTTCCTGGCCACAGTCTGCATCTGCAGTAATCTTTGCGCCTAGAAATACAAAGTCTGTCACGGCCTCCACATTTTCTCCCTCTATTTTCCACTTGTCAATCATTCTTGTTGCCATAATCTTGGTTTTTTTTGATGTTTAGCTGCAACCCAGCTTTTGCGCTTTCTTCTTTCACCTTGATTAGAAGGCTCCTCAGCTCCTCCTCGCTTTCGGCTATCAGAGTGGTGTCATCTGCATATCTGAGGTTGTTAATGTTTCTTCCAGCAATTTTCACCCCAGCTTTGCATTCATCAAGCCCCGCACATACATTATTATTATTATTATTATTATTATTATTATTATTATTATTATTATTATTATTATTATCTCTGATGCTGACAACTAAAGAAAAATAGTCTTATAGCCGACATCACTGAATACGGTATTTGATTCTCATTTGGTATCACTTGAGCATTTAAAAATACTTTAAAATGAGTAGAGAGAACCTTCACATTCTTTGGTAAAGTTAGTCTGTTTCAACTGAACTGAGAGATATTAGCAGAAATATGAACAGGCATTAGCACGCCTTGGCTATCTACAAGCATATGCTAGTTCTCATTACTGTTGCATTGTTACAAAAGAATCCTCCCTAGACAAGTATTTTATTTCAAGGAAACTAACTTTAGGGTAAGCACAGGATATTGTTTCGACGTCTCAGTATTAACAGGCCAGCTGCTTGACAGATCCGTATCATCTTACACAAACATTTCAAGGTTTATAGCTGGTGTCAGAACTTGTATCGTTTTGTATTTTGTTGTATTCTGATCCCGTCACCACACATTTTAAAAGTGTAGCTTGAATATTGTACAGCATCGGAAGAAAAAATCTCAAAAGCTCACGCTAAAATTGATCAGTTAATCATAGTCCTCTCTGCATTCTCCCCATCCCCTTTTTTGGTGAAATACTATACATTACTAACCTGCAAGATCCAGGGGAAATTGCAGCATGCTCCAAGTCCATACTGCTAGAATTGCATATACAAGAACATGGTTGTTCCTGGAACAAGGAAAAAATGAGTAACATTTATTTTGGGAAGCCATTATATTAAAGTGATATGAAATCCAGCTGGCAGGGTATGCAACGTCTTAAGTTTCAATCTAATAATGGAAAGAAACAATCTTGAGTTTAAATTTATGGAATCTAGGTATGGATATAATCTCAAGAACATTTCACAAGACCAAATAATAGGTTTTTAATGTTTTTTAAAAATAAAAAGCTTGTAACCATCTTAGGAAGTTCTATTAACAAAACCAGGCCCATGTGTCTGATTGGGATTTTGTAGCAACGGTATATTATTACATTCCTGAGTGGCAAATTAACGGAATACTTCCCAGATTTTATGCTCAGACAATGGAGGGATAGCCAGCCAATATTGTGCATTCAATCTATGGTCCAATTTTCCATCCTTTATCCCTCTTCTTAACTTTTCTCAAGGTAAAGTGCTGGCCAGGAAATCTTGCTTATATCTCCAGTAAGAAAATAATTCAAAAGCAAATAGATCAAGATCTGAAATTTTTTTTTAAAATGTTGGTCAGTACTTTTTTTTTGTTGTGTCAGGAGCAACTTGAGAAACTGCAAGTCACTTCTGGTGTGTGAGAATTGGCCGTCTGCAAGGACGTTGCCCAGGGGACACCTGGATGATTTGATGTTTTTATCATCCTTATGGAAGGCTTCTCTCATGTCCCCGCATGAAGAGCTAGAGCTGATAGAGGGAGCTCATCCACCACTCCCCGGATTCGAACCTGCGACCTGTCGGTCTTTAGTCCTGCCGGCACAGGGGTTCAACCCACTGCGCCACCGGGGGCTCCAGGTCAATACTTTTTTTTAAATAGTTTTTATTGAAGTATTATAAGTTACAGCAAAAGTGGGAGAATATTTTCAAGAGGATAGAAAAGTAGGAAAATTGTGGAAGCAAAAAGAGAGTAATGAACAATTGTAAAAAGCACAAAGAAAAAACTTAAAAAAATTATATATGTGTGTGTGTGTCTGAAAAATACACACACAAAAAACCACACTCAAAAAGTGGACTTCCTGCTAATTCTGCCCGTATAGTCTCTATTTGTCTTTATTTTTGTATATTCAGTCTTGTACTTCTTAATTATAAGCATAGTCCAGTTATAGATCTTTGTACCTATTTTCAATATAATCCTCAATTATTGACCAATTTGTTGAGGATTATATTGAAATTATATGGTCAATACTTGAGTTTTTTTCAATGTAAGGAGTCCATTAGTGCTCACTGTTTGTCACTTTAATAGTGATGCATGTGCCACCTAGTTACTTCATTATTATTTATAAAAATACATTTTAAAAATGTCCTAAAATTACAAAAACAAATCCAGTATTAACCCACAATTATTATTTTTAAAATTAACAAATAATTTTTATCAGTTTCATTTATTTGTTTAATTTAAATCTCGTGTTTCTCCTAATATTGGATCCAAGGCTGTTTGTCACTCAGATTAATAATAATAATTGTAAACAATAATTCAATAAACTTAATCATATTAAAAGTGAAAATGAATTAAAGTCATTTCAAGCATAACAGATAAAGGAAAGATAAAGAATGAAGCAAACCTCAATTACAAAAATCATCTTCATTAAAAAAAAATTAGCCATCACTGTAATATTTTGCTGAAGGGCAGTCTTGATGCCCTCAATATTCCACAAAGCAATGTTGTACTGGTAATGTCATTATTTGTAAAATGATATTCCCAGTTCCCAAACCATGAAGTAAGTGGCAAGGACATCAATGGGATATTTGCGGGGAGGGATGTCTTACAAACAAATGTTTTCTTTTAAAAGTTTTTATACATTTTATCCAGTATGCTCTCAAACATGTCCTCTTTAATTGCAAGTCTGTGAATCTAGGTAAGTGTCCCACCAAAATCAGCTTCAGGACATTGACTAAAATATAATATGGAAAGAAACACTGATGCAGCTAGAGACATAGATATAGACAAAGAGAGAGCAAGAGAACGCAAGTCTTGTTGACCTCATCACATTAGGAAATTGTTTTTGAGAAAGTTTGAGAATGATTCCAAATGGGTCCCATCCCATGACATTTGCCTCATCCTGTCAATATTCACTTCACTTCACTTCACTTCACTTCACTTTATTTCTTAATTAGTCGCTCTCCACCGAGATGCTCCGAGCGACTTACAATCTAAAATAGCAGATGTGAAGGAAAATTGGATTAAAATGTTTCACAGGTGGTATACCACTCCAAAAAACATGGGTCACATGTATAAAAATATTTCCGACAAATGTTGGAAAGGCTGCGAACAAGTAGGTACATTCTATCATATGTGGTGGACTTGTAAGGAAACTACAAAATATTGGAGGAGACACAAATTTTTTTGAAAAGGACATTTAAAACGAAACCTGAATATTACTTGCTAGGCTTTACAGATCTGGAGTTACAGCTTAATGAAAATGAAGACAAACTTTTCACATATGTTACGACGGCAGCAAGAATTATTCTTGCGAAATTTTGGAAACAGGAAAAAATTCCAGCCCTTGATGAGTGCTGGATAAGGTAAGAGAGATAAGAGATATGGACAAATTAACTTTTTTATTAAAAAAGAATACCGGGAAATCGATAAAGAGGACTGATTAGGGCCTCTTTCATGACTATGACAAACACAGAAGAGAACAAGAGAAAATGAAGTTTTGAATAAGAATTAGAAAATAAATGAGAGAAAGAATCTGAGGATGGCATGGAAGTCAACCTTTTTTTTCTATCTCTCTTTTTTCTGTTTTTGTTATATATTCACTTCACTTCACTTCACTTTATTTCTTAATTAGTCGCTCTCCACCAAGGTGCTCCGAGCGACTTACAGTCTAAAATAGCATTTACACAATATAAAAACATTCAACATAAAAATATTCAACAGTGACTATTTGGCAAATTAGATCTGATTACTTAAATGCACAACCAAACAGCCAAGTCTTGAGTGCCTTTACAAAAGGTCACAACTCCGACATTGCTCTAATATATGGAGGCAATGAGTTCCACAGAATTGCAGCATAGACTTGGAGCATAGAATTGGAGCATAGACTCCGAGGTGGGACGTAGAGGGAGATCCGTTTGGACAGCACACTGGGCCGGAACTGTATAGGGTTTTGTAGGTCAAAACCAGCACTTTGAATTGTGCTCGGAATTGGATCCACTTTCCCCAGCATAATTGTCTTCTTTAGGCTTTGCTGTCTCCTCATGATGTGGCCAAAGTACTTCAACTTTGTCTCTAGTATCCTTCCCTCCAATGAGCAGCCGGGCTTTATTTCCTGGAGGATGGACTGGTTGGATCTTCTCGCAGTCCAAGGCACTCTCAGAACTTTCCTCCAACACCACAGCTCAAAAGGATCGATCTTCCTTCGCTCAGCCTTCCCTATGGTCCAGCTCTCACATCCGTAGGTGACTACAGGGAATACCATTGCTTTGACTATGCGGATCTTTGTTGCCAGTGTGATGTCTCTACTCTTTACTATTTTATCGAGATTGGACATTGCTATAAGTAATTCTGGACTGAAAATTCTGCCAAGTAGTATTACTGCTGAAACAAGCAGTTTGGAGCCTTTCTTATTTAACTATAGAAAAAAATATTTTGATTAAATACTCAATTATAGATACCACTTATTGTGTTCTATAATATTCCGATATTCACACTTCTGTTATGTGTGGACAGTACTGGTGCTAGTGACTGAATTTCTTAAGTCAGGCAGATGTCACAACAGCCAGAGAGAGAAAGAAGGCAATAAGACTCAAGGGTTCAAATTTGTACACAAGCAGATAGATTGTTCTTGCAACATTTTTTTAACTTACTGCTCGCAAAAGGCTTTTAAAATGACGTTATGAATTACAAGTTGCCCACCCTGCCTTAAAAGGTTCCGCTCTTCACTAAAAAAGAGAGCAATGATGCTACCAGTTACTTTAGCATTTTGTTCAAAGTTAGTCCTTGTGCCCCTATTATTCCCAAAAGCAACATGTTCGAGTTAGTCGCCTTATTTGGAAATCCCACTGGCACTAAAGGAACAAGCTAGTTGAGATTTACTTCAAAGTACCATTGCTTTTCAATGGTATTTAGGAAGATTGATGTGATTTTATTTCTGTTTATTCAGCTTGATTGCTTTCATTTTCAACAAGCGCTTGTGAGTATTACATTTAAATTCCTACTTGGACAAATACTGCCTCTTCCCATTTAGCCACTGAAATGTTTCAAGTGAAGTTCTCCAGAGACTGGCATGGACCAAGATCTAGAACAGGGGTCCTCAAACTTTTTAAACAGAGGGCCAGGTCACACTCCCTCAAACTGTTGGAGGGCCAGATTATAATCTATATAAATAAAAATGTAATGTTAGTTTGTGGGATTAACAGAACTCAAAAACCACTGGACGAATTGTCACCAAATTTGGATACAAGACACCTATCAGGCCAACTTAGTGACCATCACTCATAAAAACACCAAAAAACACAGCGGAAGGAACTAAAAAAGCCAATAAACAAAAATTACATTAATAGTAATAATAATAATAATAATAATAATAATAATAATAATAATAATAATAATAAACTTTATTTATACCCCGCCACCATCTCCCCAAAGGGGACTCGCCAAGCCCAATGATACATTACAGCAATATAAAATATAAACAACAAAATAACATCACAGTTAAAATAAATAGACCAATCAAGTAAATAAACAGTACAAAATAACATAATGGAATCAAACACAGTGGGCGGGCCAAATACACTCTGGATGAGATAGAAATGAAAAGGGTACATTGTGGGGGAGGAGTTCGTGGGGACTGAACAACGCATGCGCAGAAGCACACACATATATGCAAACACACATATATACACAAATATACAGACACACATATAGGCTCACAAAACACATATACACAGACTGGGCCACAGCAACGTGTGGCAGGGGATGGCTAGTTTGAAAAAAGTGAATGAATTTCTATTCACACTACACATATATTATTTGTAGTGCAAAACCACTTAAAACAATACAATAATTAAAATGAAGAAGAATTCTAACAAATATAAACTTATTAGTATTTCAATAGGAAGTGTGGGTCTGCTTTTGGCTGGTGAGATAGGATTGTTGTTGTATGCTTTCAAGTAGTTTCAGACTTAGGTTGATCCTGAGCAAGGGCCGGGTAAATGACCTTGAAGGGCCGTATATGGCCCCCAGGCCTTAGTTTGAGGACCCCTGATCTAGAATAACTGGAATGCTTTCTTTTTTTTACCTACCTTACATTCTCTATTTCCAATGTCTCACTAGTGAATTCAAGTAAATCTGCCGCAGTACCCACAAACATAAGAAGCAGTTGTGACAACTGGTCCCGGGTAATTTCACCACCAATGGGAAGCAGCCATCGCCCAATAATTAAGAGCAGTAGAAAAGTCTGATGGAGTCCCAAGGTCCAGACTGGATCACATACTGCGGAGAGGGTGTTCACAAGATCCAGGGCCTATTTCCAAGAGCAACCAAAAAAAAAAAAAAAATCAAGCATCAGTACAGGAACTGATAGAAGAGACAGATAAAATGTTTTCAGAGCTTTAAGAACCAAGCTGCGGGGCTCATCTGGACATTCCATGGAAAACTAACCAAAGGGAACTTGCTGGCCATCCTCCATTTAAGGCCAGTTCACAAGATTTCTCAATAATAATAATAATAATAATAATAATAATAATAATAATAATAATGGGTTGTAGGTTTTTTCGGGCTATATGGCCATGTTCTAGAGGCATTCTCTCCTGACGTTTCACCTGCATCTATGGCAAGCATCCTCAGAGGTAGTGAGGTATGTTGGAACTAGGAAAATGGGTTTATATATCTGTGGAATGACCAGGGTGGGACAAAGAACTCTTGTCTGCTGGAGCTAGGTGTGAATGTTTCATCTGACCACCTTGATTAGCATTTGATGGCCTGGCAGTTTTTTTTGGTGTGGCTTGTTAGTGCCTGGGGGAATCTTTTGTTGAGAGGTGATTAGCTGTGGGAACAGATGTGGAACAGGAAATTAAAGTATACTTATGCAACAGACTTGAAGGAAAATTGGATTAAAATGTTCCACAGGTGGTATACCGCTCCAAAAAACATGGGTCACATGTATAAAAATATTTCCGACAAATGTTGGAAAGGCTGCGAACAAGTAGGTACATTCTATCATATGTGGTGGACTTGTAAGGAAACTACAAAATATTGGAGGAGACACAAATTTTTTTGAAAAGGACATTTAAAACGAAACCTGAATATTACTTGCTAGGCTTTACAGATCTGGAGTTACAGCTTAATGAAAATGAAAACAAACTTTTCACATATGTTACAATGACTGCAAGAATTACTTTTGCGAAATTTTGGAAACAGGAAAAAATTCCAGCCCTTGATGAGTGGCTGGATAAGGAAAGAGAGATAAGAGATATGGACAAATTAACTTTTTTATTAAAAAAGAATACCGGGAAATTGATAAAGAGGACTGATTGGGGCCTCTTTCATGACTATGACAAACACAGAAGAGAACAAGAGAAAATGAAGTTTTGAATAAGAATTAGAAAATAAATGAGAGAAAGAATCTGAGGATGGCATGGAAGTCAAACTTTTTTTCCTATCTCTCTTTTTTCTGTTTTTGTTATATATTCACTTCACTTCACTTTATTTCTTAATTAGTCGCTCTCCACCAAGGTGCTCCGAGCGACTTACAGTCTAAAATAGCATTTACACAATATAAAAACATTCAACATAAAATATTCAACAGTGGCTATTTGGCAAATTACATCTGATCACTTAAATGCACAACCAATCAGCCACGTCTTGAGTGCCTTTACAAAAGGTCGCAACTCCGACATTGCTCTAATATATGGAGGCAATGAGTTCCACAGAATTGGAGCATAGGTCGGAAAAGCTCTACGCTTCCAGGTGTACCTCCCTAGGGCCCGGTATGTATAGGAGATTTTCCTGGGTGGATCGAGGTGACCACTGATGGAGAAAAGGAAGGAGGCAGTCCCTAAAATATTAAGGTCTTTGGCCATTTTGAGCTCTAAATGTCAGGATCAGTATCTTGTAAGAGATCCGATGTTCTATTGGTAGCCAATGCAGTTGTTGCAGAATCGGTGTAATATGGGATCTTATAGATGATCCCGCTAGCAGCCTGGCCGCTGCATTTTGGACCATCCGAATCTTCTGGGTTGTTGACTTCGGAAGGCCGGCATATAAGACGTTGCAATAGTCCAACCTCGTGGTGAACTATATTACTATTATTCCTACTTTTCTATCTCCTTCTAAATATTCCCCCTCTTTCCATGTAACTATACACAACCATAATAATTTTTTTTTTAAAAAAAATGTAACTATTCTGACTTACATACATATTTAACTGAAGAACAAACCTACAGAAACTATCTTGTTCATCACATGGGAACTATCTGTACTAAGCAGGGTCTGGAATCCTTTGGATATTTAGATTACATTATCCAGAGTTTAATATTCCTTCAGTGTATTTAAAAAATTAGATGCCCCCAATTCTATCTCTGAAGTATGCTTAAATGTATTTGCCTTTCCAATTCAAGTAATACACATAACGCTGTAGTCAGTGTACAATTTTATGTACATCTTAAAATTTTTAATGCCTGGTATTGCATTGCTTTTTAAAGTAATTACCAATAAACACATGTGCTATGGGAAATATGGTTTGGGGGTCAATCCAAAACCCTATAATTACATGCAGCTTGGACTAAGCTATTGAGTTTCCATTTGTCTGTATTTTTCTGAGTCAACTGTCCTTTTTAATCAATTTGTACATTGGATTCACAGGTGGCAGGTTTTGCTTCCTGTCCACTGAAAGGCATAAGTACAGTGTGGTGCGCATATACATGGGGAGTGGATTCTTTGTAGTCAGAAACACTGAGAGCTAAAGCTCTGAATCTGAAAGCTTCTGGTTTATAGACCTGTCCGCTGCTTTTATAGACCTGTC
>NW_026846588.1:111432776-111451555 GCF_025583915.1 Anolis sagrei ordinatus | reverse complement strand
GATTAGGAGCCACAAGCTGAGTTTCCCCTCTTCCTTCGGTCTGTCTTCCTGGTGTCTTTGGCGGGAAGCATCCTTTTCTTTCCTGCCCTCTTCAATTTCTCTTTCAGTTCTTTTGCTTCTTCTTTGGGCTGTGGAATTTTCTTTCCTCCCATTTTTGGTTCTGAATCATTTCTGTTTAAAGTATTCTTCTACTAATGTCCAGTCCGTTTCGTTTTCTGGTTGTCCTTTGTATTTTTTTATTAAGTACCCTAGTCTGTCCATATTTTTTACTTCCATAAGTTTTATTTCCCATTCATCCACCTCAGGGATCTTCTCTTTTCTCCAGTATCTAGCGTAGCAGATTCTTGCTGCTGTTACGGCCAGAAATATAAGCTTGTCCATGTTTCGGTCCATTTTCTCATCTGTAATCCCTAAAAGGAATAATTCTGGAGATAGTGGTATTTTTATCTTCAGTATGTCTTGTAATCTTTCTTGAATTCCTCTCCAATAACTTTTAGCTTTTTTACAATGCCACCACATGTGAAAGTGGGTGCCCTCAGTCTCTCTGCACTTCCAACATTTGGTATTTAGTAGGCCTGGGTAACAACGGAAAAATTTGTTTCTAAAATCGATTTGTATTTGGGGGTTTTTTTTTGTTTCGATATTTAAAATAATTACAAAATTTTCCTTTTAAAAAGTTCGATATTTACGAAATTTTGAAAATTACAAAACAATAACGAAACAATAACGAATCGATTCGTTAATGGCGGCCGCGATCGCGCAATACGCTAAAAAATCTTCTGAAGCTTCCCTCTCCCTCTGTTGTTGACTGTTGGTGTGATATTATAATTTTTTTTCACTAATTAAACCATAAAACTGGCCCAGACATGCGGAAATAATAACGAACCGACCTCAAAACAATAACGAAACGAATACAATATCGAAATACGAAGCATTTACAAAACGTTTTTGAAAATTCGTTTTTTAATAATTGCTCCAGACTGGTTCGTTATCGTTTTGTAATTGAAAAAATTAACGAATTATTAACGAATTACGAATTAACGAAACGAAACCGCCCAGCCCTAGTATTTAGATGTCTATAAATTTTTCCTAATTTTTGTGGTGTTAAATGCCATCTGTAAAATAGCTTAATCCAATTTTCTTTTAATTCGTATGCTTTTGTATATTTTAATTTCTTTGTCCAAATATTCTCCCATTCCGCCAATCCTATTGATCTCCCAATGTTTTTGGCCCATTTTATCATGCATTCCTTTATTTTTTCCTCCTCTGTGCTCCATTCTAGCAGTCTTTTATATATTAGTGATATTGTTTTCTTCCCTGTTCTTAGAATTTTGTCCCAGCCGTTCTCTTCTTGCATGAATCCAATTTTTTTATCCATCGTGAAATATTCTTTGAGTTGTCTATATTGTAGCCAATTCACATTTGGGTAAAGCCTTTTTATTTCATCTTGGGGTTTCAAGTATAACTCTTGACCATTTTTACCTATTATTTCCTTATAACAGGGCCATTTCGTCCATCCTAGCTCCCTTCTTTGACAAGCTTCAAGGGGGGATACACATAATGGGGTTTTGTTGTAAATTCTTTTTTTGTATTTTTCCCATGTTCTTATGATCGCGGCTCTAATGAAATGGTTACCGAAATTTTTTTCTATATTCCTTTTCCCGTACCAGGTATAGGCATGCCAGCCTTTCCTAAGATCGAATCCTTCTAAATTCAGCTGCTTCTCATTCTTTAGCCTTATCCAATCCAAAACCCAAGATAGCGCACATGCTTCTGAGTATAACCCTAAATTCGGCATCGCTAGTCCCCCTCTGCTTTTTTCATCCGTTATATTCTTGAAGTTTATTCTGGCCCTTTTGTTTTGCCATATAAATCTTTTTATATCCTTATTCCATTGATCTATTCCTTTCTGATTCCTTATGATCGGTAAATTTTGGAATAGGAATAGCATCTTCGGTAAGACGTTCATTTTTATACAGGATATCCTGCCCAGTAGTGATAATTTTAAATTCTTCCATTTTTCTAAATCTTGCCTTATTTCGTTCCATTTCGTTATATAGTTGTTCTGAAGGAGTTGTGCATTTTTTGGCGTGATGGTAATACCCAGGTATTTTATTTTTGATTTGATTTTAATGTTCCATTTCTCCTGTATTATCTCTAATTTTTTCTTCGGTATATTTTTTGTTATTGCTTCTGTTTTTTCTATGTTCAGTTTAAAACCCGCTACTTTTCCAAATTTTTCAATTGTTCCAAGCCAATTTTCCAAATTTGTGTTTGGGTCCTCAATTATACAAATGACGTCATCCGCGAATGCCCTACATTTGTATGTTTGTCCTCTGATTGTAGCCCCTCTCAGCTCTTTTTTTTCTCGTATTTCATTTAATAGGATTTCCATAGTCAATGGCGAGAGCGGGCAGCCCTGCCTTGTTCCCTTTTTTATCTCTATTTGTTTAGTCTCCTGGCCATTTACTATAATTTTTGCCTGCTGTTCTTTGTATATTGCTTCGATAAAGTTCTGGAAGTAGAAGCCAATGTCCATCTCTTTTAGCAGAAATTTGAAGAAGTTCCAATTAATCTTATCAAAAGCTTTTTCGGCATCTAAAGCCAGAAACATGACCTCCTTCTGAATATTTTTGTCATAATAGTCTATCAGATTAATAATGGTCCTTACATTATCTTTCTGGTGTCGATTTGGTAAAAAACCCGATTGTTCCTCTTTTATCCAATTTACCAAAAGTTTCTTGAGCCTTTCCGCTAATATATTACTAAACAATTTATAATCGAGATTTAATAAAGATATAGGCCTATAGTTCTTCAATTCTTCAGGGTCTTTATTCTCTTTAGGTATTATGTGTATATAAGCCTGTTTCCATGTTTCTGGCATCTCGCTCCTCTCTCTTATTTCGTTCAAAACTCTTCTTAAAACTGGTACAATTTCCTCTGACATTGTTTTATAGTACACTGCAGTTAATCCATCGGGACCAGGGGCCTTGTTTGTCTTTAGTTTCTTAATTGCCTCTTTGATTTCTACTTCCGAGATTTCTTTGTTTAGTAACTCTCTGTCTTCTTCCGAAATTTTGTTGATTTTCTTCTCACCTAGATATTGGGTAATATTTTCTTTCTTTATCTGATCGTCCTGATATAATTTTTTGTAGTACTTCGTAAATTGGTCTCTTATCTCTTCCTCGGTTGTATATATCTTCTCTTTTTCTTTGATTTTGGCAATATACTTTGATTCTTTCTTTATTATTAGTTTCCTCGCCAGCCATCTCCCCGGCTTATTAGCATTTTGGAAATGGTCGGCTTTGATAAATTTCAATTCATTTGCTCTCTCGTCCATTTCAATATGTTCTCTTTCTTTATGTAGCAGTGCTAATTTTTTAGCTGTTGCTTTACTTTTGGGCTTCTTCTTCAGCTCCTCTTCTTTTTTTTTGTATTTCCTCCATAGAGGAATGGAGGAATAGGCTTTCGCCTATTGACAGTCTCCTAGGAGTATTAATTACCTCCTTATTTGGTTCCTTGGGTGGTTCTTTGTTTGGTTCCTTGTTTGGTTCTTTGCTTACATCTTTATTTGCTTCTTTCACTTCTTTTCCATTCTTTCCTTTCCCTGTCGCCATTTCCTCCTTCAGTCTGGGCGAACCTATTTGAAACAGGTTTAGGTTCTTAAGGTCAGCCCACATCTATTTTATTTTATTTTATTTTATTTTATTTTATTTTTATTTGTTTGTTTTGTTTTTATTTTATTATGTTTTTATTTTGCTTTATTTTATATATTTATTTGCGTATATATATATTTTTTCTCTTTATTATTATTATTATTATTTTTATTTTTCTTTATTTATTTTCATATATATTTTATGTACTTATATATCTGTTTATTTTTGTAACCTTGCCTTGCCTTTATTTGTTTTTCCCTCCTGTGGGCTGTACCTTATTTTATCCTAATTTTTCTCTTGAATACTCTTTATTTATTTGTTTATAGTTCTGTAGTCTGCTCTCGCGTACTTACTCCTGTTCTCGCGTCCTTCTCGTGTCCTTTTAACTTGCTCTCCCACCTTCTTCACTCTGTGCTCTCTGTTTTCCCGTGCCGCTCTCTGTCTCCACCGCTCTCCGTCTTTTATCTCTTCCTCACTCTGGTCCTTTTCCGTTCTTGTGTCTCCCGCATTTGTCACTGTTGAACTTCATTTTGTTAGTTTTGGCCATTCATCTCTCTAATCTGTCAAGATCGTTTTGAATCCTGCTCCTGTCCTCTGGAGTATTGGCTCTCCCTCCCAATTTGGTGTCATCTGCAAACTTGATGATCCTGCCTTCTAGCCCTTCATCTAAGTCATTAATAAAGATCCTGAACAGGACCGGGCCCAGGATGGAACCCTGCACTCCACTTGTCACTTCTTTCCAGGATGAAGAGGAAGCATTGGGGAGAATCACCCTCTGGGTTCGTCCATTTAACCAATTACAGATCCACCTCACCGTAGTTTTGCCTAGCCCACATTGGACTAGTTTCCTTGCCAGAAGGTCATGGGGGACCTTGTCGAAGGCCTTCCTGAAATCCAGGTACGCTCCATCCACGGCATTCCCCGCATCTACCCAGCTTGTAACTCAATGGGAAGGGAGGGGGGAACATCCCCGTTTTGTTCCCATCAAGTTATTATTATTATTATTATTATTATTATTATTATTATTAATAATAATAATAATAAACCTTTATTTATACCGGGATTATTAAGCATCGGGATTGTGGCACAGCTGGCTGAGTGTCAGCTGCATTAAGATCACTCTGACCAAAAAGGTCATGAGTTCGAAGCCAGGCTGGGTTGGAGTGGGTTTCCAACCAATTGTGTAGCCTGTTCTCGACCTTTGCAACCCGAAAGACAGTTGCATCTGTCAAATAGGAAAATTAGGTACCACCTTAAATTGTGGGGAGGCTAAATTAACTAATTTATGAGGCCATAAAGAAGACTCCAGCAAAGCATTCCAGCGGGGAAGCATGCGGGGAATGCGGAAGTGCTTCATCAGCGTCGCAGATGGACGAGGAAAGCGACAGCTCCCCTGGCGGACAGAAAAAGTTAAATAGCCTCTGTGTATGTCTGTATATGTTTGTATGTCAAAAATTGGCATGGAATGTTTGCCATATATGTGTACACTGTATTCCGCCCTGAGTCCCCTGCGGGGTGAGAAGGGCGGAATATAAAAGCTGTAAATAAATAAAATAAATTATACCCCGCTACCATCTCCCGAGGAGATGGGGACTACTTTTACCATCTCAGGGGACTACCTTTTCCATCTCCCGAAGGTATCCCGAATGGATTTTAACTTAATTGTTTTATTTAATGTGTAATCTTGTGATATAGTGTGTATTATTTGTTGATTTACAGTATTGATATTTCGCCCTTCTCACCCCACATGGGATTCAGGGTGGATCACAACACACATATACATGGCAAACATTCAATGCCATTTTAGATGCACAACATATATAGACAGGCACACAGAGGCTATTTAACTTTCCAGCTTCATGAGGGTATGCTTCGAATTCCAGCCACCATGGGTGCCGGAACCCAGATGCCTTAAAGAGCCAGACACAGGAGTATGTCCAAACAATCGTTTATTAAATCAAAGTAAACAGGACTCAGAGACTCTTGCTTCAGTGCCTTTGGTCAAAACTCAAAGTTTGCAGCAATTTGCAGCTTGAAAAAGAAACTTAGAAAATAAACCGGATTAAACTGGCAAAAAAATCCAGATT
The DNA here is from genome assembly GCF_025583915.1 of Anolis sagrei ordinatus. NCBI lineage: Eukaryota > Metazoa > Chordata > Lepidosauria > Squamata > Anolidae > Anolis > Anolis sagrei. The sequence continues at coordinate 111,445,812 of NW_026846588.1, read as the reverse complement.
AATTAAGAGTTCTTCCAAAAAACACCAAAACCACACAGTTCAAAGATAATAAGCAAACAAAGAGCCACCAAGAGAAGCCGTCGTCCAGAAGCAGTCCAAAGTTGAAGAAATCCCAGTTGAAAGTTCCAAAGTCCAAAAGGCAGCGTCGTTGTCAAAAACAGTCCAAAGTCAAGGAGAGGGGAAATCCGCACTTACGAGAATCCAAGCCAGTCGGTACACGAAGAAAGCAGCAACCTGCAGATCCAGGACCCAAGCCCAACAAGAAAGTGGCAGCGACAAGACCCAAGGCATGAAACCAACACTTTGCCTACTGCAAAGTTCTATCATTTCAATGCCTACATTTATCTTACAGCTCATCATCTGATGATGAGCTGCCCTCCACCCCATTGTCATCACTATCAGCTGGCTTAGCCTCCACAGCTGAATGCCAACGCCCATCCCTCCAACTCTTCCACTTCTTGTCAAGACTTAGGTCTCCCCACGAATCCACAGTATCACTAGATTGCCAATCCCTACCACCAGAAAACCCCTCAAAAGTGTCACTGGACGTTGGTTGAGTACACACATTCTGAACCTCCTGTACTTTGGTCCAATCCAATGGTTCTTCTTCGACCCTATCTCTCCCAGTCCCATCATTCCCAGGAAAACCCATGAAATCCTCATCCTCTGTGGGAGCAGTAAGTATGTCCCGGATCTTCTTTCTCTGACGTTCCTCGTCTGACTCCTGCTCTCGAGTTATCCTCTTAACGACTCTATTCCTATCTGAATCTCCTCCGTCCTCCTCACTCATTTCACTCTCGGAGAAACCTTCAAAGGATTCTTCATCCGTGGGTGACATAAGTATCTCCCGGATTCTCTTCCTTTGCTGCTCCTCATCTAACACCTGGGTGCCTCGTTTCCCTCCTCTACCACTCCTACTACCAGTTGCAGCATTGCCAACAGACTCTACTACAACAGTAGGAGCTGTCGCTTCACCGTCCACTTCTGGCACCAATGGAGTACTTCCTCATTCTTTTGCATGTTGCTGGAGTTTTTTATGGCATCGAAAATTAGTTAAATCAGCCTCCCCGCATAATCTATATATATAAAATGCTTAAGGGCGTCCTTAGGCGGTCAAAAACGGAGAAAGTACCGGACGAAATCTCACCAAATTTGCCCTGCTCATACCTCTTCCCCCAAGGTATGACCAACAACCCTCAAAACACCAATACGCAACAACACAAATGCACAATACCCCAAAAACTCAGAGCATGCACAGAGGCACAATGATGGATCTGGACCAAACTTGGCACAAGCACTCAGCATACCCAAATATGAACACAGATGGAGTTTGGGGGAAATAGACCTTGACCTTTGGCAGTTGTAGTCACTGGGATTCACTGTTCACCTACAATCAAAGAGCATTCTGAACCCCACGAACGACAGAATTGGGGCAAACTTCCCACACAGAACCCCCATGACCAACAGAAAATACTTAAGGCCATCCAATCCAACTCCCTTCATCAGGGCAAGAAAACGTAATCAAAGTCCTCCTGACAAAGAGCCATCCAGCCATAAATATAGATAGATAGTTGGAGGTATAATATAGGCCTGTTTGATCAAGAAAAAATTTGTTTCTAAAATCGTTTTGTAATTGGGGTGTTTTTTTTGTTTCGATATTTAAAATAATTACAAAACTTTTCCAAAAAAGTTTTGGTATTTACGAAATTTTGTAATTATTAACGAATTTTTAGAATATTTTTTTAAAATAATATAAAATAATATTAAAAAATAATATTAAAAATAATATTAAAAAATAATATTAAAAAATAATATTAAAAAATATTTTAAAATGGAAAACGAAACCGCACAGGCCTACTATACAGACATAGCGGGTTTGAGTCAGACCCAGCTAACACCTCCCAACAAAGGATTCCCCTGAGCAGGAATAATATTAAAATAATATTAAAAAATAATATTAAAAAAATATTAAAAAATAATATTAAAAAATATTTTAAAATGGAAAACGAAACCGCACAGGCCAGACATAGCGGGTTTGAGTCAGACCCAGCTAACACCTCCCAACAAAGGATTCCCCTGAGCAGGAATAGAGATTTAAGTAAAGATATATAATCAATTCCACAGATAAAATCCATTTGCCTAGTTTCCAACAGACCTCTGAGGATGCCTGCCATAGATGTGGGCAAAATGTCAGGAGAGAATGCTTCTGGAACATGGTCATACATACAGCCCTGAAAACTCACAGCAATGCAGCCTTCAATTTGTGGCAATCAGATGGTATTGTCTCAGGCGGGCCACGGAGGCAGAGCCGGCGCTGCAGGAATCCCCTCCCCGGCTCACAACCGGCCTCCGCGCGCCATCCAATCGGCTCTGCCTCCTGCGCCCTCCTCCTCCTCCTCCTCCTCCTCCTCCCAGCTGCGATTGGATGGCGCGCGCGCGCTCACCCTTACAACTGCCTCCTGCGCCCTCCTCCTCCTCCTCCACCTCCTCCCAGCTGTGTTGCAGGAAGTGACAGCCAGGAGGAGGAGGAGGAGGAGGAGGGCGCAGGAGGCGGAGCCGATTGGATGGCGCGCGCGCGCTCACCCTTACAACCGGCCTCCGGCTCCTGCGCCCTCCTCCTCCTCCTCCTCCTCCTCCTGGCTGTCACTTCCTGCAACACAGCTGGAGGAGGTGGAGAGGAGGAGGAGGCGCAGGAGCAGGAGGCTGGGTAAGGGTAACAACTGCGGCTCCTGCGCCCTCCTCCTCCTCCTCCTCCCTCCCAGCTGTGTTGCAGGAAGTGACAGCCAGGAGGAGGAGGAGGAGGAGGAGGGCGCAGGAGGCAGAGCCGATTTTACCCTTACAACCGGCCTCCGGCTCCTGCGCCCTCCTCCTCCTCCTCCTCCTCCTCCCAGCTGTCACTTCCTGCAACACAGCTGGGAGGGAGGAGGAGGAGGAGGAGGGCGCAGGAGCCGGAGGCCGGTTGTAAGGGTAAAATCGGCTCTGCCTCCTGCGCCCTCCTCCTCCTCCTCCTCCTCCTCCCAGCTGTGTTGCAGGAAGTGCAGCCAGGAGGAGGAGGAGGAGGAGGAGGGCGCAGGAGGCAGAGGCGGGTTGATGGCGCGCGCGCGCTCCCAAGCCTTACAACCCCTCCGGCTCCTGTGCCCCTCCTCCTCCTCTCCTCCTCACTGGCTGTCAGCAACGCATGGCAGGGCACCGCTAGTAAATGAATGAATGAATGAATGAATAAATAAATAAATAAATAAATAAATAAATAAATAAATATTTGGTCCTGCAGACGAAACGAAAATGAGCAGGATTTGAATTTTCTTTTTGCACCCCCTCCTTTCTCTTCAATGCCTCCACCGTCTCAACGCAACAGGCGGTTTCTTCCATGCAAGCGCATGATTTCCATCAATCTCTCCCAACAGCACCGTCTTCCGCAACCTTCGCATGGTTCCCTTTAATCCCATTTGTTAAAACCAGGGAGGCACCCTATTGCATCGGAGGTGTTTTGCGCTGAAATGTTCTAATGGGCTTTTGGGAAGCCAGCCACGGAGCGCCGAAGACAGAGATAATGGCTCCTTACCGCCCAGAAAGGTCTCCAGTATTTTTGAAAACACTTCCAGCTCCTTCTCCAAATGGCTTTGGCTTCATTAACAGGCTGCAGAGATCTCAAGGAGACCCTTCAAGGGTCTCTTCCTTCAATGCTATCCATTTCTAATCTTGTTTCTTAAAAACGCCTGATGTGAGATATGTGTATGCATCAAAAAATGAACAAATGCTGTTTGGGAGAATGCCCATTTATACAATCTCCAGACACTCCTTCTTTTGGTAAGATGGTCCCAATTTGATAAAATCTCCTTGCAAAATTTGCAGATCATGGTTGCCTTTGGGGAGGACCCCCCCCCATTTCTATAGTGTTTTTAGCCTCCCATTGGAGAACAGGTCCCATAGTGTTGTGGGAACTCCCATTGGTCAACCAGTTCCATGGTATTGTTGACTCCCATTAAGCAACAGGTCCCATGGTGTTGTTGGCCTCCCATTGGAACATAATTCCTATAGTGTTGTTGGCTTCCCATTAGGCTACAACTCCCATAGTGTTGTTGGTCTCCCATTGTGCCACAAGTCCCATAGTGTTGTTGGCCTCCCATTAAGCAACAGATATCATGCTGTTGTTGGCCTTCTATTGGACCACAAGTCCCATAGTATTGTTGGCTTCTCATTGGGCCACAAGTCCTGTAGTGTAGTTGGTTTCCCATTGGGCTACAAGTTCCATAGTGTTGTTGGCCTCCCATTGTGCCACAAGTGCCATAGTTTTGTTGGCCTCCTATTGTGTCACAAGTCGCATAATGTTGTTGGCTTCCCATTGGGCCAGAAGTCCCACAGTGTTGTTGGCCTCCCTTTGGGCCACAAGTCCCACAGTGTTGTTGGCCTCCCTTTGGGCCTCAAGTCCCATAATTTTGTTGGCCTCCCATTGGGCCACAAGTCCTGTAGTGTTGTTGGACAAGAGATCCCATAGTGTTGTTGGCTTCCCATTGGGCCACAAATCCCATAGTGTTGTTGGCCTCCCTTTAAGCAACAGATCCCATAGTGTTGTTGGCCTTCTATTGGACCACAAGTTCCATAGTGTTGTTGGCTTCTCATTATGCCACAAGTCCCATAATGTTGTTGGCCTCTCATTATGCCACAAGTCCCATAATGTTGTTGGCTTCCCATTGTGCCACAAGTCCCACAGTGTTGTTGGCCTCCCATTGGGCCACAAGTCCTGTAGTGTTGTTGGTCTCCCATTGTGCCACAAGTGCCATAGTGTTGTTGGCTTCCCATTGGACCACAAATCCCATAGTGTTGTTGGCCTCCCTTTAAGCAACAGATCCCATGGTGTTGTTGGCTTTCTATTGGACCACAAGTCCCATAGTGTTGTTGGCTTCTCATTGTGCCACAAGTCTCATAGTGTTGTTGGTTTCCCATTGAGCTACAAGTTCCATAGTGTTGTTGGCCTCCCATTGTGCCACAAGTGCCATAGTTTTGTTGGCCTCCTATTATGTCACAAGTCCCATAATGTTGTTGGCTTCCCATTGGGACACAAGTCCCACAGTGTTGTTGGCCTCCCTTTGGGCCTCAAGTCCCATAATTTTGTTGGCCTCCCTTTGGACCACAAGTCCTGTAGTGCTGTTGGCCTCCCATTGGGCCACAAGTCCTGTAGTGTTGTTGGCCCCCCATTGGACAACAGATCCCATAGTATTGTTAGCTTCCCATTGGGCCATAAATCCCATAGTGTTGTTGGCCTCCCTTTAAGCAACGGATCCCATGGTGTTTTTGGCCTTCTATTGGACCACAAGTCCCATAGTGTTGTTGGCCCCTTGGCTGTGGAACTCCCTGCCTAGGGATATTAGATCAACCCCCTCCTTCCTGACTTTTCGGAAGAAAGTAAAAACCTGGCTCTTCAAGCAAGCATTCGGAACCCCGGAATAGATAGTCAAGCTTGAGATGGAGAATAACCCAGGAACAGCCAAGACGATGAAACGGATGAGGATTGAAAAGAGAGGAGATAGCTCTTTTTAAATTGTTATTGCACTTTTTTTGGCTTAATGCACTTAATTGTTTTTGCTGTTGTATTGTATTGATGGCATCAAATTGTGCCGATATGTAGACCGCCCTGAGTCGCCTGCGGGCTGATATGGGCGGGATAAAAGTGATGTAAATAAATAAATAATAAATAATTGTGCCACAAAGCTCATAGTGTTGTTGGTTTCCCATTGGGCTACAAGTCCCGTAGTGTTGTTGTCTCCCTTTGGGCCACAAGTCCTGTAGTGTTGTTGGCCTCCCATTGGGCAACAGATCCCATAGTGTTATTGGCCTTCCGTTGGGCCACAAGTACCATAGTGTTGTTGGCCTCCCATTGGGCCACAAGTTCCATTGTGTTGGTGGCCTCCCATTGTGCCACAACTCCCATAGTGTTGTTGGCTTCTCATTGTGCCACAAGTCTCATAGTGTTGTTGGTTTCCCATTGGACTACAAGTTCCATAGTGTTGTTGGCTTCCCATTGGGCCACAAGTCTCATAGTGTTGTTGGCCTCCCTTTAAGCAACAGATCACATGGTGATGTTGGCCTTCCATTGGGCCACAAGTCCCATAGTGTTGTTGGCTTCCCATTGGGCCACAAGTTCCACAGTGTTGTTGGTTTCCCTTTGGGCCAGAAGTCCCACAGTGTTGTTGGCCTCACATTGGGCCACGTCCCGTAGTATTGTTGACCTCCCATTGGACCACAGGTTCTATAGTGTTGGTGGCCTTCCATTGGGCCACAAGTCCCATAGTGTTGTTGGCCTCCCTTTGGGCCACAAGTCCTGTAGTGTTGTTGGCCTCACATTGGGCCATGTCCCATAGTGTTATTGGCCTTCCGTTGGGCCACAAGTACCATAGTGTTGTTGGCCTCCCATTGGGCCACAAGTTCCATTGTGTTGGTGGCCTCCCATTGTGCCACAACTCCCATAGTGTTGTTGGCTTCTCATTGTGCCACAAGTCTCATAGTGTTGTTGGTTTCCCATTGGACTACAAGTTCCATAGTGTTGTTGGCTTCCCATTGGGCCACAAGTCTCATAGTGTTGTTGGCCTCCCTTTAAGCAACAGATCACATGGTGATGTTGGCCTTCCATTGGGCCACAAGTCCCATAGTGTTGTTGGCTTCCCATTGGGCCACAAGTTCCACAGTGTTGTTGGTTTCCCTTTGGGCCAGAAGTCCCACAGTGTTGTTGGCCTCACATTGGGCCACGTCCCGTAGTATTGTTGACCTCCCATTGGACCACAGGTTCTATAGTGTTGGTGGCCTTCCATTGGGCCACAAGTCCCATAGTGTTGTTGGCCTCCCTTTGGGCCACAAGTCCTGTAGTGTTGTTGGCCTCACATTGGGCCATGTCCCATAGTATTGTTGACCTCCCATTGGACCACAAGTTCCATAGTGTTGGTGGTCTCCCTTTGGGCCACAAGTCCTGTAGTGTTGTTGGCTCCCATTGGACAACAGGTCCCATACTGTTGTTGACCTTCCATTGGGCCACAAGTCCCATAGAGCTGTTGCCTTCCCATTGGACCACAAGTCCCATAGTGTTGTTGGCCTCTCATTGGGCATCAGGTCCCATGGTAATCTGGTTCCCATTTTGCAACGAGTCTCATGGCATTCTGGTTCCATGGGTGCATTTTTAACATCGTAAGCAACACTTGATAGCGTGGAAAGCAATCATATATTATAGGTAATCATCAATGTTCACAATGACAAAGAGTTCTGTGGTGCCAGGAGAACTTGGTCCATTCATTGCCATCACCTCCACCATCATCCTGATCTTACCCTCCATGTGTTTTCATTACGGCTTCCGATGCTATTGTTCAGCCTCCTTTCTCTAAGCCTCTGCCCTTCTTTCTTTTCTTTCAAAAGCAGTGTTTGATTTATCCTCCCCTTAATGGGAATATGCTTTTAATAAGGACGCATGGCTCCTGAACAAGATGTCGGAGCCAAAGTAGCAAATTGAATGGCGCTCGCAGCATCCCTCCCACTTAAGCTTCTTCTTCTTCTTCTTCTTTTGGCAGTGACATAATTTATTTCCAAATTCATCTGTTTGATTCAACTCGCTTTAAAATAGCATTTGCATTCTCTGGCCGTCCCGCCAAGGAGCCGATTTGGCTCGTGCAACGGCCCTCTCCATAATCCCATCTTCTCCTCAGATACATCTCCGCTTATGACCTTCATCTCTCCACTTGCGTTGCTGTCCATCGTCCAAAGCGGCTTCTCTCCGATTATTTATCGTGTCATCAGCAACCAGACCATTGTATTACATTTCTAACAGAACAAAACAAACAAACAGATAGAAAAAACACAGATTTTGCAAACTTGGTAGTTGATTAAATGTCCTTTGACCAGTATCTGGCCACTTGGAGTGCCTCTGGTGTTGCCGCAAGAAGGTCCTCCATTGTGCATGTGGCAGGGCTCAGGTTGCATTGCAGCAGGTGGTCAGTGGTTTGCTCTTCTCCACTCGCATGTCGTGGATTCCACTTTGTAGCCCATTTCTGAAGGTTGGCTCTGCATCTCGTGGTGCCAGAGCGCAGTCTGTTCAGCGCCTTACAAGTTACCCAGTCTTCTGTGTGCCCAAGGGGGAGACTCTCATTTGGTATCAGTCATTGATTGAGGTTCTGGGTTTGAGCCTGCCACCTTTGGACTCTCACTTGCTGGGGTGTTCCAGCGAGTGTCTCTGTAGATCTTAGAAAACTATTTCTTGATTTAAGTCGTTGACGTGCTGGCTGATACCCAAACAGGGGATGAGCTGGAGATGTCTCTGCCTTGGTCCTTTCACTATTGGCTGCTACTTCCTGGCGGATGTCAGGTGGTGCAATACTGGCTAAGCAGTGTGAGGTGGAGACACCCCGTGATAATGCCTCATTACTGTGGAACACCCTTCCTACAGAAATCCGATCAGCCCCCCTCCCTATTGGCATTCCGGAGGAAAGTGAAGACCTGGCTGTTTGAACAGGCATTCAACTAGGCAGTGTAATCGATTATTGGAACACGGAATAAGGATAATGAGACTGGATTCTGATTCTATCGTTGAGACGTGATGGATTTGTTATATTGATGTTTGATGTTTAATTAATTGTTATGCTATTGCTTTTAAATGTCCAATGATTTTGTACTGTGTATATTGAAACTGTTGTTGTTAACCGCTCTGAGTCGCCTAAGGGCTGAGAAGAGCAGTATACAAATGAAGTAAATAAATAATAATAAATAAATTTTAGAAGCTGACAGGCAGAGAAGGGAGGAAGGGACAGAGAATCAAGGCTGCTTCTGCGGGGGAAGAATTCCAGGTGCAAGCCAGGCTATGGAAAAGTGAGAGTGAGAGGGACTACTGAAGGTCGAAGGAATGCTTTCGTGCATTGCTGTCCTTAATTAGAGAAAGAATCACTTTTGGTTTTCAGATCAAGCAACATATTTATTTATTTATTTATTTGTGATATTTCTATCTCGCCTTTCTCAACCCGAAGGCAACGCAAGGTGACTTATAAATTGGCAGCAGATAGAGCAAGAAACTCCTCCCTTGATTCTCACTTCAAGCCATGTTCTGGTCAAGTTTGGCTTTAAGTCTTGGGGATTTTACCATGGACTCTAGCTCATCTATTGTTCTTTGATTCTTGGATTACTCAAGTTGATGTTTTATTCCTTGTCTTTTGGATTATTCAAGCTCATGATTTTTCCCTCCTCCTTGGATTTATGTGCCTGCTTTAACCTTTGCATTGGAGATTTATCTCTGGCTTTTGGGACTCCTTTTATCTTAACTATTTGGAGTTTTTTACTCTTTTACTGTGTGTGTTTTTTCAATAAACTGTTTATTCCTAAATATCAGCCACACTTCTACTTTTAATTACATTTTTCTCATTCATAAATTTTGCAATTCTAAATGCCCCCCCCCCCCCCCACCCAAAGTCGTATAACAAAGTAATGAAACAAATCCCCATCTCAAAGCTGGACCGATATTTCTCTCTATTCAGGAAAATGCCATTTTTTTTCTATCTGATTTATATCAAGGCACAAAACCTCAGGCGGGTGCCATCAAAAGAGAAGTCATCCAATGCCTCATTTTTGTCCAAAGGCGGGCATTAAAGTGCTTCTTATGACAATGGTTCATATGTTGATGCGTGCAATTAATATATATTTTTTACAACCTATAATTTAAATAATGAAATTGCTTAGTCAGGTTTTTCCTTTTTTTCCCCCCAGACTTGCAAAATGACATTTTTTTTATGGGCAGTTGTTAAGCCCAACACAACTTTGAAGAGAGATGGTCCTTTTCTGAAGGGCAAAATACATGTAGATCAAGCTGAGCTGAGCTTTTTATGAGCACTGATGGATCGACCTCACTTTCTATAGGAAGGAGTTTGGTTTGCTTCGAATTCCTCCAACATTCATTTTCCCTCTTAATCTGGCATATAATAATAATAATAATAATAATAATAATAATAATATGTAATACGAATATAATATTATAATTATAATATTATAATATAATATATTATTACATTATAATATATTATTTAATAATAATAATAATAGAATGTAATAATAATATAATATAATAATAATAATAATAATAATAATAATAATAATAATGTATTGTCGAAGGCTGTCATGGCCGGAATCACTGGGTTGTTGTAGGTTTTTCCGGGCTATGTGGCCATGTTCTGGAGGCAATAGATGCAGGCGAAACGTCAGGAGAAAAATTGCCTCCAGAACATGGCCATATAGCCCGGAACAAACCAATAATAATAATAATAATAATAATAATAATAATAATAATAATAGTCCTAGATGCAGGCAAAACATCAGGATAATCCTTCTGGAACATGGCCATATTGAACACCCATTGCAATATGCTGACCTTGCAAAGTGCAGGGCTTCAAGGTCGATCAGAGGAGCCAGAAACTGCAGCATTAGATAAGGAGTTGGGTGAAGAGACCTCGTAATCTCTGAGGATCCCTGCCACAGATGCAGGCAAAACGTCAGGAGAGAATCCTTCTAGAACATGGCCATATTGCACACTCATTGCAATATGCTGACCTTGCAAAGTGCAAGGCTTCAAGGTCGATCAGAGGAGCCAGGAACTGCAGCATTAAATAAGGAGTTGGGTGAAGAGACCTCACAGCCTCTGAGGATTCCTGCCACAGATGCAGGAGAAACATCAGGATAATGCTTCTGGAACATGGCCATATTGAACACCCATTGCAATATGCTGACCTTGCAAAGTGCAGGGCTTCAAGGTCGATCAGAGGAGCCAGAAACTGCAGCATTAGATAAGGAGTTGGGTGAAGAGACCTCGTAATCTCTGAGGATCCCTGCCACAGATGCAGGCAAAACATCAGGAGAGAATCCTTCTAGAACATGGCAATATTGCACACCCATTGCAATATGCTGACCTTGCAAAGTACAGGGCTTCAAGGTCAGTCAGAGGATCCAGAAACTGAAACATTAGATAAGGAGTTGGGCAAAGAGACTTCACAACCTCTGAGGATGCCTGCCATAGATGCAGGCGAAACATCAGGAGAATGCTTCTAGAACATGGACATATTGCACACTCATTGCAATATGCTGACCTTGCAAAGTGCAGGGCTTCAAGGTCGATCAGAGGAGCCAGAAACTGCAGCATTAAAGAAGGAGTTGGGTGAAGAGACCTCACAGCCTCTGAGGATTCCTGCCACAGATGCAGGCAAAACGTCAGGAGAGAATCCTTCTAGAACATGGCCATATTGCACACCCATTGCAATATGCTGACTTGCAAAGTGCAGGGCTTCAAGGTCGGTCAGAGGAGCCAGAAACTGAAACATTAGATAAGGAGTTGGGCAAAGAGACTTCACAACCTCTGAGGATGCCTGCCATAGATGCAGGTGAAATGTCAGGAGAGAATGCTTCTAGAACATGGCCATACAGTCCGAAAAACCTACAACAACCCATTATTTATATCATTTCTTCTTCTTCTTCTTCTTCTCATAGATGGACCCAGGTATAAACACAAAATTCATTTATTTTTCATATACATCTGACCTTAAAGGTCTTTGATGCACAATATTTTTCGTAATTCGACACATGACACCAAGCTTGTATACATCGGTTTTAAAGGTTGAAACTCCTTGTGTAATTGGTTTTAATATTTAATACTGCAAATATTTAATTCTATTTTAATGTCTGTATATTTTCCAGTTGTAAATTGTATCATATTGGGTTCCAGTGTAAGCTGCTCTGAGCCTCTTTTTTAGAGAGAGAAAGCGGGGTACAAACAACAACAACAACAACGATAATAACAATAACAATACCTTGAACCACCCGAAAATTGGAATATTTTGGATTTGAAAATGGTAGATAAGAAATACACAATTTTTTATTTTGTTTTATCTCCACAAATTTCTGGCTCGTTGGCATATTATGAACCAGAAGGCTGAGATGAATCTAAGAATTGGAAATGGGGAGGGGGGGGATGACGACTCCAAACCCTTGTGATAAACCCGTATTATAATTTGCATAGGGAAATTACACATTTCCTGGTATGGTTAATTAGAACGTCTTTGTTCTCTTATTTTTATGAATCATTCATGCTTCCTTATCAGCTCGAAAGGCTGTCGCACAAATGTCAACACGGCTTCGGCGTCTCCTCTCCCTGCCGACGAGAAGGTAAATATATGTTTAATTTTATCCCGTTTAATTTGCGCCGGATGCATGTTAATTCGGGGAGAAACAACATGTTGCAGGAGGGTTTCTTGCTTTATTTATGGATGCCGCGACAATGCGGAGAGACGATTCAACTGAAGATGAGATCGAGCAGCGGATAGCCAAAGGACCAAAACTCTGGTGCCTCGAGGGGGAGCGGGGGGGACGGCATAGCAGAGAAGATCCCCAGTCAATCTGTAAATCAGTGGTTCTCAACCTGGGGGTCGCGACCCAAAGGTGGGTCGTTAGGCCATTTTCTGGGGGTTGCCAAGGTGCCTTGGCTGGCCCCGCCCCCTCCAAAATGGCTGACGACCCCGGAGCCAGCCACATGGCACTCCTGGCAGGCTCCTCCTCCTACTCTTCCCACAGACCTGTGGGTAGTCAGGAGAAGGAAATTTGGAGGCAAAGGCACGGAGGAAGAAGACTCACCCTTTGCTCAGGCTGCAAGGTGAGTAAACCTCGTCCTTCCGTCCTCATGCCTGGCCATGGGTGGAGCCTTCACCGCCCGACCTTTGCCTCCTTCCGAGTTCAGAAGGGAGTGAGGGATGGGTAGAGAGAGTTCTCTGTGCCAAGTTTGAGTGCATGGCATGGTGACAGGAGTTCAGAATGCTTTTGGATGGGAGAGGACTATTTATTTATTTATTTATTTATTGTGCGAACTTAAATGCCGCCACTCCCCTGGGGCTTGGGGCGGCTTACAAGAACAGGCTAAAATCTAACACAATTTAAAAACAATGTAAAACAATTTAGAAACAGCAATATTAAAAGTCAAAGGCCTGTCGAAACAGATATTATTATTATTATTATTATTATTATTATTATTATT
>NW_026846588.1:111330530-111413144 GCF_025583915.1 Anolis sagrei ordinatus | reverse complement strand
GAGCAGCTCGACATTAAGTCCAAGTTGGGACGACATCAGAATATTCCCTACATGAGGAGAACCTGTGGGTGTCGTGAGGGAGATGCAGAAGTGGAGGACTCAGAACATTTTTCTTAAAATGTCCCTACTACAACAGGATCCGGTCTTACTACCTAGAGCCTCTGCTGGAGAGTCATACTTATTTAGAGAATAAGGAGAAATTGCACATCCTCCTACAGAGTTCAGATAAAAACTCTATTTTAAAATTCACCCTTTTTACGCAAAAAGCACTAGCCATCCGCGAGAAGATGGAAGCAGAGAGAGGTAACCTTGCTGCCATCAACAAAATTCAAACTTAAAAACTCAATATGGACATGCCACTAGTTTTACCTACCCGCGCCCCTGCCCAAACCCTACTTTAAGGAATGAATCAATTTTTAATCTTTTAATCTTGTAGTTGCACAATCATTTAGGAGTGGGTTGACAGGCCAGTAGGCCGGGATGCCTTGTATTCATATATGGTTTTACTGTATGTATGGGCAAGTGTGTATGTTTTTATATGTTTTGCATGTTTTGATATGGTCAAAATTGACTAATCAATAAAGAATTGTTGTTGTTGTTGTTGAAAGCTTCTGAATGTGTAACAAATGTGAAGTTTCCTACCCTATAATCCATAATGTATTTTATACTGTCTTGTTATTTATGCCAATAAAGGCTTATTCGGTTGAAAAACTCTAATGAACAGGACCCTCCCCACAAGATCTTTGTACAGTTACAGAGCCTCTTTAGAGGTTTATATATACTCTGCATTGGAGGAAGTGCTTACATGCCGCACATGTTCCCATCCCTGATTTTAGCTTTGTGCATCATCAGGCAAATGCATGAATAGGTATGCAATCCTATTCTGTACTTACCATGAAAAGGAAACAGAGTGAAAAGAACCCGAAGTCAGAAACCCAGAACCTGGAAGAAGCTAATTTGATCTGTGTGAATTAATAGACTAATTGACCATGTTTTTTTGTGGTGGATTCTTCCCCATTGTCTCCTCCTAGATTTAATGGTGAGATTTGTATGTTGTTGTTGTTGTTGTTGTTGTTATTATTATTATTATTAAAAACTTTTATATCCTGATCTTCTCACCTCTGTAGAGGGACTCAGACCGGCTTACAGCAAGAATTCAATGCTACTAATACAAGTTAAAACATCATACAACAATACAAGATTAAAATATATAGATAAAATACATATATACCAAATCGCCAAGGTAAAATCATGTTCAACTCAGTTCACATATGTGGTCACTCACTTTGGTCTGTAATCAGTCTCAGCCATTATTCTGGGAATGCTTCGTTCCATAACCAGGATTTCACTAGCCTCCTGAAGGACAAGAGGGAGGAGGCAGACCTAATCTCACTCGGGAGAGAGTTCCATAGCCGAGGGGCCACCACAGAGAAGGCCCTGTCTCTCGTTCCCACCAAACGTGCTTGAGAAGGTGGTGGAACCGAGAGCAGGGCCTCTCCAGAGGATCTTAATGTCCTTGATGATTCATAGGGAAAAATACGTTTGGACAGGTAACCGCATAGGGATTTATAGGTTAAAACCAGCACTTTGAATTGTGCTCAGAAGCTAATTGGCAGCCAGTGGAGCTGCTGCAGCAAGGGAGTTGTGCGCTCCCTGTACCCTGCTCCTGTCAGTATTATTTATTTATTTATTTATTTATTTATTTATTTATTTATAGCTTTATAACCTGGTCTTCTTGACCTCTGAGGAGGAACTCAGGCCTGCTAACAACAGAGAATCAATATACAAATAAACTAAAGCATAATAACATCATAGTACATTAAAACACATTAAAATACAGATCAAGAATTACATAAAGCCCATTCGTCAAGGTAAATCACAAATTCACCACCATCTGCCTTGTGGTCAACAGTTATTGATTCGATCATCAATCTGAGAATGCTAAGTTCTAGAGCCAAGATTTTACCATCTTTCTGAAAGTCAGGAGGGAAGGGGCAGATCTGATCTCTATCGGGAGAGAGTTCCACAGCTGAGGGGCCACCACCGAGAAGGCCCTGCCTCTCGTCCCCACCAGACGCGATTGTGAAGGTGGTGGGACCGAGAGCAGGGCCCCTCCAGAAGATCTTAACAACCTTGATGGTTCGTAGGGGAGAATCCGTTCGGACAGGTAAACTGGACCGGAGTTGGGTTACAGTAGCCTGTAACCCTAACCCACACTAGCAACAGAACATAATTTGCAGCAACAGAATTCAAATTATTTCAGATGACCTCAGATAACGGTGCTCCATGCAGTCATGCTTACATGACCTTGAAGGTATCTATGGACAACGACGGCTCTTCGACTTAGAAACTGAGATGAGCACCAACCCCCAGAGTCAGACACGAGTAGACTTAATGTCAGGGGAAAACCTTTACCTTTACCTAACCTCAGATATTTCAACCATTCCATAAAGTTTTTTAAGCGTAAAGAAAACCACTTACCTTCTCTAATAGAAGGTTGTCGCTGGTCTCAGTTCTATTATAATGCTGATCTTGGTTACCATTGTTCTGTGCAATCGAGTCAGTTTTGTTAGAGCAAAACTACAAGAAGAAGACAATTCAGGAAATGTAAATATTCTACAATTCTCTGTTGTCGTTTTGTGCATTCAAGTCATTTCCAATTTATGGCACTCCAAAGAAAATCATGGTATTTTCTTGGCAAGATTTGTTCCGACTGGGTGCTGCAACCCCTGCCCCCCAACTCCCCAGTTGTATCATTTCTACTTGCCGGGAGAGCTCTGGCAACATTGTAATGGAGGCCAAGTAAATTTATTTTAATTTTAACAGGGCTTTGGGGGCTATGGGGGAGGGTCTTCAGATGTTTTGCTGGACCAGTCCCGGAAGAATATCTGGAAACCTATCCCAGAAAGCGCGTGCTTTCTGGGGTGGGTATGGACAGGCCCTCAGGAACATCCGTGTTTTTAAACGTGAATGCTCCTGGGATAACAGCCTGTCTGGAAAGGCCCCCAGATTCAAACCCTGCTTTCTGAATTCTGAATTCCTTCCCTTTTGTTTTCACACAAAGTTGGATTGGCTAAAGCAGTATCCCATTTTTTCAGCTAATTTCTCTGGCCTTCCTTCACCATCTTCCATGCTGGACTTGCTAAAGAATTTCAAGCTAAATAGATAACAAGAAGGAAAAGAATGAACTGGATGATATAAAATGAGTTCCTTTATTAGACTGTTTCTTAACTGAGGTATGCCTGTTTATCTTTCTTTTGTGAACAAAAGTTGTACAGTAGACTCAACTCTTTAATGTAGTTATAAAATGTGGTCTTTTTCTCAGTCTTTTTATTATTAATAATATGGCAGATAAATTTTTAAACATACAATAAATTAGATTCACAACTTCAATGAAAAATCCCAAACCACAATTTTTTACATTAAAATAATGACACATCCCCAGCTATATCTGCAGTGATGCATGAAAAACCAATCTCCGTAGTTTTCAGGACAGAACAAATTCATACATTTGTAAGCATTAAGAGCCAGTAGTTATTCTAACTTCTCTGATGTTAAAATGTACAGCCTCCTAATAACTGTAATGTCCATGTAACCAACAAGCTACTTTTCTTGCACCTAACAAGTTGCACCACTGTTTCAACTTTTAGTCTTGAGATACATCATAAGAACATCCTGACTGTGAATGCTCTCCAACAGTGGAACAGACTATTGTTGAAGGCTTTCATGGCCGGAACCACTGGCTTCTAGAACATGGCCATACAGGCCAAAAAACCTACAACAAGCCAGTGGAACAGACTGTTTCAGGGTCCCACTACATTGCCAGTTAATCCAGATTATCAAAGCAGATAATCCACATTGTCTGCTTTGAACTGGATTATATGAGTCTACGGGCCCTTCCAGACAGACCGTATTTGCTGTGGAACTCTTATAGGTCTTTGATTCTAAGGGTGGATCTACATGGACCCTTATTCCAGGGCTAATCAGGCATAGCAAATGCTGGATTGACCCAGGATAGGTTAGATCACCATCTCCTTATTGCTGTATAGATGGACAAGAGTTCGGAACATCCAATGCTGCCCAGTCTGGTTTGGGGACACCGGATGGCTACCTGTACCATCCTATCCTGTTCTCCTCATCATGATGGTGAGTGGGCCCAACATGGGTAGTACTGGTCACTCATCTTCTGAAGTGATGTTGACCAGGGTGCCAGAGCCATGTGGAAAGGGGGAGAGTCGAGGAATCTCCCTCTTCTTTCTCCAATTAGCTCTTTGCTCTGGTTGGCATCACAGACGTGGGTGGTGAGAGCCATGTCAAGAATTATGCTCAGTTTCATCTTGGAACTGGCCCAACTTTTTACATAGGTGCTAAGATGAGTTTGCTCCAGGTTCTGGGGGTAGAATTCGGGGCAACCCATGTCTTTGTTTAATGCACTTCAAGCATTAAGCAGATTTAATAATAATAATAATAATAATAATAATAATAATAATAATAATAATAAACCTTTATTTGTACCCCGCGACCATCTCCCGGTGCGGCTTACAAGAGGCCGAGCCCAAAGTACATCATTAGCAAAAACACAACAACAACAATACAATGCAAAAATAAATAACTCATAACAAAGCAGAACATTAACAAAAACACGACACTATTAGAAACCTGTGGCAGGGCCAAATGTAATGGTTAAAATTCTAAAAATGCTGGGCATGTCCAGGTGAGATAGAATGAATATTTTGGAAATAAGAGGGTGTGCAGACAATTCTAACTCTCTCATAAAGTGCATTAGGGACATTGCTTGGGATTCCTTAATCTGGGAAGGCACACTGGAACATCCATGTTTTCAAGCTCCTTCTGAAGACTGCCAGTGTTGGGGAGTGCCTGATGTCCTTGGGGAGGGAGTTCCAGAGTCGTGGGGCCACCACCGAGAAGGCCCTGTCCCTCGTTCCCACCAATCGCTCTTGCGATGCCGGTGGGATCGTGAGCAAGGCCTCACCAGATGAACGAAGAGATCGTGTGGGTTCGTATACGTAGATGCGGTCATGCTTGCATTAACGGAGTCCAGCTCAGTGCGCTGTTTAGCCACCATGGAACAGATTTGCCAGCTCTTTATGCTATCTGGTCAGTGTATATATGCCCAGAGAGGCTTGCTATTACAGTGTGTGCTTTTATGTACTTTTAAGATAATTTTATCTGATTAATGTAATTATTTTTAATTCTTGTATTGTTGGCTTTTAATTGATGCCACTCCAGCAAAAAGATAGAATAGAAATAAATAAATATCACTTGATATACTTGTTCCTGAATACAAATAATTGCATTAATTGGCTTTAATCCTGCACATATTTACCTGAGGAGAAGTCCCACTAAGCATATCAGAACCCATTCCTAAATAAACAACTATTAGATAATACCGTAATTTTTATGTTTGTGTGTCTTTGGTGTATCGGTCCAAACATTAACGTAATGTCACACAATTATGTACTACAATTTGACTGCCACATTGGATGTAAAGTGTAAATGAGCCATGACGACGAGCAAGGGAAACAACATTAATGTAATCATAGCTGTCCGCATGTAATAAAGCAGGAAAAGAAGAAATGTAAATGAAACACAAATTGTCATTTTTAATGGGATTCTAACAAGCGATGCTGTATGAAAATTTCCTGGTGAAGTCTAGCATGCAATTGAGAGATGGATTACAGTTTCAATGACATGGTACAGCTTAGCCACAAATGCCTTTCCAGTTTGGTAAACATTTTAATTCATTCTGCATGAAATGGGAGGCCTGTCTCTAAAATCAGTGGTTGGAGGAGGCATCTGACCATATTCTTTAGTGGGATGTAGCAGAAAAAAATCTTATTTGCTATTTGATACACTGATAAGCACCTTCTTATGGTCATTCATGTGTCTACTGAGCTTTCTAAACTGTATGTCAAGACACACTAGTGTGTTACATTTAGTCCTTAGGGGTTTTTTTGTCGTGTCAGGAGCGACCTGAGAAACTGCAAGTTGCTCCTATTGTGAGAGAATTGGCCGTCTGCAAGGACGTTGCCCAGGGGACACCCGGATGATTTGATGTTTTATCATCCTTGTGGGAGGCTTCTCTCATGTCCCTGCATGAGGAGCTGGAGCTGACAGAGGGAGCTCATCTGCCTCTCCCCGGATTCGAACTAGCGACCTGTCCTGCCGGCATAGGGGTTTAACCCACTGCGCCACCAAGGGCTCCAGTCCTTAGGTGTGTCGTGTGAAAAATGCTCTGTCCTCCAACCTCACAAACAAAAGCTGGTGCCATTCAAATGTAGGTACTAGGGCTGTGTAAAACTATTGTTAGTCCTTGTGAGTCATTAGTAACTCATTAGATTAATGTAAACAATTCGCTATTAAGAAATATGCAGGAAAGAGGGAGGAAAAAAATAAAGAATCAAAACGCTCACCAATAATCTTAGTTAAAATTCTATAACATTCTGAAGTCCCCCAAAGACAGTTTAATTTTCAGTATAAACATTAAGCAACTTTGGTAAAGCCAAAGAGACCACTGCTAGTGTTTAAATTAAGACCCAGGCTGCTTGCTGGTCACCCTAAGGCAGTGATGGGCAACCTTTTGAGCTTGGTGTGTCAAAGTTCACCAAAAAGCAAGCATAACTTGGGTGGGGTGTCACTTCGAGAAAAAAAAACATCCTATAATTTTGCGATATTTACAGTTTAAATAACAAAAATGTGTAATAATAATAATAATAATAATAATAATAATCTATATATATAAATTTCCTACTGGCGTCCAATGGGGAAGCAAAACTCTGAAACCCCTCCACAAAACTCTACCAAAATTGCCATGCCCCAAGGACAACCCACTAGGTACAAACTAATCCACTCAGAAATCAAAACCACACAACAACAACCACAAAAAACGGCAAAACAACTGAGCATGCGCACTGGCGCAAACTCCCCGACGCGCGCGCACACATGGCCCCTCACCCTCCCCCCCGGCGCGGCAAACACACACGCGCGCACGCGCGCCCCCTCACCCCCCCGCGCGGCACACACACACGCGCGCGCGCCCCCCCTCACCCCCTTGGCGCGGCACCCCTTCTAAACTCATCCCCCCTCCCCTCCTCCCTCTTACCCTTCTCACGCTACCTCCAAGCCACGCCCCCTTCTAATGTGTCAAGGAAGAAAGGAGAGAAAGAGGGAAGGAAAGAAAGAAGGAAGGAAGGAATGAGGGAGAAAAGGAAGAAAGGAGAGAAAGAGGGAGGGAAAGAAAAAGGGGGAGGAAGGAAAGTTAGAGAAAGAAGGAAGGAGAGAAGGAAAGAAAAAAGGGAAGAAGGAAGGAAGAAGGAGCGAAGGAAGGGGAAGGTAGAGAAAGAGGGAGGAAGGAAAAAGAGAAGGAAGAAAAAGAGACTGCAGAAGAGAAAAAGGAAGAAGGAAGGAAAGGGAGCGAAGGAAGGGGATAAGATGTAGAGAAAGAGGGAGGGAAAGAAAGGAGGAAAGAGAGAAGGAAGAAAACAGAGACAGCAGAAGAGAAAGAAAAAGGGGGAAGGAAGGAAAGCAATAGAGAAGGAAGGAAGGAGAGAAGGAAAGACGGGAAGGAAGGAAGGAAACAGGGAGTGAAGGAAGGAGGGAAAGAAGGGGAGATAGGGGAAAGGTTGGCCACAGCAACGCGTGGCGGGTACAGCTAGTAATAATATATGGCGGGAAATTGCACCCATAACTCAGACTCTCGCCTCTCCCAGCTCCCTCCTCCCCTCACTTTTCTCAGTAATAATGGTCACTTAGAAATCCACAACACCCCAGAATAGTAAATTGGATGATGGTTGCTATGATTATGTGGTTGCTGGTGATGGAGATCACAGGGCCCCCAGAGATGTGTCCCCCATGGCATTCCGCTGCTCCCTGCTACCCCGGCCGGAAGTGAGGCCAAAGATTCCCTAACGGCCTAACTGGAAGTTCCACAACTAGACGCTAAACTACTGCAAATGTTTTATCCTTGGCTTCTGAACTTGGCCATGCAGGAGCCAAGGATGAAATGTCCTTCTTGGGATGCAGACCCAAACTTCTCTGTATGCAGTGGCATGCAGCCGCGTGTCATCAAAAATGTCTACGTGTGTCAGTGCTGATATGCATGTCATAGGCTCGCCATCATGGTCCTAAGGAAAGGCAGCTGGGGTGGAACTAACTGATCTGGGCAGGAGACCGAGAACATAGCATTCTGGGAAATGTAGTTTGGGAAGGCGAGCCCCCCTGTGACAGAGAATTCAAAAGACCCTGCCCTAAACTACATTTCCCAGAATGCAGTGCTCAGCATCAGACAACACCAATGGGGCTGTGATATAGACACACCGTTAGACAGACATTCAGGGGGATTGCTGTTATGGCTTTTGGGGGGATAAAGGTTTTTGTCTAAACTTTTAAAAATCCGCAAAAATCAGTTGATGTGTGGAACTTTCTGAAACTTGGGGCGATTGATGCCCTGGTTAGCTTGTGTATTGCATATAAAATCCAAATAGATAGTCCTTGTAGTTTTTTAAAAAATATATTGTTTGTAAAAAAAATATCAAAATTTCCCCAAATATTAGTGGATGAGTGTAACATTCTGAAACTTGGTGGGCCAACAGTGGAAAATGTGTGATACAATTATAGCAAGTTTCATCACGATAGCTCTAAAATTAGGGAGAAATGAGCCCCTGAAGTTTCCCCACTTGCTCAATTACTTAACCAAAAAAGTAACAAAAAAGAGCTACTTCATTATAGTTATATAAAAAAATTAGGCCCATAATTTTGGAAACACCATAAAAAATTATTCACTCCCCTCCACGATTTTGCAAAATTTGCTATAGCATGATGTCCCTCCTACAAAGACAAAGTTTTTGCAGTTTAATAAACTTTCTCCATATTTTTATAATAGAAAATAAATTTATAACCCAGGAACAAACCTGACAGATGGCCATCAAACTTCTGAATAATAGAAATATGTTACTAGTTTGAAAATATTATTTCTTGTTTAATGGTGTAGTTCTTACATTGAAAGCAGTTGTTCTACTCCAGAAACTTTATTTTTGTGGCACAAACCATGTTAAATTGGTAGAGACTCAACAATGCTATAGTAAAATGTGCTATAGCGTAATGTCCCTCCTGCATTTATTCCAACTCTGGCTGGGTACGCAGGGGAATATCTCTCTCCCCCCTTATCTTGATTGGTACTTTCTGATGCTGATGCATTATGGGAAATGTAGTTTAGGGCAGGGCTTTTTGAATTCTCTGGCATAGGACCACTCCCTACATTTTCCAGAGTTTGGTGCTTTTCCCAGCAAACTCTGCTCCCTCCTTTCCTGCTCCTAATGGTGAGAGGCCATTAATTTACAAAGGAATGGGAGGTTTTTGGCTTTGCATTGCTTGCTTGCCATTAAAATGAAGATCAATCTGACTTTGGGAATGAGCCTTCCGAGACTGACAAAATAGAAATGAAAATGTATTGGGTAAGTTTCGACTCTAAAGTTTTGGGTGTGCATCTGATATCTCATTGTAAGTACAAAGCTAAAAGATTTCTTATAACTTATGACAGGCTATGACTTTTCTGCACCAGCCTAATAAGCGACCACTTTCATATTTTTATTCTTGGTTTCTTAAAGGCGAGTCAAGTACACATACAAATGTAAATGTTCTGTGCCTATGAAGTTGATAAGAACTTTAGGAGAGTCTGGCCCTGGGACCCCACCAAAGAGGGATCGCTACTTTGGCGAGCTAAGAGAAGCCTGATTTTCAGCAATTTTATTTTCTTAAAAATCCGAAAGAAATCTCACCAAAGTTGAAGAAGCGGCACCGAGGTGTTTTTATTAGCTATTCAGCTGAAAAGGATGCAATGTAGCAATCATTCGTCTACAAAGTATGTGGTTACAGCGAGACCGGTCTTTTGACAATCAGCTGTTTCCTTGAGATTATATTCTTAAAACTTAAAAGGTTATTCCCCGAGCGTAGAAACCCGAAATGCAAAAAGTGAGATAGCAGATAGTGTTAGAATTTAGCCAGGAAAAATATGCCATCAAAATGGAGGCGATTTGCCATCTCACGGATACAGGGCCCCCTGGGGGTTTCTGTATCCGCGGTTTGGCGGAGCGCAGATTCAGCCTCCCCGGAACGCCAGGAAGGCATTCCGGGCAGGCCTGCAGTCTCCCGCGGCCTGGAAAATGTTAGTTTCAAGCTTTTAGATAGTTTCAGGCAAGAAAGGGATACAAAGTATCAAGCTAGAGAGTTTAAAAAGTTGCAATTTGATCAATCTTTATTTAGGGATTTGTTACAAAGTTGGGGCTAGCAAGGGAGTGAAAGGAGAGAGCATACGGCTGTGTAGAGTTGAGCATGCTGCTGGGGCAAATTTCAACAGTTTGGCCCAATTTGGCATCCAGGAACTGTGGACCTCCCTGCTGCTGGTCAAACCAGCTTGAAGGCAGGGGTCTGGGATGCCCTCAACGACATCTAGGGCTGATCCAAAAAAGGTTTGATGCCTCAGGTTGGAAATCTAAATGACATCCTTTCTCTGGAATTAAAATTCAACAATTAGCCAATTTCCTGTCCATTGATAGTGCTCTGCATTTCCTGCTTGAAGCAATTTGGTTAACATCAGCTCTGTATTCAACCCAATTGTAAAAAAAAAAAAAAAAAAAAAAAGGAAAAATACCTGAATCTCAGGATGAAGCTCCAAAAGCCACAATGATGGTACAATGCTAATCAGATAGATGAATATTGCTGGTGAAAACCTGGAAAGGAACACAAAGAAACTGAGTTTATTACTTTCTTATTAACACATAGCAAAAATCACACAGTGCATCAATTTTCTCTGTCAAAACACTGGAGAAATAAATTAAATCAACATTAGTAGATTTATATTCTGCCTTTCCATCACTGTGCTCGAGGCAGTGAACATAAATTCAACCTCTCCATTTTATTTCATAACAACTTTATGAGATAGTTCAGGCTGAGAGAGAAGGGGTGGTGGGAAAAGAGAGAGAGAGAGAGAGAGAGACTGGCTCATGTTCATTCTAGGAGCTACATGATTCAGTAGAGACATGAACTGAATCTCCCATGTTCTCAGCCCAGTCCACAAAGCCCTTCAATATCCATTTGAACAATAAATAATCAAGGGCAAATAACCCTTGAGTTAAAAGCATCCGACTTACAAATGACTCATAGTTATCATGGGGAAAAGGTGTCTCCACTGAAGCTTTATCACCAATCCTTGTTTCCATAACTTACTTACTTACTTAGGCGATCCCTCATTGTCCGAGTAGGATAATCCTCCAAGGTAGGTCCATAGGTGACTATGGAGCTCTATTCTTGATCTGCATCTTCTCCCACAGCGAGGGCATTGGCTTCCAGGTGGAAGGCGGTCCCGGTCGGGGTTGGTTTGACGTACTTTCCTCTTGGCACATTTCTCTCTTTTGCCCCCCAATCATGCCTCTTCAAATTCTGCAGCACTGCTGGTCACAGCTGACCTCCAGCTGGAGCGCTCAAGGGCCAGGGCTTCCCAGTTCTCAGTGTCTATGCCAGAGGTTTTAAGGTTGGCTTTGAGCCCATCTTTAAATCTCTTTTCCTGCCCACCAACATTCAGATGCCTGTGCGTGAATATTTTTAATGTGTGGAGGTCAGTGCACACTGATCCACACACAATCTTCACAGAGTGAGGTTCCTCGGGTGGCATAGTTTACCAAGATGACCGTGGCTTCTCAATCTGTTGCAGCCTTCTTCCTCCTTCACAGCCATTGTAACATGTACCATGTTATCCTCTGCCTGCTTCACCGTTCAGGTCTTTGGGTCTTCAGACTGTGCTTGGTCTGGAACCTCCCTGGCGGCCACTCCTGGGAGTGCACGACTCCAGTTGTTGTGCCCACAGGTTCATCGGAACATGCAAGGCCCCTCACTACGACAAGGTGACAGTCCATCGAGGGACTGTCCAATCCTTGTTTCCACAACAAGCCCCATTTTTCAAAATCCAATGATCACAGGGACAGAAATTTAGATTTTTTGTTTTTTTGTGTGTGTGTCAGGAGCGACTTGAGAAACTGCAAGTTGCTTCTGGTGTCTGCAAGGCCGTCTGCAAGGACATTGCCCAGGGGATGTCCGGATGTTTTGATGTTTTATCATCCTTGTGAGAGGCTTCTCTCATGTCCCTGCATGAGGAGCTGGAGCTGATAGAGGGAGCTCATCTTCCCAGATTTGAACCTGCGACCTTCAGTCCTGCTGGCACAGGTTTAAGCCACTGAAATTTAGGTGAACTCTTCTGAACAGGAGCAAACAGAAAAAACAACAACCACAGGGGTGGTTCCCTATGCTTTCCAAGGCTGATATGTGTGTGTGCATGTGAAGTTACACTTCACAAATGTACCTGTTCCAACTTACATACGAATTCAATTTAGAAATAAACCTACAGAACCTATATTGTTTGTAACTTGGAAACTGCCTGTATATAGATCAGGTATTGGCAAAGCGAGGCCCTACGAGCCAGATGAATGCCAGTGGGCACTTTCCTGTGGTCTTCCTTTTTCCCTGTCCTCTCACTTAAAGTATGTAGTGACCTGACACATGCTTATGCCGAAAGGATGAGGGAGGCAGACATGTAGCTCTTGAGAGCTCTCCAGTTGCATGCCTTCCTGTCCTTTCGGAATAACACGCAGCAGCTGAAAGCCCTCCAGAACACTATCAGCAGCCATGTGTCTGCCTGTCCTCTCAGCCTGGGGATGTGGTGGGCCACCTGAGGACATGGTGGGGATTGCCCCCCTGCCCCATGGATTTGCCACAGAGACTTGCAAATCACCCTGCTGCCCTTCATAAATATGATAAGGTCTTTCCACCTCTTCACATGGGGCATTTGTGCCCCATTTTGCAGTTTTCTTGTGTAGCAAGGATGGAGCCTGCCATGCGCCATCACATGACGCATGGCACCCCCCCCCCCCCACGCTACTCTTGAATTGGGGTGGAAGGTGTAGGTAACTTTTTACTACTAGGTGTAATTTGGATCTGCTGTCCAAACTACACCTAGTAGTAAAAAGTTACCTATCATCCATTAGAAGCCTCAGCCAGCTCTCGTGGCAATTTTCCTCCCTCCTCCCCCTCCTCTCCTGGTGCGTCATTTCTATGCACCTGGAGAGCCATCCAAGGCTTCTAATGGAGGATAGGTAAGATTTTACTACTGTTCTAAGGGGTCTGGGGGGGAGGGGTGGGTATTCCCACAGTTTGCCCCCCGTCCAAACTGTCCCACTGTCCAAACTGTCCCACTGCCCCAAATCATATATACTAATTATGGCTATGTCTGGAGCCCTCAGTGGCACAATGGGTTAAACCCTTATGCCAGCAGGACTGAAGATCGACAGGTCAGAGGTTTGAATCCGAGGAGAGCGCAGATGAACACCCTCTGTCAGCTCTGGCTCCCCATGTGGGGACATGAGAGAAGCCTCCTACAACGATGGTAAAACATCAATCATCTGGGTGTCCCCTGGGCAATGTCCTTGCAGATGGCCAATTCTCTCACACCAGAAGTGACTTGCAATTTCTCAAGTCGCTCCTGACACGAAAAAAAATGGCTATGGCTGGGAGAAATGACCTTGAGACAATTAGTCATGCTCTTTGGTAAATTCCCATATGGATTATTGCAACACTTAGTCAGCCACAGTTACTCAAAATATGACTCAGTCTGGACCTAGTATTATATTTTTTGAGATTAGTTTCTTACACGCATTGTCCTGGGATGGGCAAACTCCATGGGTCTGGGGACTAAGTGTGTATCCTGGGGACCGACCATGGATTTCATCTCAGATACAATCTGTATGAAGTCACTAGGCATTTGATTGCAGATGGAGGGCCAACAGAATCAAAATACCAGAAACATACATGTTCACATTGATGTGCAGATATGCAGTCTAATGCTGAGGCTGCAAAACTAAGTTTGGTGGGTCTATGCAGTCCTCAGGTTGTGTACTTCCCATCCTTGGTTTATATTTACTGTGTGAAGTGCTTTGGTTTTACTTTGGCAATGGAACGGGAATCAGGTAGGTCCCCAAAAAGCATTGGACTACAGCATCCATCGTTTCTCATCTAGTCTACTTTGGCTAATGTTACTGGGAGGTCCTAACTTGTAAAATTTGGAGGAGTGCATTACTTTCACCCCAGATTTTGAAGGAAGTGCTGTGTCTTATTTGTTCTAGTCACCTCATCCCATTTTCAATGGCGAGGTCCCTCTCGATTCTTCACATTCCTTGCCTTCTGCAGCTCCAGTCTTTCTCAATTTAATCTTGATGGCATTATTGTTAAATCAATACAGATGCATTATGTCTTCATACACAGAGACTGAGATGTTTGCATTAAACTGCCAATAGCACAAGTCCTTTATGCAACCTTTGCCTGTTGTCATAAGAACTTCAGATGTACTCAGAGGGAGGACACAAGATGAAAATGTGGAGTGTAAAACAGGTGAGATAAATTTTATCCATCTTGTCTCTCTGGGGGATTCAAAGGCACAACCCCAATTTCCATTTTGCATCATTTGAGTGTTACCTACGACTTCATCAAACGGGGCTTGTTTCAGTGGCATACACCTAGTTCAGTGTTATTCCAGCCACAAAGCCTGCCAGCTCCCATCCCACGGCATAATACTACTTCTGGCAGGGCTCTGTGGCCAAACTATTGCAGAACCAACATATACCACTGCGGCAACAACACAGGAGGGTTCCCGTGTTGCACGAGCAGCAATAGCATAGGGTTACAGCCTGTGTTGGATGGGGTTATACTCCCCCTGAAGACGCGGGTTCGCAGCTTGGGTGTGATCCTGGATTCATCGCTGAGGCTGGAACCTCAGGTTTCGGCGGTGACCAGGGGAACATTTGCATAGTTAAAACTTGTGCACCAGCTGCGCCTGTACCTTGGGATGTCTGTCTTGGCCACGGTTGTCCACGCTTTGGTTACATCCCGTATAGACTACTGCAACGCTCTCTACGCAGGGTTGCCTTTGAAGACGGTCCGGAAGCTCCAACTAGGCCAACGAACAGCAGCCAGGTTGCTAACAGGAGCAGCACTCAGGGAACATACAACCCCTTTGTTGAGCCAGCTCCACTGGCTGCCAGTTTGCTACCGGGCCCAATTCAAAGTGCTGGCTTTGGCCTATAAAGCCCTAAACAGTTCTGGCCCAACTTACCTGTCCAAACGTGTCTCCCCTTACGAACCATTGAGGACTCTAAGATAGTCTGGGGAGGCCCTGCTCTCGGTCTCGCCTTTGTCGCAAGAACTTTTGGCGGGGACGAGAGACAGGGCCTTCTCAGTGGTGACCCCTCGGCTATGTAACACCCTCCCTAGGGAGATTAGATCTGCTCCCTCCCTCTTAACGTTTCAGAGGCAAGTTAAAACATGGCTGTTCGAGCAAGCATTTACAAATGCAGAGTAGCTAATATAGGAAATCGAACAATTTGACAATGGAACTGGACAATGCTTGATAATAATGAGATGCTAATGATGTTGTTTTTATGGCTTTTGTGGTGTTTTATATTGTTTAGTGTTTACAGAAAAACCCCATACACAGATAGATATCTACATAAAAACTCCAACCATCACCCGTCAAAAAAGAAGCACCATTAAAGCCTTGGCAGACAGTGTGAAAATGATCTGTGAACCCCACCTCCTTCAAGATGAACTGAACCACCTCAACTGGGCTCTACAGGCCAATGGATACTCCACCTCAGACATCAGAAGAGCTGCAAGACCGAGAACAAGCCACGAGAGTAAAGATGAAGATCCACCCAGAGGAAAAGTGTTCTTGCCATACATCAAGGGAACCACTGACTGCATAGGGAAGCTGATGAGGAAACACAACATACAAACCACCTACAGACCCACCAAGAAAATCCAACAAATGCTACGTTCAGCAAAGGACAAGAGGGATCCTCTCACCTCTGCAGAAGTCTACCGTATTCCATGCAGCTGTGGACAAGTCTACATAGGGACCACCAAACGCAGTATTGCCCAAACACGAATCAAGGAACATGAAAGGCACTGCAGACTACTTCAACCAGAGAAGTCAGCCATAGCAGAGCACCTGATGAACCAACCTGGACACAGCATATTATTTGAGAACACAGAAATGCTGGACCACTCTCACAACCACCATGTCAGACTACACAGAGAAGCCATTGAAATCCACAAGCATGTGGACAATTTCAACAGAAAGGAAGAAACCATGAAAAAGAACAAAATCTGGCTACCAGTATTAAAAAACTCTAAAATTACAACAGCAAAACAACAGAGAGTAAACAATCAGGCACATCAAATCACCTCTCAAAAAAACATTCCCCCAGGCACTTCCAAGCTATTAAATGCTAATCAAGGTGGTCAGTTGAAACATTCACACCTAGCTTCAGCAGACAAAGGTCCCTTGTCCCACCCTGGTCATTCCACAGATATATAAACCCATTTTTCTACTTCCAAACAGACCTCACTACCTCTGAGGATGCTTGCCATAGATGCAGGCGGAACGTCAGGAGAAAATATGCCTCTAGAACATGGCCATATAGCCCGAAAAAACCTACAATAACCTAATCTGTATTATGTGTGTATATGTACTGATTTGTTGGAAACCGCCTTGAGTCGCCGATTGGCTGAGAAAAGTGGCATACAAATAAAGTAATTAATAAAAATAATAAATAATGGGGGAAAGCCAGGCAGCAGACTTCCCCTCCTGCCATGGGATGGGGCAACGGATGAGTCGGTGATGCAGGATAGTGAGTTCCCCACACCTCCCGACGGGCACCACCGGATTCGCCACAATGCAGCCTGTATAATAAGGTTGCCAGTAAGGAAGTTCAGAACTTTTTGGGTTAGAGCAGCCGCACACTTTTAACTTCAGAATTATCCTAACATTACTTTTCTCTAAAAAGAAACATGTGTGCAGGGTAGGAGATTAAATACTGACCAATTTAAATCTTTACATACATCTGGATTTTTCTCTCCAGCCTTTCAATCAGGGAGCAATCAAACAGGCCTCCATTGGATTGCTGAAATCTAACACAGGTGTACGGACGGCAAAACCCTCATAGCAAGGAAGATGCATTTTGCAAACTCAGCTAGAGATATTGTGCCAAATGATTATCTTCCCACTAGGATTTCAATGTTTGCACGGTTCTTCCAGCTGGACTGTTCCTGAGGGTGATCTAATGAAGCGGCCTTTAGCCAACTAACTTTGACTTTTGCTGCCTCTTCAAGAGAAGGCGCTTTGAGAAAACATTCTTGGCCAGCCCCATTGCATTCCTCCCTCCCAGTGACTGTCGTTAAAAACTAATGCATCACCAACTTTCCAGACTTTTCAGTGAGGAAGGGATAAGAAGGAAAGTCTCATATCTTTATTCATGACTAACAATAGGGTGGCTATTTTCATGCACGTAAATGAATTTAAGTTCCCATATTTTGCAATAGTACAGAAAACACAGAAATAATAGCTTGAAAAAGTTATTTTTGGAGGGGGGGGCTGTTAATTGCCAAAACATTTGAATCAGCATGGTCTGTTGGCTGTGGAGATTTTGAGTGTTTTGTCGAAGGCTTTCATGGCCGGAATCACTGGGTTGTTGTAGGATTTTTCGGGCTATATGGCCATGTTCTAGAGGCATTTTCTCCTGATGTTTCGCTTGCATCAATGGCAAGCATCCTCAGAGGTCTATTGGAACTAGGAAAATTGGTTTATATATCTGTGGAATGACCAGGGTGGGGCAAAGAACTCTTGTCCATTGGAGCTATGTGTGAATGTTTCAACTGACCACTTCTTTTCATCATCATCATCATCATCTTTAATTACTTATTAATCGCCCTCCATCCGAGATGATCCAGGCGATTTACATAGCAGAAATTATACAGGATAAAACACATACATACAAATATTAAAATTAACATGGGTCAAATGCTCTAGTAAAAAGCCAGGTCTTAAGTGCTAGGATAAAATGCCCTAAGTCACGCATGGCCCTCAAATAGGGAGGCAAGGAATTCCATAAGGCAGGGGCAGAAATAGAGAAGGCCCTGCGTCTGGTGCTTTCCAAGTGCACTTCCCTAGGACCCGGTATATTGAGCAAATCGTGTTGGGATGGTCGTGGCGACCTCCGAAGATGGTAGAAGGAGAGACGGTCTCTAAGATACAATGGACCCTGGCCATATAAAGTTTTAAAGGTCAGGACCAGCATCTTATACAAACCACGATACTCAACTGGGAGCCAGTGTAGATGCCGCAGCACTGGTGTTATATGGCATTTCATGGGTGTTTTTGTGAGTAATCTGGCTGCAGCATTCTGGACAATACGAAGCTTTTGGGTCGTAGAAATAGGAAGGCCAACATACAAGGCGTTACAATAGTCTAGCCTAGATGTGACCGTGGTATGGATGACTGTTGCCAGAGCCTCATCCGACAGGTAAGATGCCAGTTGCCTCGCTTGTCGTAGATGGAAAAAGGCCTGTTTGCTGGCAGCAGCGACCTGAGCCTCCATCGTCAAAACGACACCTAGGCGAATCCAAAACGACACCTAGGCTCTTAACGGTAGGCGATGGAGATAGAGCAGCGCCATCAAAGATAGGTAACGGATGGGTCGGACGTATCGGGCGGCCATGCCACAGGATCTCAGTCTTCGCTGGATTCACCTTCAGTCTGCTACAACGTAGCCAGTTCGACAAAGCCTCCAGGCATAAGGTGAAATTGTCAGGTATTGACGTTACTCCAGGTTCCAAGCGCAACAGGAGTTGGGTGTCGTCCGCATATTGGTAGCAGTCCAGGCCGAATCTCCGAGCCAAACTGGCAAGGGGTCTAACATAGATGTTGAGTGTTGTTGTCCAAGAAAGCAACTTTCCCAAGCTATTATTCCTTGCCATCTTCACTTATATGGAGCTTATCTCTGTGGCAGCTTAGCATCGTTGGTAGTAAATTTAGAATGGTCAACGTGAGAAATGGTCAACATTAGAAAATTTATTTATCTATCTATACTTACGCACACATACATATATAGACACAGAGGTCTTGTGAGAAATTATCAAGACCATAGATCAACAAAGAGATTGATTCATTCATGTGTTAATTCATATATTAATATTAATATATATTATACATTAATGCTGGATTGATTTTACTCTACTACTGAAATGACTACACTAATCACAGTCCATATTTTATTTCTATTGGAAATAATGGGATTTAAGCAATATTATGTTTAACTGTGCATGGGGTTTGTAGCCCTTGGCTGGATCTTAGATGACTCAGATGAGTCATTCCAGATAAAATGCCAGGCCTTCCTGGGTTTTTGCCAAGCAAAAGGTCAGTAACTAGATGTGTTACTAATATGAATGGTCATATTTGAAATTTAAATGCAATAAATATTTAGATTAGCTAATGATGAACAAGTATATTTTCTTTGGTAAATAAGTTTTTTTTAAAGATTTGATGGATTTAGCTGCAGTCCACAGAATGTTATGCCAAATAAGAATTGCTTGTAAATTGCCACAAGATACTTGTTTGTTTTTACTGTATTAGATGAGCAGAACTTAAACCCTTGAAATGGATCAAAGGTCAGTCTGAGCGGTGGTCAAATCATTTGGAAAGATGGATGCTCCCCTGACAAAAAATTATGTCTTTTTTTTTTTACTGTTTTCAGTACCTCTGATAACAGCATGGATGGCGTGGTTCTCTAGAACAGGGGTCCTCAAACTAAGGCCCGAGGGCCGGATATGGCCCTCCAAGGTCATTTACCCAGCCCTTGCTCAGGTTCAACCTAAGTCTGAAATGACTTGAAAGCACACAACAACAACAAAAACAATCCTATCTCATCAGTCAAAAGCAGGCCCACACTTCCCATTGAAAAACTAATAAGTTTATATTTGTTAAAATTGTATTGTTTTTAAATGTTTTTTGCACTACAAATAAGATATGTGCAGTGTGCATAGGAATTCATTCATGTTTTTTTAAAAAAAATTATAATCTGGCCCTCCAACAGTTTGAGGGACTGGCCCCCTGCTCTAGAAGGTCTTTCGTTGGAAATCACAGCAATCCACATTGACAATGATAAGAATTCTGAGTGTCACAGCCCAGAAACATCAGGAGGATTGCACTATACTGTTGTCCCTCCACATTTGTGAATTTTACTTTTACATATGTGATTATTTAGGATTTGATTAATATGTTTTCTCTAGGAAGCTCGAGGTCTTCCAGTATGGCCCTATGGTCAACTTCTGCCAGAGGCTGATCGTATAGTTTCCCTAGGGGACCTAGATGTTCCTATATATTCATTTTCTCAGCTTAAAAAAAAGGCAATTTTTATTCATGGTTTTTCTATTTTCACAGATGTTCTGCACCTTATATTCCCATGAAACTGTATAATCTCCACTATGGAATCCTACCTCAAGATCTTCCATAGCATATATACCCTAATGAAGAAGATTCTGGAAAATGTTTTCAGGTGCATTCAAGCATCACGCCATACATTTTCCTCTAGACATGGTGGTAATAGCTTCAGAAAGTGGATTTAGAAAGATAAATGTTAAACATTCCTTCTCCAAAATCTCCACCTCCTGGCTCAGCTCCAGGACTTCCGCTATCCATTAAGAATGCTTGAATTCATCACAGGATCATACCGAGTGGCTCAGAAGTAGTTAAAAAGATCTACCTGCTGCATTGGACAAAGAATGGTATGTGTGGCAGCAGGCATGTAGCCGGGGGGGGGGGGGCTTTGGGGGCTTCAGCCCCCCCCCCCCGAAATTCTCATGGTGGTCTGCGAAAAGGCCTTACTGGTACATTATTTAAACTGTTATGTTTATTCATATAATGATCTGATCACCATGCTCAATATGTAACCCAGTGATTCCAGCCATGAAAGCCTCTGAGGATGCTTGCCATAGATGCAGGCGAAACGTCAGGAGAAATGCCTCTAGAACATGGCCATATAGCCCAAAAAAACCTACAAGAACCTAGTGATTCCAGCCATGAAAGCCTCCGACAATACATTATTTAAACTGTTATGTTTATTCATATCATGATCTGATCACCATGCTCAATATATCCCATACGCATGGGGGTATTGGGGTAACGATACAAAAGGTTGCTAGGGTAGACCCTCTTTCACTCAGACTCAGCCCCCCCCCCAATCAAACTCAGCCCCCCCGAATCAAAATCCTGGCTACGGGCCTGTGTGGCAGGCAGAGCCATAGCCCGGGGGGGGGGGCGTTAAAGGTTCAATACCCCCTCCCCCAATGTGTCATGTTAAAAAAGCGTGGTTTACTCATGAATTTTAACTGGTTAATCAATTTATGAGTAAACAAGGGTTTTTTTTTAACCTGACACATTTCGGGGGGTGTGTGTTAAGGGTTCACACCCCTCTCCCCGAAATGTGTCAGATTAAAAAAAACACCTGGTGGCAGGTCTGGGCCAGCTTCCCAGAGATACAACCATTAACTAAGACACTATTTTCATTTTTGGGGAGTGAAGTCAGTCATACATTTCACTATGTCTTCAGAAAGGGCAATGAATTGAACATATACACTATGGCAGTGGTTCTCAACCTGGGGTCCCCAGATGTTTTTGGCCTGCAACTCCCAGAAATCCTAACAGCTGGTAAACTGGCTGGGATTTCTGGAAGTTGTAGGCCAAAAACATCTGGGGACCCCAGGTTGAGAACCACTGCACTATGGACCTTATCATATTAACATTGGGTTTCCGTGAAGTCTTGGTAGGGGGCATGAAGAACCCTTTGCCCCACATCCTGCATTACCCGACTTACACTTGGCCCCATCCCACAGGGGAAAGCATCTGCCACATGGCTTCCCCCATTGTTGCAAATGCAACATGGGAAGCCTCCCATGCTGCCACCATGGCATCATATGCCAGTTCCTCTCCTCTTTTGCCATGGAGCCCTTCGTGGGATGCGCTCCATGGCAAAAGGGGAGAGGAATCGGTGTACAACAGGCAAATTAGCCCAGATGATGTCGTTATTTATTCATGAACACTAACTGTATTTATCCAACAACCACATGCATCAGCTTCATGTCTGTGAATGAGCCATCACATACATTAAAGGAAAATATAATCTTTTCATATCATATCTTCTAAGTCCCCATATTCAGTTGCAAGTTAGCAACTTATGTAATGAACTCCCTCTCTTTTTCCCATCTTGATTAGTTGCTTTAAAAATGTAGATAATGCAAGGAATGAGAATGCACATACATAAACATGTAGAGTTTCATATACAGCCTTGCTTTGGTTTATGATCCACAAGAAGGAAACTACTGATGATAAAGTAAACAAGACCAATAGCTTTCACAACATGAGATGAACTATTACAAAAAAAAAAAAAGAATATGCAAAGACATTTGCAGATTTTCTCATCTGTGGTGAGACATGAAAACTTGACACATCAACCACCCTCCATGAAAAAATGTCAACTTCCACCAGCTTTTTTTTTTTTGCTACTGTACAATAGTGAAAAGTCCAATGCTTTTTTTGTAGTTGGTTGCTTATTTTTGTTGATTTTGTTGTAAAAATGTATTTTGACCAAAAATGTATTTAATATTTGATGACCAACCCTGAAACAACGAGACCACATAATACTTCCTGGGTGGAAACCTTGTATTTTGCACAAAATATGTCTGTGCAGAACAAATTTTTACCCCCCAAAAAATGTGTGCATAAGCTTTGTGATTTTTTTTTTTTGCAGAAAAAGTCCAAACAGAAAGAAATGATCAAAAATGCAAAAACACTTGCAATCATTGTCCCATCAGAAGGATGACTTTTTAAAGGTTTCATTTTTACATATGAGAACATATGAGAGTAAAGGTTCACATTTCTGTCACAATGACGTACTGGCCACTTTAATGGTTTGGCATAAACTATCTCTGGAAAGGTAAGTACTCTGGCCAGGGCCGTAGCTAGAAAAAAAATTCGGGGGGGGGGGGGTTGAAACTTTTTTTAGCAAATCATGAAGAGTAGTTCGATAACACAACAACAACATTTTTAATACAGTCCAAAGACCCTTATTGCTCCGTAAAAGGTATAAGATACAAGGTATGCAAGGTTAGTAAGGCCAAAAATAGCCAAAATGTTGGTTTTTTACCTGAAAATTTGGGGGGGGGGTTGAACCCCTAACGCACACACACACACACACACCCCCGGGCTACAGGCCTGACTCTGGCTGACTAATTCAAAGGAGGTGAGCAGAAGTTGACTCCCCTCTCACATGTAGCTTTTCTTTTGCTTTGGGGAATAAAGGGGTTTTTTTGTGAATATTTCTTGCTACTATGGCAAAAGTGTTTTTTTGGTGACTGTGTGGCTCGTGTGTGTGTGTGTGTGGGGGGGGGGTTCCCATGCTTTTGTTTCATTGAATTTTGCACAGAAAATAGCTCTTGATTCTTCATTTAGTACTTAGGTTGTGTTCTGGCATATGTAATTGGTTTTTTTGACCCAATAGCATTGTCAAATCACATATTATTGTGTTGTGGGGTGGGCTGGGTGGGTTGTAATATGTAAATTGGTTTTCCAAATATATTATATGCTATTGCGCTGGATCATTCATGGTGCAGCAATTAAATATCTGCAACAAGCACTGGAATTTATTGTGACTCATTCATTCATTCATTCAGTCACTTAATCACTCATTCATTGGTGTTTTCTAAAGGACGTTGGCTGTCTTGTTTCAAAGCTACATCAGTCAAAACAATGAAGATGCACAGAACCTTGGAAGGCCATTTACATATTCCGCTGACTCTACATTTTATACTGTATACACTCTTGTGTCTCTCCGTTGTGATTGAGCAGATTCATAAATGAGAAATAAGGTCCCATTCACCATTCTGGAATATTTGGCACCATTAATAGAATCATAGAATCAAAGAGTTGGAAGAGACCTCATGAGCCGTCCAGTCCAACCCCCTGCCAAGAAGCAGGAATATTGCATTCAAATCACCCCTGACAGATGGTCATCCAGCCTCTGTTTAAAAGCTTCCAAAGAAGGAGCCTCCACCACACTCCGGGGCAGAGAGTTCCACTGCTGAACGGCTGTCACATTCAGGAAGTTCTTCCTCATGTTTGGATGGAATCTCCTCTCTTGTAGTTTGAAGCCATTGTTCCGCGTCCTAGTCTCCAGGGAAGCAGAAAACAAGCTTGCTCCCTCCTCCCTGTGACTTCCTCTCACATATTTATACA
This sequence comes from Anolis sagrei ordinatus, assembly GCF_025583915.1. NCBI lineage: Eukaryota > Metazoa > Chordata > Lepidosauria > Squamata > Anolidae > Anolis > Anolis sagrei. The sequence continues at coordinate 111,388,957 of NW_026846588.1, read as the reverse complement.
TGGCTATCATATCTCCTCTCAGCCTTCTCTTCTTCAGGCTAAACATGCCCAGCTCCTTAAGCCGCTCCTCATAGGGCTTGTTCTCCAGACCCTTGATCATTTTAGTCGCCCTCCAGCTTATCAACGTCTCCCTTCAATTGTGGTGCCCAGAATTGGACACAATTCTGGCACCAATTTATTCATTTCAATTTCCACCAATCTACCACCCAGACAAAATTCTGTTTTGTTAAATTTAACTCTGCGTTAAATTTACCATCTGATCAGCTTTTCCTCAAACAAACTCAAGTTCCCTGTCTAATATTCTTGGCTTCGAATGATGTTTCTGGTTTTGAATGAACACATTGAGTTCTAGAAATCTCCTTTCGTTCCATTCACCCCTGCTCCACATTTTGGTACAGAGAGTTTCTCCAGTGTCATGTCGCTTTTGTAATGTTAATCTACCAACCTTCACACAAGCCATGGTGGCAAAGTCATCAAAGGGAAACCACAGCTGTGCAATCACCCAGTCTTCTCAACACGGGCAACCAAAGAAATTGCTACCTGGGCACAAAGGTGCCACAATATTTTTTATTGCAGCAAGTTCTACCATTTCGAGATCCAAATGTTCCACTTATTCAAATGAAAGAATCTGGAACCAGACAACTTAAAATGCAATCAATGTTCAGGGATGTGGTGAGAGATCTGAAAATACTGCAAAACTTGGAAAAGTTACTTTTCTAGATTACAATTTCCAACAGTCATCGCCAGCCTGTGGCATGCTCTTATAGGGTGTAGTAGCAAAGCAAGCAAACAAACAAAACTACCTTTGCAATATTTCTAAGTTCTGCACAAGAGCTGCAAGTAGTAACAAGATCTCAGCTTCGAAGTGCTGTTAAGGAGCAGAAAGAAATAAAGAGCCAGAGGGAAGGAGGAGAGAAAGACACAGAGAAAGTGTGGGCTATATGCTCACCATTTGTAGCCTCTGCCTTGCTTAAACTTGAGAGTGAGTGCTGTTTCCAAGCAAAGGAAAAGATTAATCAGTGCCAGCAGCCAATATTTGGGTTCCTTCTTCACTTCAGTCACTCTCCAGACTGCAAGTAGGGAATGCAAGACAAAGAGCAGCCGAGTCACCAGGGCATTGAACAGCACCCGCAGTTCCATTCTGTACTGGCCTCCCTCCCTTTCTTCTGCCTCCTCCTCCCCTTCCCCAGCCTCTGTCTGCAAAGGGGTCCCAGTGCCTAAAAGCCTATTAGCAGCAGAAGGGAAGAGTCACTGGGTGCTCTATATCCAGATCCGGGCAGACCTTTCCTCCTTCTCCATCTCCACGAAGGGGCCCGTTATGACTAAAAAAAAAGAGAGACAGAAACTGCTTTGTCCCTCCTCCAAACTTCCTGAAAACTCTTGGGGAGAAGTGAGGGAAATGAAAAACCAGGCAGTCCAAGCACTGGTGTGGTTTTAAAGGCTGTGAGAGTTCACAAGATCTGTGACTGGCTAACGTCACAGGAACACCATCACAACTTTCTTTTAAAAAATGCGCCTTTTGTTCTTCTTTCATAAGTATCAGTGCCACATGTGGTCCTTTGTAACTGAGCATTTCAAGGGAGGGAGTGCCACTGGGTTGTTTCTGAATTTGCAATCTGCATAGTCAGGATAAGGTGGTGTTCATGTCTCATTTTAATTGGCCTAATTCCAGAAGAATGCTGCAACCCCATAGAACTTAATGAGTAGTTCTTAAGAAAACTTAATGGATGTTTCTTAATGCGACCTCATTAGAGAGCTTCTTACATATGCACTCAAACATCCTTAAAGGATTTCCCCTCTACCTTTTCCCTCTTTAATAGAACTAGAGTACTATACTGCTAGCCTTGGATTGAAAGATACGGGTTTGAATATCCATTCTTAAAATAATTATATAATCAGAGGCGGTCCTAGGTAATTTTCAACGGTAAGCAAACAGTATTTTGGTGCCCCCCACCAACCAATCATTGATATATATTTTCTGTTCGTCATGGGAGTTCTGTGTGCCATATTTGGTTCAATTCCATCATTGGTGGAGTTCAGAATGCTCTTTGATTTTAAGTGAACTATACATCCCAGTAACTACAACTCGCATATGTCAAGGTCTATTTTCCCCCAAAAGTGCCTCAAGAGTGCCCCTGGGCAAAATCAACTATACTGCGAATGTTTACTTTGCGTAATGGGTTGAGCCGCCCCTGTATATAATTGCAATAATATATATTATGTCTTTGCTTAATTGCTATAACATTCAATATATACGCATCTAGTACAAAATATACTGCATGCAATTCTCTAAACCAAAAATTATTTTTCTTATGTGGTATAAACAACAAATCCTTACAGCAAAATGTACAGCTGTTTTAAAGGTTCTTTTGAAAATAAATTTATAGCTAACCATACAAAGTTTGTAAATCTTTTTACAAGTCTCTTAATCCAGAACGTCTTAATGTAGGTACACTGCTGATTCCTACAGTTGAATATAGACCATATTTTGCTAAATTCTGTCCACACCAACACACAGTTTATCAGTCCTTTTTCAAAATCCACAGTTTGTCAACCACAACCGGTTTCGACTATATGCAGTCTTCTTCAGGTGGTAGTAGAAATCCAAAATAGTAAGTTTTGTAAAGTGGACAATTCTTCAAGTAAAGTCAATATATGATGGTAAACAATGATGAAGACCTAAAGGGAACACATTCAGTGGCTAAATATAGTAAGGAAAGCAATTATCAAAAGTAAATATTCAGATTCTCCTACGGATATATTCAACTGTAGGAATCAGCGGTGTAAAACATTAAACATTATTAAACACAGCACATAAAATATCATCATATAACACCCAAAGACATAGCCATTGTCTGTAAAAAGTCCTGGGTCATTGCACTTTCAACTTGCACTTTAAATATTCCTATGATGGACTGATTGCTTGGTTCTTCCTCTGTGCATGAGGCAGGGCATTGTGGGCAAGCATACAGATGCTGAGCAGTTTGTTCTGCTCCACAATAACACAAAATGGAGGATTCTTCTAGATAGTGTCATTTTGCCAGGTTGTCTTTTGATCTGCCAACCCCACTTCTGAGTCTGTTCAGGCACTTCCAAGTTGCCCATTCTTGGTTTGCCCCTGAAGGAAGACCCTCATAAGGGGCCTTCCAGTTGGAATTGCCTGATTTTTCTGCTCACAAGGATATTCTTGCTATTGTTGGAGGAACATTTAGAAAAGTGGTAGTTCTCATAAAACTTTTCCTTGATTTAAATCTACTGGGAGGAGGCTGATAGTCATATAGTGGATGGCTTTCACAGTGTTCAACCTTATTTCCCTCAGAATTGGCAACAACTTTCTGTTGCACATCCGGGGAGTGGGGGGGGGGGGCAATGCCATCTAGCTTATAAAGTCTATCAGCAGATGTAGGTTTAAGACATCCTATGATTATTCTACATATTACATTTAGTGCTATATTCACTGCAAAAAGCCTATGCAATAAGTCAGGTTGATATATGGTGGATAGAGCCCAAAACTGCTTGGTCATCTTCACAACTGAATAGGCTTTCTTTCTTTCTTTCCTCTGTGTCAATTAGTTCACACAAACACTTTTCATTTATCTGCCACTGGCCTGGCCCATGCCTGAGACACACACACACACACAGAGACATTTCTTGACACTACACAATAAACTTTTGCTTCAAAAAGGCCCCAGCAGCTGAAAAGGTTTGAGAACTATTCTAGACCATAGATGATTACATGTACACTTGTCATCCTCCAGTCTGGAATTATATTCAGAAGAGTGATAAATAAGAAATCCAGGAAATAATCACTTCCATGAACAGATAATTGTGAGTTTTCATGCAGCTCGGAAAAATTACTTTTTGGGATTACAGTTTATAGAATACCCTCAATATGACCATTGGGAGCTGTAGTCCCATAGCAATAACTTTTCTTAAAGACATCCAGAATTTCGGGGTTCAGTGTCATCTGTATGCAGATGATGTCCAACTCTGTTACTCCTTCCCATCTGCTACTAAGGAGGCTGTTCAAGTCCTGCTTGGCCACTGTAATGGACTGGATGAAGGCTACAGATTGAAACTAAATCCAGACAAGACAGAGGTACTCTTGGTCAGTCGAAAGGCCGAACAGGGCATAGGGTTACAGCCTGTGCTTGACAGGGTTACACTCCCCCTGAAGGCGCAGGTTCGCAGCTTGGGAGTGATCCTGGACTCATCACTGAGCCTGGAACCCCAGGTCTCTGCGGTGGTCAGGGGAGCTTTTGCACAATTAAAACTTGTGCGCCAGCTGCGCCCGTACCTTGGGAAGTCTGACTTGGCCACGGTGGTCCACGCTCTGGTTACATCCCGTATAGACTACTGCAACGCTCTCTACGTGGGGTTGCCTCTGAAGACTGCCCAGAAGCTTCAACTAGTCCAACGAGCGGCAGCCAGATTACTAACAGGAGCGGGGTACAGGGAGCATACTACTCCTCTGCTGCGTCAGCTCCACTGGCTGCCAATTAGCTTCCGAGCACAATTCAAAGTGCTGGTGTTGACCTATAAATCCCTAAACGACTCCGGCCCAGTTTACCTGTCCGAACGGATTCTCCCCTATGAACCATCAAGGTTGTTAAGATCTTCTGGAGGGGCCCTGCTCTCGGTCCCACCACCCTCGCAATCGCGTCTGGTGGGGATGAGGGACAGGGCCTTCTCGGTGGTGGCCCCTCGGCTCTGGAACTCTCTCCTGCTGGAGATTAAATATGCCTCTTTTGACTTTCAGAAAGCTGGTAAAAACCTGGCTTTGGAATATAACATTTGCAGAATGTTGATCGAGTCAATAACGGCTGACCACACTGGTGGATGGTGATGAATTTGTGATTTTATTCTGACGACCTGGCTTTTGTAATTGTATGATATTGTATGATTTGTATTTTAATGTATTTTGTATTAATGTATTATGATGCTATTATGTTTACTATATTTGTGTTGAATTTTCTGCTGTTAGCCGGCCTGAGTCCCTCTTCAGAGGTCGAGAAGACTGGGTTATAAAAGCTCTAAATAAATAAATGAACAAACTCTACCAGAGGGGTCGGAAACTCTAAAACATTATGCTTTGTGCCAGCGGTGGGTAAGGCCATAAGAAAACACAGGCAAAACCATTCTCTCTGTGAGGCACAGGTTGACTTTTCCTGATCTAAATGTACATCTTTCATTTGAAAATTTTCAATGTCGCTGATATTTTAATGTAGGAAGGAAACAGCGCAGTTGCTATCCAAGGTTTGGGAAATGCTGATATTTTAAGTGCCCACTATGGAGTCTGGATTGGGGAGTGAACTTTAAAGATTTTCTAAGTATCAGGAAACTTATTCGAAGTCCTACAGTATCTCTTCCATTTGTAGCTGAGCTAATAACATATGTTCCTGGAGGATTACAGTCAATGATTAAGGAAATTAGGTTTTGTTTGAATTTAATTTAGTAATATAAAGCTGCTACAATAATTTACAGCTTTGATATTTAATATTTAATAACCTGGTTCTTCAAAGAATTCTCCCAGTAATTGTGTCATTACGTATTGAAATACTATCCCCATAAGTCATTTGTATTTGCTAGTTGAGAAGAATGTTCATCAACTAGATTGGTTCAACATGAACTATCTGATAAAGGAAACATGTTATAGGTTGGGGGGCCATTCCCCTTCTTATTACCCAATATGTCATAAGTCGCTTGAGAGGAACTGTGTAGCAAAACATTTATTGGAATAAGATGCTGCTGTTCTGGAGTTTCCCCTTTCTTCTTCCATAACTAATGGAATCAGAATAAATCTAGTATTTGTACAAGTTGAATATGCATTACCCAAAATGCTTAGGACCAGAGGTATTTGGGGTTTTTTCCCCCAAATTTTGGATCACCCGTATTTGCATATATGCATTAGATGAGTCCCAGTTCTAAAAACAAAATTCATTTATGTTTCATTTATACCTTATACATGTAGCTTGAAAGTAAATTTATACACCATATACACAAAACTGCCACTCTCTTAATGCAGGAAAAGTAAGGTTTTTGCAAGGATCCGCAGATATCGAGGGACACCTGACAAGCTTCGCTAACAGGAAATGTTTCAAATCAGGAATCTCACCAGGTTGGAGGCAAAAGACAGAAGAATTTATTCAATCTGCACAGAAGGGACACTTGTACAGCAACAGATGCTCAAAGAGTACAAGCGCAAAATATACGGAAAAAGAAGACATTTTTATACATTAAAATATAATCTATTAACATTGTTATGGCTCGAAATTCTCTTTCATTCCCCTGATTGGGCAGTTCCAGAAAGCTGGCTGACATTTCCCAGGCCTCTGATTGCCCGGGAGGCAGATCTCAGCTGGTGCACACCCTGATTGGTGGAGGAGGTGATGACAGAGCTGGGGATCTCCTCCCAGCTGGGCAGGAAAGCTCTGGGGCTTCCAATGAACCAAAGGAAGTGGTGGAGAGGTCTTCAGGGGGTGATGTCCATCCAGGGAATGTAGCAATGGAATGCTGAAGACAGTGAAGGTCCAAAAAGATGAATGATAGGATTATGCAGATACTGGGTCTTCATTCCTCTGAACTTGTGTACACATTCATATAACAGAAAAAGAAAAAAATAGAAAGATACTTTGCATAGTAGATGATCTGGAAATGTAGCAGTCTGGGCTGCAACTTGGTTTCAGACCAACTGACTCTCCGAGGAGAGTGAGAGCAGCCATTTAGTGGCCATGGAAAGATGCTGGGTGTCTAGACAGCTTCTGTGTGCAGCCCAGAAAAGCAGTAGTTCAGCCATTTGGATCACTCATCTAAAGTCCAAGCTAAAATACAGAGGATATTTGTTGATGCATTGACATGGGAACCACCAATCTCTACTCAAAGGCTGACAAAATAATGTAGTTTGATTGACTGTTGCATATTCAACAAGAACAGAACCAGTACAGTTTCACTTAGGAGAGAGTTCCACAATTAAGCTATTAAGCTATCTAGTCTCACTCCCTGCCATGGTAAAGGCAATATTGCTATAAATTCTATCCCATATATAGAACGTTTTAAGTATCTCTTCTCTCCCCCGCCCAGGCCCGTAGCCAGGATTTTGTTTCGGGGGGTGGGGGGTGATTTTGTTTGGGGGGGGGGGGCTGAGTCTGAGTGAAAGAGGGTCTACCCTAGCAAACCTTTTGTATCATTACCCCAATACCCCCATGCATATGGGATATATTGAGTATGGTGATCAGATCATGATATGAATAAACATAACAGTTTAAGTAATGCACCAGTAAGGCCTTTTCGCGAACCACCATGAGAATTTCGGGGGGGGGGCTGAAGCCCCCAGCCCCCCCCCCCCCCCCCCCCCGGCTACATGCCTGCCCCCGCCCATTCTTCTCTGTAGGAATAAAAGTTCAAAATATATCCAATGAAAACTAACACTTAGTGCACGAAAACAGCACAACATGATATGCCACTGTACAATCCACATTCGGAACAGCATTTTGACAATAATCTGTGTCATGCAATTTAACACAGAAATCATGATTAATGCCATTGTATTGCAATTGGGGTGTATTTTTGTTTTTATCTGTTAATATATACAAAACAGATTTTCTTCTGAGCCTCAAGAATGTTTTGTAGGATACCCTGTCAGAATCATAGCATACTTTTGTTGAAAGGTTCTGAGCATGAAAGTTGTTCATTAGAGATCATTCACCGTTTCAGAACAGAAAACCCCAATCTTGTAGTCCTGTTGCTTCATTTTTTAGAACCTTATCACAAAATTATTCCTCTCCAAACTCTAAAACTCCTGGACCAATTGAGTTTTCTTTCTCTACTGAGGGTGGCATTTATGATGTGGATCAGGAATGTTCTGGGCAAGGATTCCACCTCCTGCTCCTCCTCTTCAGTTCTAGCCACCTTCCCCAATGATAGGGATTCAAGGTGACCTAACATTAAAAGCATACATTGCAATCAGACTTTAATAAGAGAAATATTTAAGTAGTTATCTTCCTATACTCTCAATGAAAAGTGTTTATCTTCCCAAATAGGAGCCCCCAGTGGTGCAGTGAGTTAAACCGCTGTGCTGGCAGGACTGAAGACCGACAGGTTGCAGGTTCGAATCCAGGAGAGGTGGATGAGCTCCCTCTATCAGCTCCAGCTCCTCATGCGGGGACATGAGAGAAGCCTCCCACAAGGATGGTAAAAACATCAAAACATCCGGGCATCCCCTGGGCAACGTCCTTGCAGACTGGCCAATTCTCTCACACCAGAAGCAACTTGCAGTTTCTCAAGTCACTCCTGACACGACAAAAAAAAAATCTTCCCAAATTCTCCTGCTCCTAATCATGGCATCACATATGATAGAATGCCATGTTTTTAAACTTTGTATAAAGGACATGCAATTGTTCAGGGCAGGCATGTAGCTGGGGGCGGGGGGCTTGAGGGGCTTCAGCCCCCCCCAAATTCTCAGGGTGGTCCGAGAAGGCCTTACTGGTACATTATTTAAACTGTTATGTTTATTCATATCATGATCTGATCACCATGCTCCATATATCCCATATGCATGGGGGTATTGGGGTAACGATACAAAAGGTTTGCTAGGGTAGACCCTCTTTCACTCAGACTCAGCCCCTCCCCCCGAATCAAACTCCCCCCCCCCCCGAATCAAAATCCTGGCTACGGACCTTGTTCAGGATATATGTTGTAAGACTTTTTACTAATGACCTTATCACTTTAACCAATGGATTCACCATGCATTGTGCCGAATCTGTAGGAGCCGAGCAAGAGGTGTAGGGAACCCATCGGCCCACATCCTTCATTGCCCAACTTACCCTTGGCCCCATCCCACAGGGGAAAACATTTACTACCTAGCTTCCCCCATTGTTTCAAATGTAACAGGAGAAGCCTTCCGTGTTGCCACAGCAATGAGGTATGCTGCTTCCTTTTGTCTTTTGCCACAGAGCCCTGCTAGAAGTAGATATAAGGCATAGTAGGATGGGCTTCGTAGCAAAAGGGGAGCAACCAGCTTATAATGGGCTAATTAGCCTGTATGATGAGGTCATAAGTGACCAGTGATATGAACTTGTAGCATAGTAGTGTCACAAGGAGCTACTATGCCTTGCCCAGGTCCTGAAATGAGACTCACAATAGACTTGGTTTGTATTTCATTATAATGCAGTTCAGTAGCCTACAAAATCCAGAGCAAGTATCCTTCTTGTAAATACATTTTAAGATAAGTCTATATTTCTCCTCTTCTCACCCACAACCTCTTACCTTCTCTCAACACTTTAAAAAAATTGACTTGGCTTATAAGAATAACATTGTATATCTAGTAGGCTTGGGCGGTTTCGTTCGTTAATTTCGTAATTCGTTATTAATTCGTATTTAAATTAGCTTACGATCCAATATTGAGCCATGTAGGAATAGTGTGAGGAGTAAATTAGATTCGAAACAATTTTTTCAATTTATTTCATAATTATTTTGTAATTATTTCGTAATAATTTTGTAATTATTTCGTAATTATTTTCGCATGTCTGGTGCAAGTTTTATAGTTGTTGTTTGTTTTATCAAACCAACAGTCAACAACAGAGGGAGAGGGAAGCTTCAGAAGTTCCCCCTGTCCCATTTGGAGGTTTTTTTAGCATATTGCGCAATCGCGTCTGCCATTAACGAATCGATTCGTAATTATACGAAATTTCGTATATTTTGAAATTTTTAAAAGGAAAATTTCGGAATTATTAAAAACAACGAAATGCAAGGGCCCACTAAAAACAAAACGAGTTTAGAACCAAATTTTTCCATGGTTACCCAAGCCTAACATCTAGCTATCTGGCACAGTGCAGGACACCCTGTCACACTCCACTGTTATAGTGCTATTATTCCACCTGAACTGCCATCACGACATCCCGCGGAATCCTGGAGTGTGTAGTTTATTGAGACCAAAAAGCTCTGTAGCTGAGAATTTTAAAATGTCCTTCTCTGCAGCTTCTGAAATGCCATATGATGTTGCCATGGAACTAAAACAAAATACAGTGATATAATATTGTAGAGTTATCAGGCCCCTACATAAGATTCAAGTTCCCTTCCAATTCTTATAATTGTATGTGGGTGTTATCAGTTGCCATCTGCTGTATGTATTCATATATAAATCTAAACATTTTAGTCAAAGAGCATCCACAAACCCTGTATCAGCTTGTCCATGGGTCAGTGTAAATACTGGAGCTTAGCTCTCATCTGAGTAGAGTGGCAAAAAGGCGAGAACTTAAAACATCTTTTAGAACCTAAAAGAAGCACTGATCCCTTCTACTCTCTCGATTCAGGTACCACTTTTGACATTTATGAATGCCCTGATGAGAAAAGGGTGGAGTTGACTAGGGGCAGTGGGCCTCATGAGACAATGTTAGCGCTGCAGAGACCCTCAACTTATCCATGGGTCATATGGAATCATAGAATCATAGAGTTGGAAGAGACTTCATGGGCCATCCAGTCCAACCCCCTGCCAAGAAGCAGGAATATTGCATTCAAAACATGCTCGACAGATGGCCATCCAGCCTCTGCTTAAAAGCTTCCAAAGTAGGAGCCTCCACCACACAGAGAGATCCACTGCTGAACAGTTCTCACAGTCAGGAAGTTCTTCCTGATGTTCAGATGGAATCTCTTGTAGTTTGAAGCCATTGTTCCGTGTCCTAGTCTCCAAGGGAGCAGAAAACAAGCTTGCTCCCTCCTCCCTGTGACTTCCTCTCACATATTTATACATGGCTATCATGTCTCCTCTCAGCCTTCTCTTCTTCAGGCTAAACATGCCCAGCTCTTTAAGCCGCTCCTCATAGGGCTTGTTCTCCAGACCCTTGATCATTTTAGTCACCTCCTCTGGACACATTCCAGCTTGTCAATATCTCTCTTCAATTGTGGTGTCCAGAATTGGACACAATATTCCAGGTGTGGTCTAATCAAGGCTTGTACTGTATTTTATACATTTTTGCTATGTATATGCCAATAAAGGCTTATTGGATTGGATTTATTTGCAGTGTTTTTACTCTTGTTCATACGTATCTAGTATTGTGCTTGTCCTGCTTTTAAGTAGTCTTATCAGTGCATGAATCTCCTGTGCAAATTGGGTCTTTGGAGCATAAGAAAGATTGATGATTATGCAGTAAGTCAATTTTACACACAAGTATCTAGGGTATGTAACTCTGAAGTGAGGTGTACAGTTTTATGATCATTTAAGTTGTGCAAAAGCCGGGAGGTTGAGCCTCAAGCGTAAGTGATGAATCCAAGAGGACTCCCAAACTGCGGACCTGTGACTTCAGGGGGAGTGTAACCCCGTCCAGCACAAGTTGCCAACCTATACCCCGATCTGGTTTTCAATTGACCAGGTGGACCTCTGTCTTGTCGGGATTGATCTTCAGCTTGTTCCTCCTCATCCAGACAACCACAGCGGCCAGGCACACGTCCAGCACTTGAGGGGCTTCCTTGGAATTAGGTGGAAAAGAGTAGTAGAGTTGTGTGTCATCTGCGTAGAGATGGCACCCAACTCCAAAACTCCGGATGACCTCTCCCAGCGGTTTCATGTAGATGTTAAAGAGCATGGGAGATAAAATAGAGCCTTGCGGGACCCCACAGGTCAAAGGCCAGGGGTCTGAGCAGGCATCTCCCAGCTTCACCATCTGGGTTCGTCCCTCCAGGAAGGACCGGAGCCACGACAGAACCGTGCCCCCGAGACCCATCCCAGAGAGCCGTCCCAGAAGGATACCATGATCGATGGTATCGAAAGCCGCTGAGATGTCCAAGAGCACCAACAGAGTCACACTCCCCCTGTCCAGCTCTCTACGGAGGTCATCCACCAAGGCGACCAAGGCTGTCTCGGTGCCGTGACCAGGCCTGAAACCAGACTGTGACTGGTCCAGGTAATTGATGTCATCTAGAAAGCCCTGGACTTGGGAGGCGACCACCCTCTCCAGCACCTTGCCCATAAAAGGGAGTTTGGAGATTGGTCTATAGTTGTTCAGCACCGTGGAGTCAGGGGAGACCTTTTTGATGAGTGGACGAACCACAGCCTGTTTTAGTTTAGATGGAAAAAACCCCTGCTCCAATGATGCATTAATGATCAGCACAAACCAATCAACCAACCCCTTCCTGGCAGATTTAATTAGCCAAGACGGGCAAGGGTCCAAAGCTGACGTGGTTACCCTCACAGCACCAAGGACCTTCCCCACAGTCTCAGGAAGAATAAGCCTAAAAGAATCCCACAAAATTGGACAAGCAGATGCCTCAATCACCTCTCCTGGAACTGTGATGAAATTGGAGTCCAGCTCAAGGCATATCTGAGCAACTTTGCCTGCAAAATGGTGTGCAAACTCACGACACCAAGTTGTTGGGTCATCAAAGGTCTCCTCCACTGCAGGTGGATGCAGGAGTTCCCCGACATCCCGGAACAGCTCCGATGATCTATTTGCTGCAGACGCTATACGGGTGGTCGTGAAAGACTCCCTGGCTACCCGTATAGCCACGGTATACACCCTAAGAGAGGCTGTAGCCCGTGCTTGGTCAGACACGTCTCGAGATTTCCTCCAAATGTGCTCTAGCCCCCTTCTCGTATGCTTCATCATACCCAACTCCTCGGTAAACCAGGGAGATGGTGTGTCACGACGCAATGAGATGGGGCGTTTGGGAGCGATCGTATCTATCACCCTGGTCATCTCCCTGTTATAGTGATTGACCAAGGCATCGACAGGATCGCCAGGCTCCATGGCAGGAAGAACCCCAAGATTCCTCAGGAATCCCTCCGGATCCATCAGTCCCCTGGAGCGGATCATCTTAATTTGCCATCCACCCCTGCGGAGGTTAGCGGTCGCAGACAGTCTAAAACTGATCAGATAGTGATTGGACCATGACACAGGAAGGATGTTTTGTTCTTCCACTCTGATACAAATGGGATAGCAAATAAGTTATTTTTTTCTCAATCCCACATACAAAAGGGTAGTTTAAAGTAAAGTGGGTGGACTGAAAATGATATAAATAAAGCACAAAAGAAAATGATCAATGATCTAAATGAAGTGATTGTGGATTCTTAAAGAAGGAATAGAGATACCTACACAATTCAATGGATAAATGTCATTTGAGGAAACGTTCAATAGCCAATATTTGAGTCAAGAGTGATACTCAAATTTTGATAGACTCATATAATAAAATTATTTGCTTGGCTTTGAAAAAAGATCTTTAGTACAAGTATTTTTTCTTTGTTACCAAGGAGACAAATCAGTTACAGAAGGAAAGAGGAGGAGGAGATTGACCCATTTTGAAGCATAATTTTCAATTTGAAAATTTCATATTCCTTGGGAGATATGTGTTCCCCTTAAAAAGAATAATGGAGAAAGACAGAGTTCATATCAATAAAACTAAATGTAGCATCCCAGTAGGCAAAGCTTCTTCCCTTTCTCACTAATATCCTCCCTGCATTTACAGGATGGGGAAAATATTAGTTCCCTATAGTTTAGTGCAAAATGAGCATTTTAAAAGAATTGGAGATATAAATCAATGCCACAAAAAGTGGCTGGGCATGAAAGAAAGAGAAATGAAAGCTGACATCTAACTTGCAAAAGAAAACAAAGTGGAAACGGAGAAATCTCAGCTACTGAAATCTTTGACATATTGTTATTGCTGTTGTGGTGGATGGTGTCAAGGAAACCGTTTTTGAAACAGATCTGTATCTCTATAGCTTGTTCTCTATATGTATTTCAATCTCGTCTTAGTTCCCCGTAACCTTTCCCCCTACCTTTATTCATCTTCTGTGTATTTTGTCAGAGATAAAATAGTAATTCAGTGCCTGTCACATACAAAATGAAAGGGCAAAGTTTCAAATCTCCTTGCTTCCCAAAATAGCAATGATTAGAGGGACAGTTGAAAGAAACTATATTATATGCGATTATAACATTTATCTATTATTTATCATTTGTTTGTGTTGCCATACTGATATGACAAAGTTAAGGATGATGCTGGCATTTGCTACAACTGACAAGCTTTATATTTTTGCCAGGATGTAAAACACACAGTTGCTGGATAAAATAAATGAACAGCATTTCCAGGGTATATTCCAGGGTACATTTGCCAAACCCTTCTTTTTTCTTCTATAAAATGTTGGAAATATTCATTAGCAATATGGTATTTTAATTAGAACACAGAAGGGTTCAGGCCAATAAAATCCATAATAGAAACCTACCTATTATGAAAAATACAGTGGAAGTTATTTATTAAGGTCAAGGCTAGCAATGAATTTTTCACAAAGGACATCTTTTAAAATCTAATTAAGGGCTGAGGAAACAGCAGCATTTACTCTATCATTGGCTCAGTCCAACACAAAATTAATCACATAAGCAAATGCACTTTGAACTAACTGCACAATAATGAAAAAAGATTTAACCAACACCACTTTCCTTCATTGTCTCGCCAAATGGGACCAAATGGTTGCAGGGTTGGTAATTCTGTGTCCATGGATTCAACTATCCATAGCTTGAAAATATTCAAAAAGTGTAGTGGGTAAGCGTGAGTCTGGAAACATCCTCTATAATGCTTTTTCCAAATTGCATGAGGTAGTATTCAATTGTTTTCTAAAATTTTGGTAAAAATAAACTGATTTCCTATACGAGCATACCACTACTGTTGTACTTACTTACTTTACTTAGGCGATCCCTCGTTTTCCGAGGAGGATTGTCTTCCAGTATTCTTGTGGGTCCGTATGTGGCTGTGGAGCCCTATTCTTGCTCTGCATCTTCTTCCGCAGTGAGGGCATTGGTTTCCAGGTGGAAGGCGGTCTCAGTCGGGGTTGGTTTGACGCGCCTTCCTCTTGGCACGCTTCTCCCTTTCGCCCTCCATTCGTGCCTCTTCAAATTCTGCAGCACTGCTGGTCACAGCTGACCTCCAGCTGGAGCGCTCAAGGGCCAGGGCTTCCCAGTTCTCAGTGTCTATGCCAGAGGTTTTAAGGTTGGCTTTGAGCCCATCTTTAAATCTCTTTTCCTGTCCACCAACATTCCGTTTTCCGTTCTTGAGTTCGGAGTAGAGCAACTGCTTTGGGAGACGGTGGTCGGGCATCCGGACAACGTGGCGGTCCAGCGGAGTTGATGGCGGAGGACCATTGCTTCAATGCTGGTGGTCTTTGCTTCTTCCAGCACGCTGATATTTGTCCGCCTGTCTTCCCAAGAGATTTGCAGGATTTTCTGGAGGAATCGTTCCAGGAGTTGCATGTGACGTCTGTAGACAGTCCACGTTGCTTGGTCATATGTCTCCCAGATTTCATTTATGTAATGTTTTAGTGTATTGGGTGGCAATTTGCAAGAAAAAATGACTTCAGGATCCAAATTCAGCTGAAAAACAGATTCCAGATTATGTCTGGCAGCACTATGTTAAAAGTAGTAAACCCAAGCTCCCTTTTAAAAATGAATGAATGTCATCAGTGATAATGTGGAGCCCCCGGTGGCATAGTGGGTTAAACCCCTGTGCTGGCAGGACCAACAGGTCACAGGTTCGAATCGGGGGAGAGGCAGATGAGCTCCCTCTATCAGCTCCAGCTCCTCATGCGGGGACATGAGAGAAGCCTCCCACAAGGATGATAAAACATCAAATTATCTGGGTGTCCCCTGTGCAACGTCCTTGCAGACGGCCAATTCTCTCACACCAGAAGCGACTTGCAGTTTCTCAGGTCACTCCTGACACAACAACAACAAGTGATAATGTGAAGTTAATCCTATTGAGAACCACCCACTAGAACCACATTTTCCTCAAAAAAGACGACCTAAACAAGTGTGATCTTACCTTCTATCCCCATTAATTAAAATTGCTTCCCCTTGCAATGTCACTGAACAAATGCTTGTTGATTAATCAAGCAAATTAAACCAATGACATTTTGCAGCCATATTTTAATGGGTTCGGATTGTATAATGTGTGTCTTTTTTGCAAGCTATAATTGGCAGACAAGATTTCTCCATTAGCCGCCTTTGCATTGAAGGTTCTCATATCTAATGCATTTCATGTGCTATAATACATGCATGGAACGAGAGGAATGGGAGAAAGAGTCTTTTTATATTTTCTGTGCAAAATGTTGACCTTGTCTCTTGTGCTATTTGGGGAAAGGTCTAAAATTATGGACAAATTTAATTCATTTAATTCTCAGTGTAAATTAAGAGTCACTGGATACATTTAAAAGGCATATTCTATTAGTAGAATAGGTCTGAGAATCTATTAAACCTTTATAACTGTTTGAGATAATATTGTATTCAAAGTATATTCTGAATGAGTCAGCTAATGAGCCATCCATACGAAAAGGATTGCTTTAACACAAAAATGTGGTTTTAACACAAAAATGATAAATGTCATTATCCTTCGGTATGAATAAGAAGAATTCTACAACTGGAGATAGATGTGAGTCTAAGGATGGGACTTCTGTTAATATTCTAGTACACCACCCAAATTTAGTTTCCCATTTCCTATGTATGATATAAAATCCGCTACATTTTTCTTTGTGTTGCTCTCTTAGAAACCTGTATTTCTATCAGAATTGGAAATATATCTAAGTATATAGATAAATAGACAAACTGATAGATAGGAGATAATGGGGGAAATTGCCAGCAAATTTTTGCCTCTCACAACAATCCAAGGTATAAGAGAAGCCTGAAGTCTCCAAGGCATCTTCTTCTAGACCAGGGGTCCTCACGCTTTATAAACAGAGGGCCAGGTCACAGTCCCTCAAACTCTTGGAGGGCCGGATTATAATTAGAAAAAAACATGAATTCCTATGCACACTGCACATATCTTATTTGTAGTGCATATATATATATATATATATATATACACACACACTACAATAATTAAAATGAACAACAATTTTAACAAATATAAAGTTATTAGTATTGCAATGGGAAGTGTGGGCCTGCTTTTGGGGGATGAGATAGGATTGTTGTTGTTGTGTGCTTTCAAATCTTTTCAGACTTAGGTTGACCCTGAGCGAGGGCCGGGTAAGTGACCTTAGAGGGCCGCATCTGGCCCCCGGGCCTTAGTTTGAGGACCCCTGTTCTAGACCCTAATTCATTTACATTTTTGACTACAGTACAACCCCTGTATCTGGGGACCAGCATCCATGGTTTCATTTATGTATGCCAGACAAATTCTATGTCAATTTTTAACATATTATTATTATTATTATTATTATTATTATTATTATTTGTACCCCGCTAACATCTCCCGAAGGACTCGATGCGGCTTACAAAAGCCAAGGCCCTCAATAAAACAACAGCATAACAAATACAACACTAAAACTCATAAAGCAAATCAATAAACATTAAAGCAGTAACAATAAAAACATTAAAACAATACATCATGACGCATTTAAAACTAGGGCCGGGCCTAATGTAATTACTAAAATTAAAAGTGCTGGACGTGACAGGTGAAATGTAAGGATTTTAGGGTAGGTGTGATGTGCAGACAATCTTAAATCTCTAATAAAGTGCATTTGGGACATGATGCTGGAAGTTTCCTATATAATGTGTGTCTTTTTTGCAAGCTATAATTGGCAGACAAGATTTCTCCATTAGCCGCCTTTGCATTGAAGGTTCTCATATCTAATGCATTTCATGTGCTATAATACCTGCATGGAACGAGAGGAATGGGAGAAAGAGTCTTTTTATATTTTATGTGCAAAATGTTGACCTTGTCTCTCATATTACCTAATGTTTAAAGGGCTCACTTACAATTGGGCAAGCTGACATCCTGGCTAGTCCACCACTGACTGTAAATGAACCTGGAAGGCATTTGGGGGTCTAATAATAATAATAATAATAATACACTTTATTTATATTCTGCCTTTCTCCCCTAGGGGAATCAAAGCAGATTACAGCATTTACATACATAGGTAAACATTCAATGAGACACACAAACACAGACAAGGCAAAGGCTTCTCCTTTTTCGTTTCCAGCTTTTGGGGGTGGTGCTCAGCTCTGGCTCTGGGAGACGTGTTCTTCTCTATTTTCAAGCCGAGAAGCCTGTGTTGTTACCTCCTGGTTGTGTGGCCGGCAAGACTGCTTGGAGTATCTATTGCCTTTTCCCGCCAAAGCAGTACCTATTTGTCTACTTATATTTGCATGTTTTTGAACTACTAGATTGACAGGAGCTAGGGCTAACAGCAGGAGCTCGCCCCATCTCATGAATTCAAACTGCTGACCTCCAGGTCAGCAGTTCAGCAGCACAAAGGTTTAACCCATTGTGCCACCATGGCCCCCACAAAAATAAAGCAATTATTTTTATGAAGGGAGTGTTCACAAGAGTTTCTGGGAGAATAATGTGGACAATTCTGTGTATACTCTCCAACTGTCCCAAATTTGCAAGGACAGTCTCAATTAATCTTTTGTCCCTCAACTTTTAAAATCCCAGTTTGTCTTCTCATTTTCCCCTTCTATCCATAGCTTACTTGGCTTTTAACTTTGAATATGCTTTAATGGATTTTAACTGTGCATTTTTAATACTGTCTGTATTTAATTCTTTTTAAATGTTTGCATAATTGTATGTTTTAAATTGTATGCTAATGCTTTTATGTTAAGTCACTTTGAGTCCCCTTTGGGAGTGATAAAACAGGAAATAATAATAATAATAATAATAATAATAATAATAATAATAATAATAATAATAATTTCAGTCTATATACTGATGTGATTATATTACATATTTATACACTGAATAATAAGTACACTAATTATGATATTTGAACTGTGATAATGTTTTTAGTTGCTGTGAACTGAGTTCTAATTGCAAAAGAGAGGAGGGGATGGAATTTCACCCTTGCCAAAAGGCTAAAGCAAAATAATCTGCTGCAGGCTCTCTGCAGCGGAATAGATAACATGGAACTATGAATGATGAACATGACAATGTTCCTGGATAACATTTTTTACAGGATGACACTGATGATTATATGCTTTAATTGTTTTTATATATGTTTTATACTGTAATGTTGATTGTTTTTAATGGCACTTTTATGAACGCCAGACACCGAACTGTAACCCTCCTTGAGTCGTCGTACAGCTGAGAAAGGCAGGCTATAAATATCGTAAATAAATAAATAAATAAATAAATAATGGTTTGCTTGTTCTTTCTCATTAATGTGCCATTCTGATATTGCTTGGCAACATGTATCCCAGTTTTCTGCTGTCAAATATTGGGTGGTATCCCGTTGTCCACCTTGGTTTACACCATCTTAAAGAGTCTGATTGACTTGACTTCAACATCAAGTCAATCTCCCCTACTCTTCATCTCCCTAGAGATCCGGAATACATTATGCAGGGCTTATTTGTCTTAATAAAGAACTTGTCGAACTGTAGATTTAGTAAGCATACTTTGACTGTGCTTTTCCTGCATGTCAGGGGGTTGGACTAGGTGGCCCATGTGGTCTCTTCCCATTCTATTATTCTGTTATTCTATTAGAAAGAAATAATGTGTTTGCATGCCCGAAAATACAGAAAACTCAATGAAACTACAATTCCCATGATCCCATAGCATTGACCCATGCTGGTTCAATGGTGTCAAACTATATATATATATATATATATATATATATATATATATATATAAGATTTTTTGAATAAGAGATACATTGAGGCGATGTGAATCATCGACATATTTTATAATTAAAATTAGAAGAGCCCAGAGGGGTGAGTTGGGTAAGGTTTAGGGGTGTGTGGAAAGAATGGGAAGAAAGAAAGAAAAAAAGAGAAAAGGGAAGAGAGGGAGGGAAAGAAGGAGGGGAGGGAAGAGTGTGTAGGGTTTGGAAAATTGGTGCAGGGAGAGTTAGTGCTTTTAGTTACTGATTTTACCATTTATAGCATTGTTAGTGTAAGTGTTGTCTTCTGATCCTGTCTTTCGTGTGTCTATATCTGGTTAATGTTGAAATATTTTTTAACTGGGGACCAATCTGTCTTGTTTACACTAATCATCTGTTTATTTTTCATACACGGTGTTAGTACATCCATGTTCATTATGTCTAAAAGTTTGAGCATCCATTCTTCCACCGTTGGTATCTCTTTATTTTTCCATTTCCTGGCTAGAACTATTCTCGCTGCCATTGCCATGTGAAAGCTTATCCTTATTCTTTTCAAGTTTGAAGTCCAGTATACCCAGAAGGTAGTATTTGGCTTTCATCTCTTTTCTCATGTCAAGTATCTTGTTTGTTGTTTCATGAATCTCTTTCCAGAATTTTTTAACTTTATCACATGTTCACCGTAGATGGAAAAAGGTACCCTTCTTTTCTTGGCATTTCCAACAGGATTCCGAAACATTTTTATAGCATTTTGCCAGTTTACTGGGCATGATGTACCATTGGTACATCATTTTGAACCAGTTTTCCTGTAGATCATATGAATTTATCCATTTTAATTTAATCTTCCAAATCTTTTCCCATTCTGTGATGCCAATTGTGTGTCCTGTGTTGGCTGTCCATTTCGATATGCAGTTTTTTGTTCGATTTTTCTCTGTTATCCAGCCTAATAGAATTTTATATAGTTTGGTAATCCCCGTTTTTCCGAGATCATAATTTTTTCCCAGTATTTTTCTTCAGTTTCGAAACCTACTTTTTTGTCTTTATTGAAAGCTTCGTTAAGCTGTCTATTTTGGAACCATGATAGGTCTCCGTATGTTGCTCTTATCTCTTCCAATGTCTTTATTGTATGCAGGATTCAAAATGATCTTGACAGATTAGAGAGATGGGCCAAAACTAACAAAATGAAGTTTAACAGGGACAAATGCAAGATACTCCACTTTGGCAGGAAAAATGAAATGCAAAGATACAGAATGGGGGACAATGCCTGGATTGAGAGCAGTACGTGTGAAAAAGATCTTGGAGTCCTCGTGGACAACAAGTTAAACATGAGCCAACAATGTGATGTGGCGGCAAAAAAAGCCAATGGGATTTTGGCCTGCATCAATAGGAGCATAGTGTCTAGATCTAGGGAAGTAATGCTACCCCTCTATTCTGCTTTGGTTAGACCACACGTGGAATATTGTGTCCAATTCTGGGCACCACAATTCAAGAGAGATATTGACAAGCTGGAATGTGTCCAGAGGAGGGCGACTAAAATGATCAAGGGTCTGGAGAACAAGCCCTATGAGGAGCGGTTTAAGGAGCTGGGCATGTTTAGCCTGAAGAAGAGAAGGCTGAGAGGAGATATGATAGCCATGTATAAATATGTGAGAGGAAGCCACAGGGAGGAGGGAGCAAGCTTGTTTTCTGCTTCCATGGAGACTAGGACGCAGAACAATGGCTTCAAACTACAAGAGAGGAGATTCCATCTGAACATGAGGAAGAACTTCCTGACTGTGAGAGCCGTTCAGCAGTAGAACTCTCTGCCCCGGAGTGTGGTGGAGGCTCCTTCTTTGGAAGCTTTTAAACTGGATGGCCATCTGTCTGGGGTGATTTGAATGCTATCTTCCTGCTTCTTGGCAGGGGGTTGGACTGGATGGCCCATGAGGTCTCTTCCAACTCTTTGATTCTATGATTCTATGAACTCCCAATTTTTCTTTAAGATGTCTTTATATCTCGGCCATTTCTCCCATCCCAGCTCCCTTCTTTGTGTTGCTTCGAGAGGGGAGATCCATAGGGGTGTTTTTTGGTAGAATTTAAATTGCCTTAATTCTAAAGTGTAGATGGACTTTATTACAGGCTTGTGCTAGCATAGACATTTTCATACAACTTAATACTTGGCTAAGGAGTGTGCCTTTATGGTACCAAATGGAAACCAGCCACACTCTAGGATTCTTCCTCTCCAATTAAAAGTCTTAATGATATCATGGTAACTGCAGAAAAAAAAGTCATTTTAGAAGTATAGACATTATAACCAGGGCTTTACAAATTACCATAGAATTGTAGAGGTGGGATGATTTCTATACAAGAGGAGAAAAGGACTGATTTCTAAGATAGCCATTAAGGGATGTCTGCAATTAGTGAACTTGAGAAAGGCCTGCCCATGAATCACGATGCCTAGTACAGAAACGGAATGGTGTGAATCTAGGAAGAGTGATTTATCAGAAGTGACAAACTGCTGACTTGCTCCATTATTACCATTACTTTTTTAGAAATAAGTGTCTATTATAAGTTTTTATGAATGCATAAATTATACTAATGCACTGACTGTCAGTGGCTATTAGATCTTATTCAGGAGCAGCTCCGCTTCTGACCTCAGTTACACAGAACAACTCGTAAGGGATGAACAAGCTGGAACAGACTATCATTTTAATCAAAGTATTTTTTTTAAAACAAGCAAACAGCACTCTAGTTGTTCACTGCGGGCCTTGTGCTTTACAGTGACATCAGGGAATCCTGATTGGTACTGCTGTAAAATGTAAAAATCTTGACCTAGCACTGTGCAGCTTCCAATTAATTGTGCAAACAATGCAGAAACTATCAGTTCCAACAGACCTCACTACCTCTGAGGATGCTTGCCATAGATGCAGGTGAAACATCAGGAGAGAATGCCTCTAGAACATGGCCATATAGCCCAAAAAAACCTATAACAACCCAGTTATTCTGGCCATGAAAGCCTTCGACAATACATTATGCAAAAAGACTTGCCATCTCTTCCTAAAAATAGCATGTTTCTCAGAGGAGGTATGGATACTACAGATCCCATGCCACTCTACTTGGAAGTAAGTGGACTGAACTATTTGCCAAGAATCTACACTCAGGAGTGTACCTTTGTGCTCATAGCAGGCATGTAGCCGGGAGGGAGCTTGAAACTGTTATGTTTATTCATATCATGATCTGATCACCATGCTCAATGTATCCCATGTGCATGGGAGTATTGGGGTAAATACAAAAGGTTTGCTAGGGTAGACCCTCTTTCACTCAGACTCAGCCCCCCCCCCCCCCCCGCTGAATCAAACTCAGCTCCCCCCGAATCAAAATCCTGGCTACAGGCCTGGCTCATAGAGTTACATAGTAGATGAGCAACAGCATCTTGTTTGCAAATTGTGATGCCTAATGTACATCTGCATGTTAAATTTATATCCACGCACAACAGTATATAACCTGCAATTTGCATCCATGTGCACTGTGCCCAAGTGCAATGCTTCTACATGTAGAACTCTACAATCTTAAACTGAATACAATTGTTCTGCATTGAGGAAAAATATTGACTGCTTCCGAACGGGAATTTATACATGTGTAATATATCAACAGCATTGCGGCTTTTACAGAGCATTACTAAATATGTGTACAAGTCAACAGGAATGTAGTTGACCACCTGCATTTGTGCATGTGTTCTGGAACATAAAATGTTACTAAGGCCCCTTCCACACAGTTATATAAAATCATCATCGAACTCGATTACATAGCAGTGTGGACTCAGATAACCCAGTTTGAAGCAGATATTGTGGGTGATTGGCCTTGATATTCTGGGTTATTCTGGTCCAAAATGCGGCTAGGCTGCTAGCGGGATCATCTATAAGATCCCATATTACACCAATTCTGCAACAACTGCATTGCTACCAGATCTCTTACAAGATACTGATCCTGACATTTAGAGCTCACAATGGCCAAGGACCTTTATATCTTGTTGTTGTTCATTCGTTCAGTCGTCTCCGACTCTTCGTGACCTCATGGACCAACCCACGCCAGAGCTCCCTGTCGGCCGTCACCACCCAGCTCCTTCAAGGTCAGTCCAGTCACTTCAAGGATGCCATCCATCCATCTTGCCCTTGGTCGGCCCCTCTTCCTTTTGCCTTCCACTTTCCCCAGCATAATTGTCTTCTCTAGGCTTTCCTGTCTCCTCATGATGTGGCCAAAGTACTTCAACTTTGTCTCTAGTATCCTTCCCTCCACTGAGCAGTCGGGCTTTATTTCCTGGAGGATGGACTGGTTGGATCTTCTCACAGTCCAAGGCATTCTCAGCACTTTCCTCCAACACCACAGCTCAAAAGCATCGATCTTCCTTCGCTCAGCCTTCCCTAAGGTCCAGCTCTCACATCCGTAGGTTACTACAGGGAATACCATGGCTTTGACTAGGCGGATCTTTGTTGCCAGTGTGATGTCTCTACTCTTTACTATTTTATCAAGATTGGACATTGCTCTCCTCCCAAGAAGTAAGCGTCTTCTGATTTCCTGGCCACAGTCTGCATCTGCAGTAATCTTTGCGCCTAGAAATACAAAGTCTGTCACGGCCTCCACATTTTCTCCCTCTATTTCCCAGTTGTCAATCATTCTTGTTGCCATAATCTTGGTTTTTTTATGTTTAGCTGCAACCCAGCTTTTGCGCTTTCTTCTTTCACCTTGATTAGAAGGCTCCTCAGCTCCTCCTCACTTTCGGCCATCAGAGTGGTGTCATCTGCATATCTGAGGTTGTTAATGTTTCTTCCAGCAATTTTCACTTTATATCTTAGGGACCGCCTTATTCCTTTTCTCCATCAGTGATCAACTCGATCCACCCAGGGAAATCTATACATACCAGGCCCTAGGGAGGTACACCTGGAAGCTACAAGGTGTAGAGCTTTTTCGATCTATGCTCCAATTCTGTGGAACTCATTGCCTCCATATGTTAGAGCAATGTCGGTGTTGTGACCTTTTGTAAAAGCGCTCAAGACTTGGCTGTTTGGTTGTGCATTTAAGTAATCAGATCAAATTTGCCAAATAGACACTGCTAAAGGTTTTTATGTTGAATGTTTTATATTGTGAAATGCTATTTTAAATTGTAAGTCACTTGGAGCACCTTGGTGGAGAGTGACTAATTAAGAAATAAAGTGAAGTGAAGTTATATGACTGTGTGGAAGGGCCCTTAAAATGCATATACATTATAGAATTATTTCAGATTGATACCACTTTAAGTGCCATGCCTCAATGTTATGGGGTCACAGGAATTGCTGTTTTACAAGGTCTTTAGACTCCTTTGCCAAAGAATGATGGTGTTTTACTAAACTACAAATCCCAAGATTTCAAAGCATTGAGCCATGGCAGTTTAAGTGGATACAAACTGCATTAACTCTACAATGTATATTCACCCTTAGTGGGTTTAAGATTGCAATATCAGAAAGATATTCAAAAATAACAGTGTCCCCTCGACGTCCCCTCGACACGTGGGATCAAACAGGAAACAGGATCATCCCTAACATTAGGCACTTAACTCCATGCCACAGATGTTGGGTGTAACAGCAGGACAATTGTCATCAGTTTACTTGGTTGTTTTTGACTTTTTAATGCCAGATGTTGGAAACAAAGATACAGGATATCCCGTGTTCCAAGCACCAAAGGAATTTGGTGGCTGCGGATTGCATGAACTTTGATCTGAAATGAGAGAGCATTGAGGGTTGGATTTCCTGCTCTGTTTTGGGCAGCAACACCTCTAGGATTGGCCTTGCAGAAAATGTGACCGTCTGAACAGATAAACTCTAGAGGGGTCTCCCCTGGATATTCACTCAAAAGCATAGGGAATTGACAGAAAATGTTTCTGAAGGTAAAGATCTACATAACCAAAAGTGAAATTGCTGCAAAAATATAGTCAAAGAAGCAAAGAACAAACCAAGAGACCAGGCTTCTTTGTCTCTTTTGAAGACATTTACAATGATGTAATGGATTGCGAAAGTTAAAGCTCTGACATTAATATCCTGCGGGTGCTCTCATGGAATGTATACACTTCAAAACGATGTAAATATTTGCAGACTCTCTCTCTAAACCAAGGAAACTCTTTCCTTCTCTGATGTTATATTTAAGTGCTACCTCTAAGTAGGGTATTAAACTAAGGAAAAGAAGGCTATTCAAAAAAAGTATTCTACTGTATGAAGCTGAAGAGGTATATGGTATAATGGCTAAGGTATAGGAAAGTAAAGCTCACTGAACTCTGGTCAACTGAATAAATGAGAGAGCTCCCTTTCCCTTTATAGTAAATAATGCTGTATATTTCTAATGCTACAGCAACAATGAAGGCCTAAGATTTATTTATTAACTGAGCCTTCAAGCAATGTACCTACGAATGCTTGCAAAAACGTCCATGACCTTTGATGCCCTGGGACTTAAGAGCCAATTGGCAGCATCAGGTTCTGAAACTTAGATCCTTTTAGACTGATAGTGAGAAATGAAATGCATATTCTTTTTTATTTTATTTTATATAAATGTTTATTGAAGGGTTTTTTTTTACATAGATAGGTAAAAAATATAGAGTATGTGGATATTCTGACTATTATCCTGTATCAAAATCTCTCTAAAAATGGGTGTGCTGACTGCGGAGATCATAGAATCATAGAATCATAGAGTTGGAAGAGACCTCATGGGCCATCCAGTCCAACCTGCTGTCAAGAAGCAGGAACATTGCATTCAAATCACCCCTGACAGATGGCCATCCAGCCTCTGTTTAAAAGCTTCCAAAGAAGGAGCCTCCACCACACCAAAGAGTTCCACTGCTGAACGGCTCTCACAGTCAGGAAGTTCTTCCTAATGTTCAGATGGAATCTCCTTTCTTGTAGTTTGAAGCCATTGTTTCCCGTCCTAATCTCCAGAGAGGCAGAAAACAAGCTTGCTCCCTCCTCTCACATATTTATACATGGCTATCATATCTCCTCTCAGCCTTCTCTTCTTCAGGCTAAACATGCCCAGCTCCTTAAGCCGCTCCTCATAGGGCTTGTTCTCCAGACCCTTGATCATTTTAGTCACCCTCCTCTGGACACATTCCAGCTTGTCAATATCTCTCTTGAATTGTGGTGCCCAGAATTGGACACAATATTCTAGGTGTGGTCTAACCAAAGCAGAATAGCGTGGTAGCATTAATTCCCTAGATCTAGACAGTATGCTCCTATTGATACAGGCCAAAATCCCATTGGCTTTTTTTGCCGCCACATCACATTGTTGGCTCATGTTTAACTTGTTGTCCACGAGGACTCCAAGATCTTTTTCACACGTACTGCTCTTGAGCCAGGCATTGTCCCCCATTCTGTATCTTTGCATTTCATTTTTCCTGCCAAAGTGGAGTATCTTGCATTTGTCACAGTTGTACTTCATTTTGTTAGTTTTGGCCCATCTCTCTAATTTGTCAAGATGCTTCAATCTAGCTTTCGCACAAACCTGGCAGCTTTTGGTATACTGCATTTTAGTTTTTTTTAATTTCTTCAAAGTATGGGTGCCTTCAGATGAGGAGTACATACCTTGAAATTTTCCCTTATCACAGAACAAGTGAGATCCATTTGCTCTCAGAGGATGGAAACCTTGCAGAACAAAAAGAAATTCAGAATTGGATTGGGTAAGGGAATTGGATTCAAACTGGGCTATAAGACAGGAAATATTTAGACGGAGGGAAAAATAAGAGAACAGGATAGTCCATTTGAGAAGGTGATTGGGAAAAGTTTGAGAGGGGAGAAAAAAGTAGCAGGAGATCTGTACAACCAAATTATAACAGTAAAAGAAGAAATAATAGAGGGAATTTTCCAAACATGGAGAATGGACATGGAAACTGAGAGGGAAGACATCCAAAGGGAAATAAGTAATATAGCAAAAGAAAAGTATAATGTATTAAGGGAAGCAAGAAGGAAAATGTTACAAAAATGGTACAGAACTCCTGTGCATCTTTCACGCTTTGTACCAGGGATAAAGGATAGGTGTTGGCATGGCTGTGAACAAAGAGGGGTGTTTAATCATATGATATGAGAATGTGATCGATTGCAAGAATACTGGAAAACGATTGAAGGAGAAATCAATAGAATGTTAACTTTACAAATAATAATAGTTAATAGAAATGTACTACATGCACGGATAACAGGAGTGAAGAATATACAAGAGGAAAAATTGGTTGACAAATTAATAGCATGTGCACAAATTGTTTTAGTGAGGGGTTGGAAAGAAAACAAAATGGATGCTGACTAATTGGTATAACTATATAGTTAATATGTTAAATGTGTAAATGGAATAATTTAGATAAAATTGAAAAGGTTATAATAATGAAGTGGATGTGGGAACCAGTTAGGAATTATTTAGAGAATATGCTAAGATGTGGAGTAGAAAAATGAAGACTGAGAGTGATATTTCAAATATAACTTCTATAGTTTGATGTATAAATTGCATGTACAAAGAGGAGAGAGTGGGAGTGGGAAAAAAACAATAAAACAATTTTTAAAAAGAGATCAATTTGCTGTTTGTAGCCTGATCCCTGAGTTAAATTTTATCAGACTTCAGGAAGTTTATGTTGCTCAGTCCAAACCTCTATTAGTAACATTATTTTTCACCATGGTCGCATAGAAACTGCAAGTCGCTTCTGGTGTGAGAGAATTGGCCGTCTGCAAGGACGTTGCCCAGGGGATGCCCGAATGATTTGATGTTTTATCATCCTTGTGGGAGGCTTTTCTCATGTCCCCGCATGAGGAGCTGGAGCTGATAGAGGGAGCTCATCTGCCTCTCCCCAGATTCGAACCTGCAACCTGTCGGTCTTCAGTCCTGCCAGCACAGGGGTTCAACCCACTGTGCCACTGGGGGCACCGGGGGCTCCAAAGCATAGGTAGTGTGATTGCAATCTGTTGGATCAGTAGCAAATTGATCGTACAAGCCCCGGCAGAAAAGAATGAAGATACCTGACTGTGAGAGCCGTTCAGCAGTGGAACTCTCTGCCCCGGAGTGTGGTGGAGGCTCCTTCTTTGGAAGCTTTTAAGCAGAGGCTGGATGGCCATTTGTCAGGGGTGATTTGAATGCAATATTCCTGCTTCTTGGCAGGGGGTTGGACTGGATGGCCCATGAGGTCTCTTCCAACTCTTTGATTCTATGATTCTATGATTCTATGATTCTATTCACTGTGCCGGGAATTTGCAGTTTGGGGTGTAGGATAGTGGGATTGGTCACTGCTTTGCCACGATGACCCAACATCTTCTTTCCAAAGAAATGTGCATGCCATCTGTTGGGAGATAGAAGCAACCAGCCAATTAATTGACACCTCCGTGTCAATTAATTGGTTGGCAGACCTAGTTGGAGTGGCCTGTATGTAGGCCACTGGCTGGGTGGAAGAAGTATTTAAGCAACTGCTCATCAATTACCTTTTAAGTGTGTCCCACCAACCAAGGCTGATTAGAAGAAGTAAGTCTTGCCTGCTTTGGGGACAGATGCATTTTCATGCATCCTTTTTCTGTCCCTAAATTTGGGACCCATGTCTTGGGCAAATCCTACTTTCAGCAATAAACAAGTTGTGACCTTATTCCATCTGTAGTTGTGTGTGTTTGTGTTTTATCAAGTGGAATGGAACTCACTCCAATACTACAGCATTCAGTTTCAGGGACATCTTAACAGCATTACAGGCCCCTGGACAAAGCAGTGCACTGCCAACATAACCACACACAGGAATGAAAAGGAAGGAGGAGGAAGAGGAGGGAAAAGGGCGCCTCCCTCTTTCCTCACCAACAGGGCCAAATGTCAAAGCCTTGTGCCGGCAGGACTGCTGACCAACAGGTCAGTGGTTCTATTCCGGAGAGAGTGTGTTGAGCCAAACCTATTTTCCTTGATTACATTCTGTCTCCAGCAGCGTTATTGTCTTCATCTACTCATTCAGCCCCATTAATTTTTGATTAGTTCATAATATAAAAAGGGACTTGTATCTGCGATCCAGTTAAATGCTCCACCAAAAAGCCGCATTGCTAAGAAATGCCCCCTTCCTGGCCACCATCAGTTAATCAAATGACTCATTGAGTGCTTATGTAATGATAATATACAGTGTGCATTGCTCCACATTATGATACACACTTCTTTCAACGGCAGCACATAAAGCAATTACAAGACATTTCATTTAAATTATTATTTCTTTCACCAGAAGCTTTGGAGTTCAACATTTAGACTAAAGTCAGGTAAATCTCATATGGTGATGATGATACATAGCTTAGTTAATGATCGAGGTCAAAGGGATGCTCAGCAATATTTAAAGGAACTGTAACTTGTAGAACACTGAGTACTGCAAGAGTGACTAATAGCTTTCTCGAGTAACACATCAACTCCAAATGCCTGCTTA
Source organism: Anolis sagrei ordinatus (assembly GCF_025583915.1). NCBI lineage: Eukaryota > Metazoa > Chordata > Lepidosauria > Squamata > Anolidae > Anolis > Anolis sagrei. The sequence continues at coordinate 111,358,979 of NW_026846588.1, read as the reverse complement.
ATGAAATGGAATATAAATCAGAGGGTTGGAGAAAACCGAAGCAGTGTGCGACAGCAGCAAAGCAGGATGAAAATTACTATGTTTTTTTTTTTCAAACTGACTTTCACAGTAAAAGGGCTGATGTAATGCATTGCTAACAACAAGGCAGCAGGAGACGACGGGATCCCAGCTGAACTGTTTAAAATCTTGAAAGATGATGCTGTCAAGGTGATGCATGCCATATGCCAGCAAATATGGAAAACACAAGAATGGCCATCAGACTGGAAAAAAATCAACTTATATCCCCATACCAAAAAAGGGAAATGCTAAAGACTGCTCAAACTTCCGTACAGTGGCCCTTATTTCTCATGCCAGTAAGGTAATGCTCAAGATCCTGCAAGGAAGACTCCAGCAATACATGGAGCGAGAGTTGCCAGATGTACAAGCTGGGTTTAGAAAAGGCAGAGGAACGAGAGACCAAATTGCCAATATCCGCTGGATAATGGAGAAAGGCAGGGAGTTTCATTGACTATTCTAAAGTCTTTGACTGTGTGGATCAAAATAGATTGTGGCAAGTTCCTGGTGGTATTGGGATACCAAATCACCTTGTCTTTCTCCTGAGGAATCCGTATAAGGACCAAGTAGCAACAGTAAGAACTGACCATGGAACAACAGACTGGTTCAAGATTGGGAAAGGTGTATGGCAGGGTTGTATACTCTCACCCAACCTATTCAACTTGTATGCAGAACACATCATGCGATGTGTGGGACTTGACAAATGCAAGGCTGGGGTAAAAATTGCTGGAAGAAACATTAACAAACTTAGATTTGCAGATGATACCACTTTGATGGCCGAAAGCAAGGAGGAGCTGAAGAGCCTCCTAATCAAGGTGAGAGAAGAAAGCGCAAAAGCTGGGTTGCAGTTAAACATCAAACAACCAAGATTATGGCAATCAGACTGATTGATAACTGGCAAAAAGGGAGAAAGTGTGACAGACTTTGTATTTCTAGGTGCAAAGATTATTGTAGATGCAGACTGCAGCCAGGAAATCAGAAGATGCTTACTTCTTGGGAGGAGAGCAATGACCAATTTCGATAAAATAGTGAAGAGTAGAGACATCACACGGACAATGAAGATTCGCATAGTTAAAGCAATAGGGAAAGCTAAGCGAAGAAAGATAGATGCTTTTGAACTGTGGTGTTGGAGGAAAGTTCTGAGAGTGCCTTGGACCTCCAGAAGATCCAACCAGTCCATACTTCCGGAAATAAAGCCTGACTGCTCATTGAAGGATAGTAGAGGCCAAGATGAAGTACTTTGGCCACATCATGAGAACACAGGAAAGCTTAGAGAAGACAATTATGCTGGGGAAAATGGAAGTAAAAAGGCTTGTTCTCCAGACCCTTGATCATTTTGGTCGCCCTCCTCTGGACACATTCCAGTTTGACAACATCTCCCTTCAGTTGTGGTGCCCAGAATTGGACATGGTATTCCAGATGTGGTCTAACCAAGGCAGAATAGAGGAGTAGCATGACTTCCCTGGATCTAGACAGTATGTTACTATTTATTCAGGCCAAAATCTCATTGGCTTTTTTAGCCACCACATGACATTATTGACTCCTGCTTAACTTGTTGTACACAAGGACTCCAAGATCTTTTTCACACTTACTGCTGTTGTGTGAGGTGTCCCCCATTCAATATCTTTGTATTTCATTTTTTTCTGCCTGTGGAGTATATTGCATTTGTTCTACTGGAGATCAATTGATTCAATGAGATCTGCATTAGTATTGGTTTATGTGCATTCAGCAGTTGGTTTTATATACTCTTGTTAAAAAATATTAATTGGATTTAAGAAATTAAATCCTTTGGCTATGCTTTCTGGAGAATACTGGAATACATTGCAAAGAAGCAACTTCTCCAAACTGCACAACACAAAAGAAAAGGGCATCCCATTAATTTCTGTTGACAGACAGATAATCCCAATGTGAAGCTCAGCAAAAAAGAAAAAGAAAAAAGGAAGAACATCTGATGTATGGCACAAATGCAATTGCTTTAACTTGGCTGTAAATGTAGAAGGCTTCAAGACCGAAATAACATTGCTTCTAGTACCATGTTTAAAATACAGAACATGATTATGGCATGTCTCCAAAGTCAAGCAAATGTCTCTTGATGAGTAATGTATGCAACTGTCTCCAGACCAGAGTAATGAACTGCAGCATTCCACAAGTGGTTCATTGTGACATGTTGGGCTAGAAGCCAACAAGTTAGAAATGAGCTCCTTCTTGATAAGGCATCTGCTAGTCTTTAAAGACATGAGAATGACTCTCAGGGGTTCAGTTTGGCTCTTTCCTCCATATTATAACAACAAGGCTGTATCAACCCTCAGGTTACATATTCTACAGAAGAGAGGCATTAAAAAATTGATGTCTTAGATTTAACACCATGGTCTGTGACTTACGCTGTGGAGCAGGGTGAGTGGGGGGGAATCATAACATATATCATTCACAGTGTTTCCATTTTTTTAAAAAAAAGTGCTTTCAAGTTAACTGCAACTTAAGGTGACCCTATTATAGGGTTTTCTAGGAGATATTTGTTTGGAGGAGGTTTGCGGTTGTCTTCTGCTGATGCTGAGAGAGTGTGACTTGATCTAAGTGATCCAGTGGATTTCTGCGGCCCTTGTTTCCCAGAGCTCTAGCTCAGTGCTTAACCCACTACATAATGTCAGCTCTCTGTTTCCTTTAATATCCATAACATTTCATGACAGGGTAGCACTTAACTAATCCAGCCCTTGGTTTTACCAGTTTATGGGGTCATTTCAAAATATAGTTAGTTTCCATAATAAGAGTATTGCTCAGGAGGAGAAAAGGAAGAATGAAAAGTATGACTGATTATGTTCATCATTTTCTGTAGTGGAGGAAAATTTAGCCCCCGGCAGATTCTTCTAATTCATCTAGCCTGGTGCTATCTGCATTTTTAGGACATGGGTTCACAGCATGTGTAGGATTAACCTTTCTGAGTAGCTCTGTTTTTCTTATTTAATTAAAAAGCTAAAAGTCTCTAGCCCTCCTGCTTGTGAAGATAAGCTTGAAACTATATGGGCAACTTCTGCGGGTTTTTGGGTGACACATGGGTAGCTGAGCAAAATTTCCAATGACTAGAGGCAGTTTTGGTTCCTTGCATAATTTCTTGCGAAACCTGATGACTACTTCATGCAAATGTATTCAGTTCCAGGACAATGCTTTCAGAATTTGTTTGTCTTGCCATGGACATATGTCTTGCCATGGACATGGAGACATATGAGAAGTTCGGCTTGTCATTGAACATCAAGAAAACCAAGTGCTCGTCCAGCAATCACCAGCCAATCCCTCTCCAATGCCATGTTGACCGTTTCTGCTACCTTGGCAGCTACCTCTCCACAAAAGTCAACATTGTCACTGAAATACAATACCGCCTGAGCTCTGCGAGTGCAGCATCTTTCCAAATGAAGCAAAGAGTGTTTGAGGACTGGGACATCCGTAGGATACCAAGGTACTTGTTTATAAAGTTGTTGTCCTCCCAACTATGCTATACGCCTGTGAGACATGGACTATCTACAGATGTACATGCAACTCCTGGAATGATTCCATCAGCATTGCTTCCAAAAAATCCTACAAATCTTGTTGTTGTTGTTGTTGTTGTTGTTGTTGTTGTTATTATTATTATTATTTCTACCCTGCTTTTCTCCCCATAGGATTCAAAGTGGCTACCAATAACATGACACAACCCAATGAAATGTAAAAACAAGACAAATACATTAAAAAACATATTGTGCAAAGAGATACATAATTAATTTTGTTTAAAAAGGTACCCTTCCCTGTGAGGGATTCTTTTCTCTGGCTGAAGAGTATGGCACTATGTCACAAGAAAGTTTCTGTGGCTGAGGCAGAACAGCAAATGGTCCCATTGTCCTTAATCCAAATAAAGGGGCATTGCTCTAAGGCTGATCATATTTATTTTGCCATCTGAGACAGAAAAGTATCTTTCCTCCTGTGGCAACAAAAATGCAGAGAGGATGCCTTTAATAACTAACAATGTGCTGCTTTTACATGACACTCGGTTGCTTGAGGCAGTTGCTTCACTCAGCTTCACGGTAGTTCCAGTACTCCTGTGGGGCAGTTACTCCAGTTTCCATGCAAAACATCCGCACAATATTCGAAGTGAACGCACAGACTCTCATTAAATGAAACTTGTCTTGTGTGATTCTGTTTTTCATCTGAAATACAACAATGTCCCTTCAGGTGAAAAGAGGAATGAAGCAGGCCTTCGTTAACAGAACTTTTAAGAGGAAAAAGAAAGAAATTGTTTACATGTCGTCTTCAATCCACATTATCAAGGTGCCCAAGGCCTCCCTGTTCTTGAGCAGCATTCTCAATTTTCTGCAAAGTATTGCTGTATGGTAACAGTGAATGAAAGGAATCCAATACTATGGCAACCCTTTGTGTTAAAAAAGGAGGGGGGACTTTAGTTTTTACTTATTTGGTTGGTTGTTTATTATCCTGCTTCTCTGACAATCCCCATCTCCCAAAGAAGCTACCGCCTACCTGCGTGACCGCATTTCTGTGTACGAACCCACACAATCTCTTAGATCATCTGGAGAGGCCCTGCTCACTCTCCCACCTCCCTCGCAGGCTCGATTACTGGGGACGAGGGAGAGGGCCTTCTTGGTAGTGGCCCCTCAACTCTGGAACTCACTTCCCAGGGATATTAGACATGCTCCAACATTGGCAGTCTTTAGGAGGAGCCTGAAAACATGGTTGTTCCAGTATGCCTTCCCAGAATAGGAGAACTCTCAGCAATATGCCCTCATAATGCACTTTATGGATTGTTGTTCCCTCATTTCTCCTTGAAAAATCCTATCCAGTTTTTTTTTTACCTGTTCAAGTCAGCATATTTTCAATTTTAATTTATTACATTTGGCCCAGCCATTTTAAAACTGTTTATATGTCACTATTGATAGTTTTGTTTTGTTATGTGATTTATATGATTTGTATTTTATTGATTGTTTATTAATGTTGTGTTATTGATGTTGTTTGATATATTTTGGGCTTGGCCTCATGTAAGCCGCACCGAGTCCCATGGGGAGATGGTAGAGGGGTACAAATAAAGTTATTATTATTATTATTATTATTATTATTATTATTAAGCTTCAACAATTATAGTCACCCCCTGCCCCCTGGGGCTACAAATGAAAAAAAGAGAACACACAAGGGAAAGGAGAGCAACTATAGCAGACAGAGATCAGCTTGACAAAGCCAGAACAACAAAGTCAGAGGCCTTTTTTAATCTATTGATTTGGGCACAGGGTGTCTCTTCCTTGCCAATATTTAGTAGCTGTGCTGCACTTCATCTAAGAGGGCCTTCCACATCTTTCAACTGTTCTGATTTGGCAGGGACCATTCTGAATATTTATTTATTTATTTACTATATTTCTATACTGCTATACTGATAAAGTGCATTGGGACATAATGCTAGGAGTTTCCTTATTCTGGAAAGGCACACTGGAACAACCACATTTTCAAGCTTCTCCTTGCTAGCGACAAGGCCTGCCTGATGTCCTTAGGGAGAGAGTTCCAGAGTCGAGGGGCCACCACCGAGAAAGCCCTATCCCTCGTTCCCACCAATCGCGCTTGCGATGCAGGTGGGATCGTGAGCAGGGCCTCTCCAGATGAACGAAGAGATCATGTGGGTTCGTACACAGAGATGCGGTCACGCAGGTAGGCAGATCCCAAACCATTTAGGGCTTTGTAGGTAAGCACCTGCGCCTTGAATTGGGACCGGAAAATGAATGGCAGCCAGTGGAGCTCCTTAAAACAGGAGGGTTGACCTCTCCCTGTACGGAGCACCAGTTTAACAACCTGGCCGCCACCCATTGGACCAATTGAAATTTCCGGGCCATTTTCAAGGGCAGCCCCAGGTAGAGTGCATTACAGTAGTCCAATCTGGAAGTGACTAAGGCGTGGACCACCCTGGCCAGATCCGCCTTCACGAGGTACAGTCGCAGTTAGCACATGAGTCTCAATTGTGCGAAGGCCCTCCCAGCCACCGCCGATGCCTGAGCTTCAAGCGACAGTGATGAGTCCAGGAGGACACCCAAACTGCGGACCTGTGACTTCAGGGGGAGTGTATCCCCGTCCAGCACAGGTTGCCACCCTATACCCCGATCCGGTTTACAATCGACCAGGAGGACTTCTGTCTTGTTGGGATTGATCTTCAGCTTGTTCTTCCTCATCCAGACAGCCACAGCAGTCAGACACATAGAGGTGTCCATGATAACTATCTCAGGATTCTGCCCAATGAATCTCAGCAATAAGAATCCTTGTTGCTTCCACAATTCAAATTAATTGATAGTTGGGTGTGAGTGGGAAGCAGATATTCATCACTAGTGGATTTGCCTTGAAATTCCACGTCACAATTTGATCCTTTTTGTGGTAAGATTAAAGATGTGGCGGCAAAAAAAGCCAATGGGATTTTGGCCTGCATCAATAGGAGCACAGTGTCTAGATCTAGGGAAGTAATGCTACCCCTCTATTCCGCCTTGGTTAGACCACACCTGGAATATTGTGTCCAATTCTGGGCACCACAATTCAAGAGAGATATTGACAAGCTGGAATGTATCTAGAGGAGGGCGACTAAAATGATCAAGGGTCTGGAGAACAAGCCCTATGAGGAGCGACTTAAGGAGCTGGGCATGTTTAGCCTGAAGAAGAGAAGTCTGAGAGGAGACATGATAGCCATGAGAGGAAGCCACAGGGAGGAGGGAGAAAGCTTGTTTTCTGCTTCCCTGGAGACTAGGACGCGAAACAATGGCTTCAAACTACAAGAAAGGAGATTCCATCTGAACATCAGGAAGAACTTTCTGACTGTGAGAGCCGTTCAGCAGTGGAACTCTCTGCCCCGGAGTGTGGTGGAGGCTCCTTCTTTGGAAGCTTTTAAACAGAGGCTGGATGGCCATCTGTCAGGGGTGCTTTAAATGCAATATTCCTGCTTCCTGGCAGGGGGTTGGACTGGATGGCCCATGAGGTCTCTTCCAACTCTTTGATTCTATGATTCTATGATCCTTCCGGAAAGGTAGGGCATTGGGGTATGTGGGAGATAACAGTTTAATGGAACATAGGAATGGAACAATGGACGACGAACCTGGACTACACTTGGATGATGAGAAGATTGGGTACGGTTGTTTTTTGTAATAATTGTGCATTGTAATTGCTTATTGGTAATTTATGGATAATGTGTTAAGTCAATTGTTATATGTTGTATGGAACCACTGCTGTTTCTACTGTTTTACTGTTTGTGAACCGCTGTGAGTCGCCTTCGGGCTTGATACAATATAGAAAAGACAATACAATACGAAACCTGAACAAGACAAAACAGTGCAGGACAATACAGGACAAGACAATTATAGGTAACTACCATACGTTGGCTTGACTCGGCGGAGATGATGGCTTACAAGCCAGAGTTACCTGAGCACACTACGGTCGAGACAAATGAACTACACAACACAAAAAGTTAAAAAAAAAAAGGAGGGGAAGATAGATTTATCACCCCAACTTCAGACTTCCTTTCCATTCTACTCTGGTATTTTGTAGAGGGTAAGGACCCTCTCTTATTCTGCGTCTATGGTTAATTTCCTTTTGTCTTATATATAGCATCTACAGGTTCATTTTCAATCCCTTATTCTTATATTTGTGTGTGTTTTGTTTATTTATTTTCTCTTTTCTCGTGCTTCTGATTCGTGTATTTCCTTGTGGTGTTCTCTTCAGGTTATATGAGGTAGTTTGATTTTCTGTGTCATGTTTTATTAGTAGACCAGTAGCTTCATCTTCTTTTCTTCTAGCCAGTCTTTTACCGGGGTCCAGTTAGTTGCAATTATAGGTGTGTTACGAGAGGCCGCGAGGATATACGATAAATGATCCATATTCATTGTGTCGATTATCCTCTCTATCCAGTCTGTCTCTGATGGGATCTCTTTTGATCTCCAAACTTTTGCCAGCAGGATGCGAGCTGCTGTTATCAGATATACGAACAATTTTTCCGTTTCTTTGTCCCACTTCTCCTCTAGTAGCCCCAAGAGAAAAGATTCCGGTTTCAGAGGAATGCTTTTTTTGAGAATTTTTTGGCAGTTAGTCCGGATGATCTTCCAATATTCCTTTACTTTTTTACACGACCACCACATGTGGTGGAATGTGCCTTCTTCTAATCCGCACTTCCAGCATTTGTTGTTCATGTGTTTTGAGTATTTTGATAGTTTGGCAGGTGTTAGATACCAACGGTATATCATTTTGAACCACTGTTCCTTGAAACTATAGGAGTATGTTAATTTCATTTTCTTGTTCCAGATTGTATTCCATTCATCCATCGAAATCGATCTCCCGATTGCTCTCGCCCACTTTATCATGTAATCCTTAACTCGTTCTTCCTCCGTTGCCCAATCTAGGAGTAATTTATATGCCTTTGTTATGAATTTCTTTTGGGTATTTACTAGGAGTCTGTCCCAAGCCGATGAATTTTCCATAAATCCCTTTTTATTGTCTACCTTAAAATATTCTCTTAGTTGCCAGTACTGGAGCCAGGTAGTGTTACCTAGTTGCTCTTTTAGGGCTTCTTGTGATATGATTTTAATTTCCTTCCCCTCTCTTGTTATTATATCTTTGTACGTCGGCCATGATCTCCAGCCCAATTCCTTCCTCTGGTGGGCTTCCAGGGGGGAGTACCAAAGTGGTGTCTTGGGGTACATCCTTTCCTTATGTTGGTCCCATACTTTTAAAAGGGCCGCTCGGATGAAATGATTTCGAAAATTTTTCTCCACCCTGGCCTTGTTATTCCACAGATAGGCGTGCCATCCGGTTCTGAGATCGTGACCCTCTAACGTTAGTAATTTTTTATTTTTTAGTTGTATCCACTCGGCGATCCATTCCAGACAGCATGCCTCGAAATAAACTTTCAAGTTTGGTAAGCCTAAGCCTCCGCGTTTCCTGTCATCAGTCATGTTTGTATAGTTGATTCTGGGTTTCTTGTTATTCCAGATAAATTTTGTAATATCCTTCTGCCAGTCTATGAATAATTGCTTTTTCCTGATTATTGGAAGGTTTTGAAACAAATGTAGCATTTTCGGGAGAACATTTGCCTTTATTAATGAGATTCTGCCTAGCAAAGAGAGATTCATATTTTGCCAGTTCCTCAGCTTTCCCTTTATCTCTTTCCACTTCGCCTCATAATTGTTTTTAAGCAATTGTGAGTTTTTTGCTGTTATGTGGATACCCAAATATTTTAATTTTGATGTAATCTGTAATCCCGTGGATATTGTTAGCTTCTCCTTTCTTTCTTTTGACATATTCTTTGTGAGTATCATAGTTTTGGCTTTGTTGATTTTGAGGCCTGAGACCTTACCAAATTCCTCTATTTTCTCGATCCAAAGATTGATGTTATCCATGGGATCTTGTATAGTGCACACTAGATCGTCCGCGAATGCTCTAATTTTATAGCATTCCTTCTGGATGCATATCCCTTTCAATCTGGTGTCCTCTCTAATCTCGTTTAACAATATTTCTAATGCTAGAATAAAAAGAAGGGGCGATAAGGGACAACCCTGTCTCGTACCCTTTCCTATATTAAAGCTCTTGGATTCCAGGCCGTTGATCTTTATAGATGCCTTTTGTTCCGCGTATATGGCATTTACTGCATTTAGAAACTGAAATCCCGCGTCCATCTCTTTAAGTATGGATTTAAAGAAGTTCCAGCCCAGATTGTCGAACGCCTTTTCGGCGTCTATTGACAAGATTGCCAGTTCTTTTTGGCTGTGGACTTCGTGGTATTCGATGATATCCAAAATGTTTCTGACATTGTTTCTCATTCTTCTATTTGGCAGAAATCCTGTTTGATCTTCTTTTATCCATAATATTAACACTGATTTAAGGCGATCTGCAAGGATTGTCGTGAAGATTTTGTAATCACTGTTCAGCAGTGAAATCGGCCTGTAATTCTTGACATTGAGCGGGTCTGTTCGTTCTTTGTGGATTGTTACTATGTTGGCTTCCTTCCATGTATTTGGCATCTTACCGGAGTTTAAGATTTCATTCATTATTATCCCCAGTTGGGGAATCATAATGTCTTTTAGTTTTTTGTAATAGACCATTGTCAGCCCGTCCGGCCCTGGAGATTTCCCTGGATCTAATTTCCTTATCGCGTGTTCTATTTCCTCGGACGTGATGTTTTTGTTAAGTACTTCTCTTTCTAGGTCTGTCAGCCTTTCTATTTTTTGTTTACTCAAATACTCATTAATTCCCTCTCTATTTATCGTGTCTTTACTATATAGCTTCTTATAGTATTTATGAAACTGGGCGACAATTTCTTCACTTTTTGTATATATCTTGTCACCATCTTCAATTTGGGTAATGTTTTGATTACATTTTTTCTTTTTGATTTTCCTCGATAGCCACTTTCCTGCTTTGTTTCCATTCTGAAAATGGTCTTGTTTTGTGAAAGCTAGGTTTCTTGCCATTTGTTCTAACTCTAAGTGTTCTTTTTGTTTAATTAACATCTTCAATTCTACTTTGATGTTCTCTTTCTTTGGGTATTTTTTGAGTTCTCTCTCTAGCGCCTCTATGTTGTCATTTAGTTCTTTCTCTTTCTGTTTTTTCTGCTTGTATTTTCTGCTGTTTTGTTGTATAAATAGCCCCCTCATGTACGCTTTACTAGCGTCCCAAATAATGTCTTTTGGTGTGCTTTCCTTATTATTTAGTTGGAAAAATTCCGCGAGTAGTTCCTTGTTCTTCTTGATGTCCTCTTCTGTTCTTAGCAGGTGTTCGCTTAGCCTCCATCTATTTCTGTTCCTTTTATGGTTTATTGTCATTTCGATTGGACAATGGTCAGAGTAGGCACGGGGTAGGATCTTAATTTTACTGATCCTTCCTACTAAAGTCTTTGTGGCCCAGACCATGTCTATTCTCGTCCATCTCTTGTGTCTGTCCGAGAAATATGTATAGTCTCTCACCCCTTTATTATAAGTCCTCCACACGTCCTGTAGGCCTAGGTCTTTTTGCATCTTAATTAAACTTGCTGGAATTTTCCCTCCTCTCTCTTTCTTCTTTTTGTTGTCTCTTACACTTTTATCTAGATCAATGTCCACAACGCCATTGAAATCCCCCTGAAGAATCAATTCATCATATTCTTGTTCTAACAAAAAGCTTATCAGTTTATTTACACATTTACTTTTAGCATCATTTGGCAAATAAACATTGCATATAAGTAAAGTCATCCCTTCTCTTTCAATAGTAACCCCTAATATTCTACCCTCTGTATCTTTGAACGCCTGTTTTGCTATTATGGGTTCTCTTACATATGTGGCTACTCCTCTCTTTTTTTCCGGCGCTGAGGAATAAAAGACTTTGAAACCTTTCTGGGTGAGGTGTGACACGTGTTTCTGGGAAATGTGTGTTTCCTGGAGTGAGATTACATCGTATTTCCCTTTCTTTAAGCTATTAAATATCATCTTTCTCTTATTAGGGGAATTTATCCCGTTGATGTTGTTTGATATACATTTAATGTTCCACTCCATCATTAATTTTAGTTGTTTCCTCATTTTTGTTCTTCCCTTCCTTTGCTTCTGGTTCCCAACCCTTCAGCTCTCTACTGTAAGATGTTCCTCCTGGTGATGTCAGTCTTGCCCTTTTCACTCCTTGTTTATAATCTAGAGTTGTATTATTTTCTGATTCCTTTTTCAGTCTTTTGTAGAAGTTTTGTGCTTTTTCCTCCGATGTCAACCAAAAGCGTTCTCCTCTGTATGATACCATCACGCCTTCTGATCTCTCCCATCGGAATCTTATATTAAGTTTCTTCAATTCCTCTGTTAGGAAGAGGTATTTTTTCCTCTTAAGGAGTGTGGAGGAGGGTACTTCCTTCAGGATAATAATTTTCTTCCCTTTATATGTGGGTTGACCCTGGTTGTTCCTCTTAAGGATCCCATCTCTAGTCATTTTTTTCGTAAAGTGGACTAGAACGTCCCTATCCACTTTGTTCCTCTTCGCATAATTAGTAGAGATGCGGTACACCCGATCAATCTGATTTTCTAAGTCTGCCTCTGGTTGTTCCATTAATTTAGCCGTTATTTCAATCACAATTTTCCTGATGTCTTCTTGCGGTTCCTCTATTATATTCCTGTATCTTAGCTGGAATTCCAATTCACTCGCTTCTAGTCTTTCCTGCTGTCGTTCTAACACAGTGCTTTTGCCTGCCAATTCTTCCAATTTCTTCTCACATTGCTCTTGTTTGTGTGTCATGTCCTGTTTTTCCTTCTTCATTTCTTTCATTTCTTGCTGAAACGTCTGGATGTCCTTTTTCATAATGTTTAGTTCCTCCGTCATTTCCTTTCGCATTTTCTTTAGTTCTTCTTGATGTGCATCCTGTTTCTCAGACAGTTTTTTCAAATCTTCCTGATGGGCGTCCTGCTTTGCCGAGATGCCTTGAATTCCCTTTAGGATTTCTTTCATGGTGGCATCTTCTGATATAGAATTTTTTTTGTTCAAATTTGGGGTCCCTGGTTGTTGTGGTAGCTTCTTCTCCCCCTCCTTGTCCTTGTCTTTATCTCCTTTTTCACCTCCTCTCTCCCCCTTATTTTTGAGTGTTGTCATCTTTATTTTCTTTAGTTTACCGTCACCGATCTATTAATAGTCCTCTTCGAAAAGAAAGGGAGCGAACAGTGTAGCTAAGCCTCTCAGTTTTACTGGGGGATATCTGCTTTATTTTAGCTATGAGAGGTCGCCACGTGTTGCGTAACGCAACTAATGTGTAGCGTTCTCTGTTCTAAGTTGATAGGAAGATGTACGGGAAGGGATGATGGGGGGGGGAGACGGACATGGCAGACAGTATGTCTGTTTGGGTATGTATGTATTGTTATTATAAGAGGGAAGTTCGCTTGTCTGGGAAGGCGGTGGGGTTCAATTGAGGGGGTGGGAAGTATCTATCTAGTCCTTTCTTATTCTTATTCTTCCTTAAACCTTAAACCTCCTTTAGAACTTCCACCTGCAGCAGTTTGCCCTGTAAAGTTCTTTACCCCCCCTTCCTTCTTAACTTATGTTTTTTCCTTGAGTCTCTCGTCTTTAATCTCCGTACGCCTATTTATCCTACTCTAGAGTGCCTTTTGCTGTCTATTCGGTCTTTCCCATCTTATATTTCTTCTTATCTCCCATCCCCCACTTCCCGCCTCCCACCACTTCCCTCCCTTTTGTCGCCCTTCGTGTTCTATTCAGAATTACAAAAGTTCAATAATTTAACACATGGACAATCTTAATCCAGGCACTCAAATCCTTCAATGTCTTCAGGAGTTTCGTAGTTCCCCTTATTTCCTTTCTTCTGTCGCCTTTAAATTAAATAGTTTGAGCCCCACTCTCTAAGAGTACCATCGAGTAACTCTACCTGTTGTCATAGTCTGTTTAGGTTTTCTTACTCGTCATCCTGCTCGGCTGGCTTTCTTTAGATGTCTTTCTTTCCTGTTTGCTCCCACTGGGTGTCCAAGTGTCCTTTGTTTGGAGATTTGTCCTTCTTTCTTCCTTCTTCCTTCCTGTTCCCCTCAAATCCAGTATCAATCCCAAATCATGCGGTAATCTGCTTGCTTGCTTCTTCTCGCGTTCTCCCGAGGTTGGCTGCGTCTTCTCGCGTTGCTTCGCTGTCCCTCCCTCTGTGCTCTCTCTAGGCGGCGCAGCACAAAGGGCGCGTGGCTCAGCTGATTCCTCGGTAGGTGTAAATTGCGCCAAGTTAGTCAGCTTTAATTTGCTTTAATTTGCGGGATTAGTCAAATTGCTGACAAGGGAAACTCGGCTTTGGGCTAATGAGCTATTGAGCCACTTATAAAAACATAGCTAATGTGCCGAGTGGTTTCTAAAAAAGAAAAGAGTAGAATGTAGAGTGGGGTTGGAAAGGAGGGGGGACAACTGGCTTCACAGAGCGTCTCCGTTCACTGGGGTCCCCTCAAATCACTCTTCAGGGTTCAGGGTTCCAAGGCGCCAATCCTTCACCTGTGACCCCGGTCTATTTATCAAGCACGTCAATAGCTCTAACATACACCCCAGTCCAGTCCGGAGTATATCTCATAAGGGGGGGATTCCTTTCCCCGTGTTGAGGTATGAGTCAAAACATCAGTACGTCCAAACATTCAGACAGTCCTAACATTCAAACAATTCAAACCATTCCGCATATCCAAACTATCCTCCGATATAGATATGCTAAACTTCGTAGTTTTTAGCTTCTGGCCACTTTCTGGCTTATCGATTTGCTGGATCTCTAGCCGCTCCCTCAGCTGTCGGTTCATCAATCTACAGCTGTTCAGCTCGGCGGGCCTCTATTTGTCAAACACGTTTATTTCTCCCGTTTTCTTGTAGTGCTCTTCCCTGACTCGGCGTTTGCAATACCAGTAGTAGAAAGGATTCTGTACTTACATTATACTGCTTATCCCATTAATATTTTAAAAGAGTGGATGACGTCAAGGTGCCGGATGCTGCCAAACAGACAGCCGGCTCGCGGTTTTCGGCGACTCGCTACCCTGCGGGGGTCACTGCCGGGTCTCTCGGCCCCCCACCCTTGAGGGGCGAGGAGACTCTAGACCATCGGCTGACACCCCTATGGGTTCGCGCCCTTCCCAGCCTCCATCCGCCAAGGTAGGGGGGAGCGTACTGCTCACCTAGTCGGGCCGAGAAGCTGAGGTTCGAGGAGCTCTCAGAACCTCCGTCTTGCCGCCATAACTCCACCCCGGAAGTCACCTTCAGGCTTGAGATACAGCGGTATATAAGCAAAGTAAATAAATAAATAAGTAACTGTTATTGCATGGCAAGCCATCAATAACGAAAGAGCAAACTGTGCCTGGCCTCCATTCCACATTTCAAAATACAAAATTACACAGACAACCCCCTTCCCCCACCACCTTTGTAAAGGAGAGAACATTGTACAGCCTACAGCATCATGTAGGTACATTTTGTTATCTTTCCTTTTTACAATGAACTAGCTTTAAAAAAACAGGAAAGGGGTTGACCTCTCTTTCCTATTTTTCTCTTTGAATATGATTAATTTCTCATCTGACAATCTGGCTATGAAACTGTAATACATGGCGCAAACACATCCTTTGCTGTTGATTTTTGCCCAATTTTAAGGCATGTTCCCTACAGAAGCAGTTCTTTTACTGCAAATAAGAAAAAAAGGACAGCATTTTATTGCTTTTTTATTTTAAAAAAGAATGCAGCATTCAGTTCTTTCAGAAAGAAAGGCACATCTCCTCCAGAGATGGAGAGAACACAATGAAATGAACACCCTGCCTGATGAATTCCTGGATCCACACAGAATGTTTGAAGGAAAAGGATCAAACAATCTTTTTAAAAGTTCAGATCCTGAAACCAATACATTCTTATCAAGCTGTGGAGCCCAATATTCCCTTTGCTCTTTGTGCTTAATAATGGAATCTAAACAGAACAGAGCATGTTCCCATAGAAGGCTGGCCAGCCTGATTGGCTGTGAAAGAAGCATTGTCTATCAGAATTGGGGGGGGGGGGTTACAACAACACAATGGGAGACATTCCAAAGTGATTCTGCACATTGGCCGTTATGTGATAATTTGGGACACCCAGGGTGGAACAGATTAAGGTTCCATTAAGATTCAGACTGAATGGCTACTATGGTGTCATGAGTAGAATCCAGGCAAATGTTGGTTCAAAGATTCACTCGGAATGTATCTTTACATTGTAGAAAGAAGGTAATTTGCTGCCACTTTTCAAATTATTGCATGAGGAATGCGGCCAGTGGGTTTTGGTTACATCCCGTTTAGATTACTGCAACGCTCTCTACGTGGGGTTGCCTCTGAAGACTGCCCAGAAGCTGCAGCTAGTCCAATGCTCGGCAGCCAGACTACTAACGGGTGCTGGGTACAGGGAGCACACCACTCCGCTGTTACACCAGCTCCACTGGCTGCCAATTAGCTTCTGAGCACAATTCAAAGTGCTGGTGTTAACCTATAAAGCCCTAAACGACTCCGGCCCTGTTTACCTCTCCGAACGTATTCTCCCCTACGAACCATCAAGATTACTAAGATCATCTGGAGAGGCCCTGCTCTCGGTCCCACCAGCCTCGCAAGCACGGCTGGTGGGGACGAGGGACAGGGCCTTCTCGGTGGTGGCCCCACGACTCTGGAACTCTCTCCCTCTGGAGGCCAGAACCGCCCCATCCATCCTAACATTTAGGAAACGGGTGAAGACGTGGCTGTGGAGTCAGGCCTTCGAGGAATGAGACAACACCATAGGACTCTGGATGGAAGTGGATATAGATCCATCTTATTAGGACGACTGACCACTGTAGTTTTATATTTAGTGTTTTTAAAGTTGTTTTGTAATTTGTGATATATGATATTTTAATGAATGTATATGTTTTTATGGCTGTAAACCGGGCTGAGTTCCTCGACGAGGTTGAGAAGCTTGGTATACAAAACTGTGAAATAAATAAATAAATAAATAAATAAATTAGTGGCTTCTTAATCACAAGTGAAAATGCAACAGCATATCAATCACATTTCAGACCAGTTTTCAACTCATTGTTTGGCCGGTCTTTTCAATGATGTGTTCCTCTATGTTGGCAGTGGTGTGATAAAACAGATGCTCTGCTGTAACAAGCTTTGGAAACTTTGTATTGTGGGACTCATCTTACTCTGCTTTTGTCACAATGCCAGGGCTCTGCCTTTACAGAGGCAGAGATGAACCAAACAAAAACCCAGTTTGTATAAAACAATTTAATTAAAACAGCACTTACTTTCTGGCTGTTTTAATAGTCCAAAATATAAAACATAAAGATTGCACTCAGCCACAGAATATAAAACAAAAACAGCAAACACTCTTGCAGGTTCAAGATAACTCCATAGTCAAAAGCTCCTGTCCAGTGGTCAAACACTGAGAGTCCAATAAACTAAGTCCAGGGATCAAGAGTCTATACCAGGGGTCCACAAACTTTATAAACAGAAGGCCAGGTCACAGTCCCTCAAACTGTTGGAGGGCCAGATTATAATTTGAAAAAACATTTATTTATTTATTTACAGTATTTGTATAGTGCTTTTCTCACCCCGAGGGGGACTCAAAACATGAATGAATTCCTATGCAAACTGCACATATATTATTTGTAGTGCAAAAAAAATACAATAATTAAAATTAGGAACAATTTTAACAAATATAAACTTATTATATTTGTTATAATATATTTATAACAAAATAAATACTAATATATTTATTCGTATTCCAATGGGAAGTGTGGGCCTGCTTTTGGTTGATGAGATAGGATTGTTGTTGTTGTTCTTGTTGGTGCTTTCAAGTCATTTCAGACTTAGGTTGACCCTGAGCGAGGGCCGGGTAAATTACCTTGGAGGGGCATATTCGGCCCTCGGGCCTTAGTTTGAGGACCCCTGGTCTATACCATAGTCAAAAGCCAGTCCAAAGATGCAAGGTTCCAGGGTTCCAAGAGTACAGGAGACAGGTCAGGATACTGAAAATCCACAAACCTGGGGGGAAACCAGCAGCATCTACCACCAAAATATAACAAATACTTTTCTCCTGAAGATCAGTCCCAAGGCTAGCTCATTATACCCCCAAAAAAACCCAGCTGCAACCTATCTCTTGCATACCTCCATCCTTGATTGCTTATCATTATTATTTTTATATATTATGTTGGGAGGTACAGTACCAAAAGTACACATTAATTGCAGCTCTTCTGGTGGGAAAAGACAATGGGGGTGGGGAGATGGCCAAAGAGCAACAATGCATCGTTTGTGAGGAGTTTTCTATGAGTTACACTAAACACTAAGTTTTCAACTAGCATTTTGAAAGTGCTTTCAATAGGAGCATGTGATAAGGACAGAGGCTATCTGGGCATGTTCCTGCTTTCTACAAGGATGTGTTTGCAATGGCAGAATGCACTTTTAGAACATCATGCAATAACATAGCCCAACCAATTTTTTCTTAGTCTTTTTTTTCAGGTGCTGATTCAGAATATTGCATTGGATAGACTGCAACAGCTTTAGTTTCTTAGATATGGTAATCATGATTCTTTTCAAGGTATTTCTTGATTCCTATGCCTAGTTGAGAAGACAAGTGGACAGGAATAAAATTAATGTATTTGAAATGAAGTACTGAAGGACAATTCTAAGGATACCATGGATTCCCCAAAAGACAAATACACAGATCCAATAAAAATTAAGCCGCAATTCTCTCTAGAACACACAATGGCCAATAACAGAACTCATTAGAAATGGCAATAAAGTTTGACAAAGCGGAAAGCAGTAAGGAAAGACAAAGACTGCATCACAGATTGGTAAACTGAATCAAAGAAGCCACAGCCCTAATGAGCTGTAAAAAAAACTAAACCAGGGTGACTTAGTTGTCTCTCATTCATAGAGTTGCCATAAATCAAAATCAATTAACAACAATGAGAACGAGGGTATTGTTATATATATTTATATTTATCAGGCCACTAAATCCAGTTGCCAGCCCCAAACAGAGTAGTTCAATGAAATCAACTGGATTTATCTGAGTGTTGATTTTCTATTGAGCAATTGATTCAACTGATGTATTTTAATTGGGACTAGCAGTTGGATTTATAACATGTTGTTATTATTATTATTATTATTAATGATTATTATTACCTTTATTTATACCCTGCGAACATCTCCCTAAAACAACAACATAACAAATACAACAATAAGACTCATAAAGCAAAACAAAAATGTTGTCTAGTCATTAGTCATTGAGCAATTTTGGGCCAATTCCTATCTTTTATCCTGACCAAGGCCCCTTCCACTCAGCTGTATAAAATGCACACTGAACTGGATTATATGGCAATGTGGACTCAGATAACCCAATTCAAAGCAGATATTGTGAAATATCTGCCTTGATATTCTGGGTTATATGGCTGTGTGGAAGGACCCCTATTTTATAGTATCCCTGTGAAGAGAAGATGGGTGAAGGGAGAAGAATATCAATGTATTGTCGAAGGCTTTCATGGCTGGAATCACTAGGTTCTTGTGGGTTTTTTCGGGCTATAGAGCCATGTTCTAGAGGCATTTCTCCTGACGTTTCGCCTGCATCTATGGCAAGCATCCTCAGAGGTTGTGAGGTCTGTTGGAAGTAGGAAAAATGGGTTTATATATCTGTGGAATGGCTGGGGTGGGGCAAGGAGCTCTTCTCTGCTGCAGTTAGGTGTGAATGTTTAGCACCCCAGCCATTCCACAGATATATAAACCCATTTTTCCTACTTCCAACAGACCTCACAACCTCTGAGGATGCTTGCCATAGATGCAGGCGAAACGTCAGGAGAAATGCCTCTAGAACATGGCTCTATAGCCCGAAAAAACCCACAAGAACCTAAGAATAGCAATAGCTAAAAGGGAAATATGTGGGTTATGCAGAGGGAAATACTTCCGCTACTGAAAACTGTACCAAATTCTGTTTGGCTTCATATGGACTCAAATAACCCAGGTCAAAGATGATATTGTGGATTATCTGCCTGGATATTCTGGGTTATATGGCTGTGTGGAAGGGCCCTCACAGTCACAACATGAATTTAGAGATGGGATATTTTTCACATGACCTGTTAACTACAAAAATTTAATCCACCATTTATATATAAATCTTGTGCAGTCCTCCTTCTTTGTCATAATTATTCATTACCCAATTTGCTCTTCTGAAATGTGGTGCTTTTGTATGCATAGACCCATCTGTGTTGTTTGTGGTCACTCTGGAAACTCTGAGAGATTGGCGGGGCTCTTCCACACAACCCTGTATCCCAGAACATAACTCAGATAACCCAGTTCAAAGCAGATATTGTGATATTTCCTGCCTTTATATTCTGGGATACAGGGTTGTGTGGAAGGGCCCGCAGAGATTAGAGAAATGAATCAATCATGAACTCAGCACCGAGTTTCACTCATTTTCAAGACTTTCTGACTCTAAATGTAGGAAATACAAGGTTTTCTGTCCCTTAGTAATCTTGAACAAATCGCAATGCCTTTCCAATCTCATATTTGTGTGTAAGGAAAGAGATAACGATACAGACACCTATAACATTGGCCTACTTCCCAGATCTAAAGCATTTTATACAAAGAAATAATAACTCTTTATGATTTCCCATCATTGACTACAAAGCTGCCATCCACTTTCTCAAGATAGTATTTTAAAGGCATCTTCTTCTGTTTGAAGGGTCTCCATTCATATTACTGTTCTTCATGAATTTTGATATGTAGTGGGACAAAAAAGATCGGTCTTCTGTCACACAAATTGTAAGCACTGTATTGCAAGGAACCCTTAACAATACATATCCTCTAGCAGCTTAGGAGCGGGGTGAGTTTTATCACAATAGTAATTTGTTGTCTATGTGTATGTGCCTTCAAGTTGCCTATTGACCTATGTTTACCCCATGCCTTTCATATAGTTTTCTCAGGCAAGGAATACTCAAGGGTGGTTTTACCAGTTTCTTCCTCTGGAATATAGCTCACAGCACCTGGTATTAATTGATTATCTCCCATCTGAATACTAACCAGAGCTGACACTGCTTCATCTCTGATTACTTAGGAGTTCTTCACACGGTCCTTTCATGTCGCGCTGTTTCACCAGCAAGATGGTAAATCATTTGGTGGCGTTGGTACCCTCTCCCCATCAGATGACAAAAAGGGCAACAGTGCATGTTACCTCGCCATCCTTTTCCCCATCATATGGGGGTAAAGGAAGGAAAGTGCAAGTAGCTTCATTGGCACTACCAAAAGCACTCTGTACTCCCCATGTTGGTGGAGGATGCACTTTCCATGAATAAAAGCAATTTTGCCCCATGTGAAGAGGTCCTAACACCAAGGTATTGCTTTTTCTCTTGTTTTTGATTGTATTTGGATTTTTAAAAACTGTCTACAGACGTCATACACAACTCCCGGAGCGATTCCATCAGCGCTGCCTCCGAAAAATCCTTTAAATCTCTTGGGAAGATAAGTGGACAAATGTCAGCATGCTGGAAGAAGCAAAGACCACCAGCATTGAAGCGATGCTCCTCCGCCATCAACTCTGCTGGACCGGCCACGTTGTCCAAATGCCCAATCACTGTCTCCTGGAGCAGTTACTCTACTCCAAACTCAAGAATGGAAAAAGGAATGTTGGTGGACAGGAAAAAAAGATTTAAAGATGGGTTTAAAGCTGAGTCATCGCTGAGCCTGGAACCCCAGGTCTTGGCGGTGGTCAGGGGAGCTTTTGCACAATTAAAACTTGTGCGCCAGCTGCACCTGTACCTTGGGAAGTCTGACTTGGCCACAGTGGTCCACACTCTGGTTAAATCCCATATAGACTACTGCAACGCTCTCTACATGGGGTTGCCTCTGAAGACTGCCCGGAAGCTTCAACTAGGCCAACAAGCGGCAGCCAGATTACTAACAGGAGCAGGGTACAAGAAGCATACTACTCCACTGTTACGCCAGCTCCACTGGATGCCAATTAGGTTCCGAGCTAATTCTGAGCTAATTCAAAGTGCTGGTGTTGACCTATAAATCCCTAAACAACTCCGGCCCAGTTTTCCTGTCCGAACGGATTCTCCCCTATGAACCATCACGGTTATTAAGATCTTCCGGAGGGTCCCTGCTCTCAGTCCCACCATCCTCGCAGGTGCGTCTGGTGGGGACAAGGGACAGGGCCTTCTCGGTGGTGGCCCCTTGGCTGTGGAACTCTCTCCCACTGGAGATTAGAACTGCCCCTTCCCTCCTGACTTTTAGAAAATCGGTGAAAACTTGCCTCTGGAATTTAGCATTTGACGAGTGAGTCAAGAACTTCTGGCCACACAGACGGATGGTAATGAATTGTGATATCTTTTGGGCGACTTGCCTTTATGTAATTATATAATTGCTTTTAATGTATGTTATGTATTAATGTGTTTTATGGTGTGATGTTTTAAATTACTGTTTTTGAATTATGTTGTAAACTGGCCTGAGTCCCTCTCTAGAGGTCAAGAAGACCGGTATATTAAAGTTCTAAATAAATAAATAAATAAAGCCAACCTCAAAAACTATGGCATAAACATCGAGAACTGGGAAGCCCTGGCCCTTGAGTGCTCTAACTGGAAGCTGGCTGTGACCAGCACTGCTGCAGAATTTGAAGAGGCATGAATAGAGGGTGAAAGGGAGAAATGTGCCAAGAGGAAGGCATACCAAGCCAACCCTGACCGGGACCGTCTTCTGTCTGGAAACCGATGTTCTCACTACAGGAGGATATGCGGATCAAGAAGAGGGCTCCACAGCCACCTATGGACACTCCACCAAGACCCCACATCTGGAAGACAATCATCCTTGAGCTACGAGGAATCACCTAAGTAAGTAAGTAAGGATTATTTTTCATTATGTGTATGCCTACATAATACATATACAATACAAAGACAGGGCTGGATAATATTTGGCACTCCAGATATACAATACTGGACTACATATCCTTTCAGTACCCATTATGATGGCTAGGGCTCCTGGGAGCTGAAATCCAAAGAATGTGGAGACCCAATGGTTTCTCATTCCAGCTGCAAAATCTTCCAGCTATTCATGATATATATATATCTTTCCAATGGGCACTTAAGATTTAAGCATACTCAGTCTTGGCTAGAAACGGGAAAGGACAGATCCCTTGTACACGTAAACAATAGACTATTTTGTAGCTCTGAGCGCTACAGGGTGTACTCAGACATGTTGATACCTGCATCTTGTTTCTTTTTGGCCCCATTTTGGTCTCCGTCCTGTCGGCACTCAACATACCCCAGTTCCATATTACAGGGAGTAATGATTTCAATTATCTTAACAGTAAGCTGCCTGGGCTGAGGCTATATGCTAGAAGTTGGAATATAAATATTTGAAGTGTCAATAAATAATAGATGCAGTGTTAGAACCAACTGCATCAAGAAAAACAAGAGAGATGAAAACGATTGCAGGCACAAATCAAAACAGTGACAATAGCTACCAGAAACCTGTCCGTGGCTATCCTAGCAAAAGTAATTTTAAATGTTTATTTTATTGGAATCTATGGTGACAGTGAAATGTTCCATTAAATTATAAACCCATAAGCTGTAATTAAAGTACTTCCATCACTATCCTTTTACAGAAGCTAGGGATGGGTGGAGATTGAGAACTGGGGGTGGGCTGGGGAGTCTGTACATTCCAATGTGGCAGACCCTTCCGTTTTGCCATCTTCAAATGTGTCAATGGCACTTCCCTCCATAAACTTCCTCCCAACCAGACTGTGGGACCAGAGAGCTGTTTATTCAAGCCAAGAGAGGAAATTGCTTCATATATTTCTCACTGGTATCAGATGACAGCTGTGAAAAACAAGGGGAAGATACTGAGGAAGTAGGTGACTCTGTAAACAAAAGCTGAACATGAATCAGCTTTCATTCCAGACAGTACAAATACAATAAATACAGTATTTAAGTACTACTACTACTACTACTACTACTAATAATAATAATAATAATAATCAACCATCTACCAGCAATTATTTCATAATACTAGTGTCTGGCACCTAAGACAGCAGCTCTACTCTGTCTAATGGTTGGGACAGCCTACAAAATCAAGGTGAGTAAAACCCTGACTCAGTATGGATCTTCTTGAATGGAAGAGCTCTATTTATTTTATTTATTTATAATTCAAACATATGCCGCCACTCCCCTGGGGTTCGGAGCAGCTTACAAGACCAGGCTAAAATCTAACACAATTCAAAAACAATTTAAAACAACAATGTCAGATATCAAAGGCCTGTCGAAACAGATATGTCTTACATGCCCTGCAGAAAGCTGATAGGTCCCACAAGGTACGGACTTCGGGTGGCAGAGTATTCCAGAGTGGTGGTGCCACTGCTGTAAAGGCTCTGTGTCTGGTTGCTGTTAGACGCAAAGTCTTGACACTGGGAATTTCCAATAGATCTTGGTCCTCAGAACGGAGGGATCTCTGGGGTTGGTAGGGGGTGAGGCGGTCCCTCAGGTACATCGGCCCCAGACCATGCAAGGCCTTAAAGGTGAGTACCATCACTTTGAAAGTGATCCGGTGCTCAATTGGTAACCAATGCAGCTGCCGTAAGATTGGTGTTATGTGGCATCTCATCGGAATTCCCGCAAGAAGCCGAGCAGCTGCATTTTGTACCAACTTGAGCTTCCGGATCACCGACAGAGGAAGGCCAATGTAGAGGGCATTACAGTAGTCCAGTCTTTTATGTATTTATGTATGTATGTATTTATTTGTTTACTATATTTGTATATTGCCTTTCTCAGCCCACAGGCAACTCAAGGCGGTTTACAGAGGCAAAATCCAATGTTCAAGAACATCATAAAAAATTTAAAACAATTAAAAACAATAGCATAAATATACAATCATAACAAGGTCAAAAAAACATAGAACGTTAACGTCTCCTAAGTTAAAATCAAGATTCAATCTCATCATCCAATTGTTCCATATTCCTGTGTCTGTTACACTGCTTTTTCAAATGCCTGCTCAAACAGCCAGGTCTTGACTTTCCTCCGGAACGCTAAAAGAGAGGGGGCCGATCTAATGTCTCTAGAAAGGGTGTTCCATAGCTGAGGGGCAACCACTGAGAAGGCCCTGTCTCTTGTACCCGCCAAACGTATTTGTGACGCAGGTGGGATCGAGAGTAGGGCCTCTCCAGATGATCTTAATGACCCAGCTGGTTCATAGGAGGAGATGCATTCGGACAGGTAGGTTGGGCCACACATACAAATACACATATATACAATGCCCTTTAACACAGTGGTCAAATGCATAGTCTGCCTTTCTTGCTAATGGAGCATTGTGTATGGCAAGGGTACTACTTACTTGTGTAGTCTTCTGACCCTCCCTATGTGCTCTTCCATTGTATAACATGACAGGTTTCTCAGTCATAGCTTCATAGAATCATAGAATCAAATGATTCTATGATTCTGGAAGAGACCTCATGGGCCATCCAGTCCAACCCCCTGCCAAGAAGCAGGAATATTGCATTCAAATCACCCCTGACAGATGGCCATCCAGCCTCTGTTTAAAAGCTTCCAAAGAAGGAGCCTCCACCGCACTCCAGGGCAGAGAGTTCCACTGCTGAACGGCTCTCACAGTCAGGAATTTCTTCCTCATGTTCAGATGGAATCTCCTTTCCCTCAAGGAGGTGCCATGACAAGGTCTCCTGTTCAAATTTCACTTTAGCTGTGAACTCAATAGATAGAATTAAGCAACCCCGTTCAGTCTATGACTCAATATGAGTAATGCTAGCCCAGGATAGTGACTGTTGAAATAAAACTGGTAAAGTGCTATGACTGCAGATTTAAAACAGAATAAATAAAAGGCAAACCATGGGAAAGTTCCCTTTTTGTGAAGGGGAATTCTGTGAATAGTTGTTCAACAGAGAAACCTTTCCTAGCTCGGAGTGTTATTATGCAGGCTTCTCTATTCAGGATAAAAATATCATGCCCAGCCTGTGGGCACTACGATCCTGACACACAAAGTCCTTGATGATTTGCCAGAAATGTGATTCTTTGGATCTTAATCCAGTTTAAAACCTTTTGTCCTGCACTTTTATAGAAAACTAGCCGTCCCCCGCCACGCGTTGCTGTGGCCCACATGGGGGTTCTGTGTGGGAGGTTTGGCCCAATTCTATCATTGATGGGGTTCAGAATGCTCTTTGATTGTAGGTGAGCTATAAATCCCAGTAACTACAAATCCCAAATGTCAAGGTCTATTTCCCTCAAACTCCATCTGTGTTCATATTTGGGCATATGGAATATTCGTGCCAAGTTTGGTCATCATTGTTTGAGTCCACAGTGCTCTCTGGATGTAGATGAACTACAACTCCAAAATTCAATGCCCACCAAATAATCATCATCATCATCATCATCTTTATTTATACCCCGCCACCATCTTCCCAATGGGGACTCGGAGCGGCTTACATGGGGTTCAGAATGTTCTTTGATTGTAGGTAAACAATAAATCCCAGCAACTACAACTCCCAAATGACAAAATCATTTTTTTTAGTGAAGGACATACATTGGGTTGTTAGGTGTCTTGTGTCCAAATTTGGTGTCAATTCGTCCAGTGGTTTTTGAGTTCTGTTAATCCCACAAACGAACATTACATTTTTATTTATATAGATTAAGATTTTTTTAGCATTGGGGTAAGGGAGATGAATCAGTGGTTGGCAGTAGTTGGTGGGAGGTGATAGCTCCTACTATGAAATGGTTCCTTCTGAAGATTGGTTTTTTTTAAAAGAAGTTCTATGTGTCAGATAATTGCATATTATTTATTTATTTATTTATTATTATTTATTACTGCGCTTGTATACCGCCGTTTCTCAGCCTAAATTGGCGACTCAACGCGGTTTACAACACTATAACAATCAACAATATTCAGTTTAAAAAGCATAAAAAACAACATACACAATACACAATATTGGGCCACCAATAAAATCCAATGCATCTCTTAACTAGAACCGCAATCCAATTTCGTCGTCCATGGTTACCAATCCTTAATCATCAAATACATTGCACCGGCTTAACCGAATGCTTGTTCGAACATCCATGTCTTCAATCTTTTTCGAAACATCATCAGCGAGGGGGCTGATCTTACCTCTATGGGGAGGGCGTTCCAAAGCCGAGGGGCCACCACAGAAAAGGCCCTGTCTCTCGTCCCCGCCAACCGCACCTGTGAAGCAGGCGGGATAGAGAGCAGGGCCTCCCCAGAAGATCTTAGGGTCCTGGAGGGCTGATAGGCCGAGATACGTTCGGATAGGTAAGTTGGGCCAGAACCGTTTAGGGCTTTAAAGGCCAACGCCAGCACTTTGAATTGAGCCCGGTAGCAAATCGGCAGCCAGTGGAGCTGGTGCAGCAGAGGAGTTGTATGCTCCCTGCGCCCCGCTCCGTTAGTATCATGGCTGCCGCCCGTTGGACTAATTGGAGCTTCCGAGCCGTCTTCAAAGGCAACCCCACGTAGAGAGCGTTGCAGTAGTCAAGACAGGATGTAACCAGAGCGTGGACTACCGTGGCCAAGTCAGACTTCCCAAGGTACATATCTATATTAGTGCACCACTACTCAACAGAAAATGCATATGTTAACATACATAATAGGAGGAAAAAACTGCAATGGCCACTACTGTGTGGCCAATTTTTTTTTACAAATGATTGGAAATATGGAGCACCCTTAATAGTGATAAGAATTCATTAAGGAAAATGTGTGGCCAGTTATGGTGATATCACCATGATATATGTGGTATTAATTATTATTATTATTTATTTATTTACAGCTTTTATATTCCACCCTTCTCACCCCACAGACGACTCAGGGCGGATTACACATATATGGCAAACATTCAATGCCAATTTTTGACATACAAACATATACAGACATACACAGAGGCTATTTAACTTTTTCTGGCCACTTGGGGAGCTGTCGCTTTCATCGTCCATCTGCGACGCTGATGAAGCACTTCCGCATTCCCCGCATGCTTCCCCGCTGGAATGCTTTGCTGGAGTCTTCTTTATGGCCTCATAAATCAGTTAAATTAGCCTCCCCACACTTTAAGGTGGTACCTAATTTTCCTACTTGACAGATGCAACTGTCTTTTGGGTTGCAAAGGTCGACAACAGGCTACACACAATTGGTTGGAAACCCACTCCAACCCGGGCTAGCTTCAAACTCATGACCTTTTGGTCAGAATGATCTTAATGCAGCTGACACGCAGCCAGCTGCACCACAATCCCGGTGCAGAGTTATGGTGGATCAATGGGCGGGAGGTAATGTTGTTCTTCAGCAGTGGCAAGCCCTTCAATAGGAACTTAGTCCTGGTGCAAACATCTGTAATACAATGTCACAAAGAATGTTAAACTGAGCAAGGGATTTAGGTTCACTCAACAAGGTATTCAGTTGAATTGGGATTTGAATTGGGACTCATAGGTCCTAACATGGAGACCATGTTTTCATTTATTTTTAAAAGGCCACCTTTCCCCATGAACATGGGCATTACTCGAACTGGAAGCATGACTAGTAATCAGTCTCTTTCCCATTATTTTTGCCTATTCTTTGAGCGTGGCTTTCCACTTCAAACACGAAAGGAAACATCAGTATTATAAAACATACATGGTATTACTGCTATTACTATTACAAGTACTACTACTTCTCAACATAGATGTGGAAGTGAAAATGACATTGAGCAATATAATGACATGAGAGTATTTTGTCATTCTCTGTGTTCTACTAAAAGTTGAATTCAGCACTAATGATTTTTAACATCTTAGTTTTCCCCACCAGCAATTATTTGTTGAAAGCCATCCAGATTGGCTTGTACATGCCATTGTGTGTGCATCATGGAAACATAAATTAAATCTGTCAGTCTTTTGATCTTCATGCCAGCTCCAGTGTAACTGCTTATTGTAAGTAC
>NW_026846588.1:111283030-111328030 GCF_025583915.1 Anolis sagrei ordinatus | reverse complement strand
GATCCAGAATACATTTTTAAAATCTACAGGAAGCAGGTAATTGGGAAGAAAAAATAATCCTCTGCCGGTCTTTAGTTGCTCTTTTCAGAGCAACTATATTGTTCTCCTTCAGATGTTTATATCAGCATAAATATTTCACTTTAATTTTTCAGGAGTCATTGCCTTTTTATCAGCATTTATGACCCAGCATGACGGATGTTTCTTTCCTAGCTGGAGTTGGTTTTTTGTTTTTTAAAAAAATCCTGATGGTTACACTAGTACAAAGTCCATTCCAACCAATTCAAATTTATTATGTCTATTACATTTCTCTATGGAGTTTAATATAACATGATTCTTAAGTCCAGAGGCCATTAAATAATAGTTTTAATATCTTGTCTCATTTGTAGGAACAACACATCATATTTAAATCCCCATCCACTGTCATTTGCGGAGGCTCTTCTTCTTTTTCATAACCCTTTTTTTTTGTCGTGTCAGGAGTGACTCCTGGTGTGAGAGAATTGACCGTCTGCAAGGACGTTGCCCAGGGGACGCCCAGATGATTTGATGTTTTTCTCATCCTTGTGGGAGGCTTCTCTCATGTCCCTGCACGAGGAGCTGGAGCTGATAGAGGGAGCTCATCTGCCTCTCCCCGGATTCGAACCTGCGACCTGTCGGTCTTCAGTCCTGCCGGCACAGGGGTTTAACCCACTGCGCCACCGGGGGCTCAATTAATTCAACAGTAATTAACCCATTAATTCAACAGTAATTATAGTATGTGTTTTCAAAGAATGTTCCTTAGGATTTGGTCAATCAGTCTGGATGGGAAGGTTTGCAATGACTCACCTTTTCTTGTTGTTGTTGTTCATTCATTCAGTCATTTCTGACTCTTCATGACCTCATGTACCAGCCCACGCCAGAGCTCCCTGTCGGCCGTCACCACCCCCAGCTCCTTCAAGGTCAATCCAGTCACTTCAAGGATGCCATCCATCCATCTTTATTCAACATCTTTATTAATGACTTAGATGAAGGGCTAGAAGGCAGGATCATCAAGTTTGCAGACGACACCAATTGGAAGGGATAGCCAATACTCCAGAGGACAGGAGCAGAATTCAAAACAATCTTGACAGATTAGAGAGATGGACCAAAACTAACAAATAGAAGTTCAACAGTGACAAATGCAAGATACTCCACTGTGGCAGGAAAAACAAAATGCAAAGATACAGAATGGGGGACAATGCCTGGCTCGAGAGCAGTATGTGTAAAAAAGATCTTGGAGTCCTCGTGGACAACAAGTTAAACATGAGCCAACAATGTGATGTGGCGGCAAAAAAAGCCAATGGGATTTTGGCCTGCATCAATAGGAGCATAGTGTCTAGATCTAGGGAAGTCATGCTACCCCTCTACTCTGCTTTGGTTAGACCACACTTGGAATATTGTGTCCAATTCTGGACATCACAATTCAAGAGAGATATGGACAAGCTGGAATGTATCTAGAGGAGGGCGACTAAAATGATCAAGGGTCTGGAGAACAAGCCCTATGTGGAGCGGCTTAAGGAGCTGGGCATGTTTAGCCTGAAGAAGAGAAGGCTGAGAGGAGATATGATAGCCATGTATAAATATGTGAGAGGAAGCCACAGGGAGGAGGGAGCAAGCTTGTTTTCTGCTTCCCTGGAGACTAGGATGCAAAACAATGGCTTCAAACTACAAGAAAGGAGATTCCATCTGAACATAAAGAAGAACTTCCTGACTGTGAGAGCCGTTCAGCAGTGGAACTCTCTGCCCCAGAGTGTGGTGGAGGCTCCTTCTTTGGAAGCTTTTAAACAGAGGCTGGATGGCCATCTGTCAGGGGTGATTTGAATGCAATATTCCTGCTTCTTGGCAGGGGGTTGGACTGGATGGCCCATGAGGTCTCTTCCAACTCTTTGATTCTATGATTCTATGATCTTGCCCTTGGTCGGCCCCTCTTCCTTTTCCCTTCCATTTTCCCCAGCATAATTATCTTCTCTAAGCTTCCCTTTCCTCTCATGATGTGGCCAAAATACTTCATCTTGGCCTCTACTATCCTTCCCTCCAATGAGCAGTCTGGCTTTATTTCCTGAAGTATGGACTGGTTGGATCTTCTCGCAGTCCAAGGCACTCTCAGAACTTTCCTCCAACACCACAGTTCAAAAGCATCTATCTTCCTTCGCTCAGCCTTCACTATGGTCCAGCTTTCACATCCGTAGATGACCAGGAAAATCCATCTATTTTGCAGAATTTTTCAAAAACATGCTCCATTTTGTGCTTCTTATTTTTACACAGTAATATCATGCTATCACTTTGGCTATTTTATCCATTAGGAAATGAATCTAAAAGTATAGCTATCTATTCATAATCTTCAGTACATGCTGGCATGACTTGGCAGTTTAAAAAATACCCCAACTAATGGGCACTAGCAAATCAATCAAAGTAGCCTATATACTGCATATACACATTTTCCCTCAGGAGACAGGATAATTTCAACTTCAATCTGGAGGCTGGGGAGAAGAAAGAGGGTGACAGAATGAATTCAGCTGGACAAAAAGGAGAAAAAAGGAGCAATTGCAGGGAGCTGCCAAGCCATGAAGTCATTTTGGGAGCTCTTTTATTACTTGAGAGAGTTCTGAATTTCCACCATGACACTATCTTTCCATGGTGGTGGAGTTGTGTGTTAGCATGAGAGGCTATGCTGATAACAGCAGTATTTCTCAAAATCTCTCCTATGTTAGGCAAACCTTTTTTCAGAGGAGACAAATTAAATGTACCAAATGGCTACTGAGCAGCAGCAGTAGTGGGGGGGAGACACTAGTGGAGGATCTTTCAAAGACATTGGCAGTGGTACCATAGCTAACACCTGTTAGTACTGTGTACTAACACCTCTCCACCAAAGTCAACATCGACACCGAAATACAACACTGCCTGAGCTCTGCGAGTGCAGCATTTTCCCGAATGAAGCAGAGAGTGTTTGAGGACCGGGACATCCGTAGGGATACCAAGGTGCTTGTCTATAAAGCTATTGTCCTCCCAACCCTGCTCTATGCCTGCGAAACGTGGACTGTCTACAGACGTCACATGCAACTCCTGGAACGATTCCATCAGTGCTGCCTTCGGAAAATCCTGCAAATATCTTGGGAAGACAAGCGGACAAACGTCAGTGTGCTGGAAGAAGCAAAGACCACCAGCATTGGAGCGATGGTCCTCTGCCATCAACTCTGCTGGACCGGCCACGTTGTCTGGATGCCTGACCACCGTCTCCCAAAGCAGTTGCTCTACTCTGAACTTAAGAATGGAAAACGGAACATTGGTGGACAGGAAAAGAGATTTAAAGATGACCTCAAAGCCAACCTTAAAAACTCTGGCATAGACACTTAGAACTAGGAAGCCCTGGCCCTCGACCACTCCAGCTGGAGGTCAGCTGTGACCAGCAGTGCTGCAAAATTTGAGGAGGCACGAGTGGAGGGTGAAAGAGAGAAACGTGCCAGGAGGAAGGCGCGTCAAGCCAACCGACCGGGACCGCCTTCCACCTGGAAACCAATGCCTTCACTGTGGGAGAAGATGCGGGTCAAGAATAGGGCTCCACAGCCACCTACAAACCCACAAAAATAGTCATCAAGGAAGACCATCTTACTCGTCCAACGAGGGATCGCCTAAGTAAGTAAGTAAGTAAGTAAGTAAGTACTGTGTAGACAAAGGCAACATAAACCTGTTTTTAATGTATTTTACTATGAAAACCTTATGAAGATGCAATCCAGAAAGAACAAGAGACAGTGCAAGAAGGTTAGACTCCCATGTCTGATGGCACTCAGCCAACTATTATGATTGGTCCTGTGACTAATGGTGTAACCAAACTCAAGCAAAAAAAGCCATTCAGCTGCTAAAGTGCTCAAAGGTGAAAGGAAAAAAAACCTGAAGCTATACAACATGTTTCATAGGAACATGGAATGAGAAAAGCATGAATCAGAGAAGTCAAAGAGGAAATATAACAGAAACATTGCAATTCTTGTGACGAGTGACCTAAAGTCAACTAGAAGGAGACATCCAATAAACTCACTGTGTCTTACTAAGAAACGAAAATTTAAGAAGAAACGGAGTGGTATTGATAGTGGGGAAAGATATAGCAAAAGCAGTCAAAGGATGTAATGCAAAATCTGACTGAATAGTATCAACAAGACTACAGGGAAAACCCATAGGTTTTTTTTTTTTTAGGGTGTCATGAGAGAACAGCAGATTATTAGGTGTTTGGTATTATGGTATTTTTATTACCAGAGATGCACTTGTTGAGTTTCCTGCCTTGTATGTCAGCATGGTGTACTGGTTTGGACTAGGACTAGGAACCTTGTTAGGGTTGTCTAAGGATCACAAGAAATAATAATTTTTTTGAAGGCATACAACGGTGGTGACGACAATGACAGCAATAACAACATAACTTGGATGGTTTTTAGAATGGCTGGGATATGCCATTTGCTACTTTGCAATCAGTATTATTTGTGGACCCGCTCTACCATCCGAGTTTCTGTTGACTGTGGCACATGTAGCAAGACATCTAGTCACAATGGAGACACAATGGATAATTGTAAAGTTATAATTCCCATCAGTGGTAGCTTTGGATTTTTATTTATTTATTTTGTCAGAAGCGAATTGAAGATACAGTTATAATGTATTTTAAAAAACACAAAGTTTTTTTTTTAAAAAACCCACAAATGGTTGTAGCTTTGGGTGAGCATGAGCAACAAGAAATTTGGAGAGCAACTGTAACTCTTTGCAAGTTGCTATGCCTGCTCCTTTGACTTAGAACCACAAGCCCTATGAGGAGCGGCTTAAAGAGCTGGGCATATTTAGCCTGAAGAAGAGAAGGCTGAGAGGAGATATGATAGCCATGTATAAATATGTGAGAGGAAGCCACAGGGAGGAGGGAGCAAGCTTGTTCTCTGCTTCCCTGGAGACTAGGACATGGAACAATGGCTTCAAACTACAAGAAAGGAGATTCCATCTGAACATGAGGAAGAACTTCCTGACTGTGAGAGCCGTTCAGCAGTGGAACTCTCTGCCCCGGAGTGTGGTGGAGGCTCCTTCTTTGGAGGCTTTTAAACAGAGGCTGGATGGCCATCTGTCAGGGGTGCTTTGAATGCAATTTTCCTGCTTCTTGGCAGGGGATTGGACTGGATGGCCCATGAGGTCTCTTCCAACTCTATGATTCTATGATTCTATAGAGAAACTACAAAATTTTCTCTCTTGGATTCTTTAGCTGCTCCAGAATGAATCCGTGGTCAGCTTATTATTATTATTATTATTATTATTATTAACTTTATTTGTACCCCGCTAGCATCTCCCGAAGGACTCGATGCGGCTTACAAAGGCCAAGGCCTCAACACAACAGCAGTAAACAACAACACCAAAAGCAAATTAAAAACAGTTAAAGCAATATTAACGACATGCAATAGACAGTATATCAAGACAAAATAAAAACTGGGCCGGGCCAGAGTAGTGGGTACAGGATTAAAAGTGCTGATGTGGCAGGAGGTATACGAGGATTATAGGGCAAGTGCAATGTGCAGTGTGCAATAATCTTAGTTCTACTAAAGGTGCTTCGAGGACTTGTTATTGGAGATTTCCTATTCTGGAAAGGCACATCGGAACAGCCAGGTCTTCAGTTCTTTCTAAAGACTGCCAATGTAGGGGCCTGTCTAAGATCTTTTGGGAGGGTGTTCCAGAGTCGGGGGGCCACCACAGAAAAGGCCCTGTCTCGTGTCCCCACCAGCCGCGCTTGTGACGCAGGCGGAATCACGAGTAGGGCCTCACCAGATGACCGAAGTGAACGTGTGGGTTCATAGATGGAGATGCGGTCACTCAGGTAGGCAGGTCCCAAACCGTTTAGGGCTTTGTAGGTAAGCACCTGCACCTTGAATTGGGCTCGGAAAATAAATGGCAGCCAGTGGAGCTCCTTGAACAGGAGGGTTGACCTCTCTCTGTAAGGAGCCCCAGTTAACATCCTGGCTGCTGCCCGTTGGACCAGTTGGAATTTCCGAGCCGTTTTCAAGGGCAGCCCCACGTAGAGCGCATTACAGTAGTCCAATCTAGAGGTGACCAAGGCATGGACCACCCCGGCCAGATCAGCCTTCGCGAGGTACGGTCGCAGTTGGCGCATGAGTCTCAATTGTGCAAAAGCCCTCCCGGACACCGCCGACGCCTGAGCCTCAAGCGTGAGCGATGAATCCAGGAGGACTCCCAAACTGCGGACCTGTGACTTTCAAGGGGAGTGTAACCCCGTCCAACACAGGTTGCCACCCTATACCCCGATCCGGTTTGCGATCGACCAGGAGGACCTCTGTCTTGTCGGGATTGATCTTCAGCTTGTTCCTCCTCATCCAGATCGACACAGCGGCCAGGCACTCGTCCAGCACACGAGAGGCCTCCTTGGAGTTGGGTGGAAAAGAGTAGTAGAGTTGTGTGTCATCTGCGTAGAGATGGCACCCAACTCCAAAACTCCGGATGACCTCTCCCAGCGGTTTCATGTAGATGTTAAAAAGCATGGGAGATAGAATAGAGCCTTGCGGGACCCCACAGGTCAAAGGCCAGGGGTCCGAGCAGGCGTCTCCCAGCTTCACCATCTGGGTTCGTCCCTCCAGGAAGGACCAGAGCCACGACAAGACCGTGCCTCCGAGACCCATCCCAGAGAGTCGACCCAGAAGGATACCATGGTCGATGGTATCGAAAGCCGCTGAGATGTCCAAGAGAACCAACAGAGCCACACTCCCCCTGTCCAGATCTCTACGGAGGTCATCCACCAAGGCGACCAAGGCTGTCTCGGTGCCGTGACCAGGCCTAAAGCCGGACTGTGACTGATCTAGGTAATTGATGTCATCCAAGAATCCCTGGAGCTGGAGCTTCCAATGGAGTTGACCATGTCGCACTGGAGGATCTAAAGATTCTTAGAGAGAAGATATTACTCCGGTCTGTGAATAATTAAATTTCCAAATGTGGAACCTGCAACTGTAGAGAACCAACTCTACTTAATGAATTGGTTGAAAAGGCTGCCGCGTCTGCCTGAACGCTAAAATACATCTGAGCTGTTTTTTCATTTAGAGTTAATATTCAATAATTTAAGAAGAAACGGAGTGGTATTCAGATTCTTCTGCAGCAAGATGGCTTCTTTGCGATCTTTGCAACCTGTGGTGTGAATTAAGTAGCTGTCCAACAAAAGCTTTAAAAAAAATCTCTTAGGTCATTGTATTTTTATGGGAAAGCCTTAGGTCTGATTTTATGCAGCAACTCAAGTTACATGAAAAATCTTTTTTCTTCCTACTTGAAAAGAGACTTTTAGCAAGGACAGACATAACATTAAAGATAGTCAGATGTATAAAATCCTGGACAAATGCCCCCAAAATGGAAAAAGAAAATGGGAGAAAGAACACTGTGACCTGCTAAATGGAGAGGTCCACTACAGGAAAGAGAGGGTGGGGAGAAGAAATCCATTAAAACTTGCTACCCAGCTAATATTAGCAAGCTGAGTCCGTTACATACTTTAAAGATTAGTGTTAAAAATCATTGGAAAGAAGTCACATTCATCCACCTGGAATCCACACATCTAGTTGTAAAACTAACGTTATCGTCTATTATAGGAGATAGGCTTTGAAATTAGGTTATCGAATTATGCTCACAAATAGAAGATGAGATACAAAAATATTCCTCTAGGAAATATCTTGTCATGACTGAACAGTTTCCTGTTTATGTTTGGGATAAATCATTCTGCACCAATCTTGCATACAAATTTGCCATTGAAAACCAAGCAACGTCTCTCCTTCTCAACATATATACTTGCTTGACCTTTTTTATTTACTTATCCTATCAAGAGATGGGCAGATATGTATTACACTGCTTAATCGTCTGAAAAGATTACAATGGCATCACCACATAATTTTGAGTTATTACGACAGAGGCATTTGTTTTATGCAGGATAACTGGGATCTGACTGAAAATGACCAGAAATGTCAGCATCATTTTAGCTATGTTTTAACAGCATGGCTCAAAAGAGTTCCCTTAATGGGTAGTTATAACCAGAATATGGTTCATTCAGCAGTGCTATTACTGAAATAGGCTGAAGTTTTTAATGGTTTGCTGTCAGACTGGGATGTGACAAGCACAATACTGCTCTAGTCTGGATTATCTTCAGCATTTTTAGAGCCAAGGTATACATTCTGATCAGTATAATTTTTAAAGTAGCTTTACCATTACCTAAAAAAGAAAATAAAACATATAAAATAGCTGGCTCTAAAGCAGAAGAATGGTGCATGTAAGTGTGTGAGTTGATTCTTTCCTCATATCGGTATTTTCCAAAAGAACATGTAACCTTGCTTGATGGAGTCCCTGAGTTACAAACACCCGATTCACAAACGACTCATAGTTAAGAAAGGGGAATGTGATAATAGGAGGTGAGAAAAATCTATCCCTAGGAAGGAATTCATTCCTGAAAGAGTTATTATGAGTCTTGAATGAAGCTTTATCACCAGTCCTTGTTTCCACAATAAGCTGGATTTTCCAAAAATCATGTCCCCACATGGGAAGCTGGAGCTGACAGAGGGAGCTCATCCATGATCTCCCCAGATTCGAACCTCCAGCCTGTCAGTCTTCAGTCCTGCCAACAGAAGGATTTAACCCATTGTGCCACCGGGGGCTCTAGTGCAAGCTAAACCCACCATTTGAATTGGGGTCACCATGCATCTGCTCTTATTTTCTGATAAAGAAATATAATAACATAGCATAAATTAGCAAATTAAAACAGTTATAAATATACATTGAATATATAAATATTTTATTTGTAGGTCTTCTTCTGAATGCGCACAGACGACGTTGTCATCAGCATATTGGAGTTCTATAACAGATGTTGTTGTAACCTTGGTTTTGGCTCTCAGTCTGATGAGGACCTACAAGCCACTCTAAACACCTTCACAGAAGCATACAAGAAACTCGGCCTGTCATTGAACATCAAGAAAACCAAAGTGCTCTTCCAGCAGTCACCAACCAACCAATCTGCAATGCCAGAAATACAGCTTAATGGTGCAACATTAGAAAATGTTGACCATTTCCGCTACCTCGGCAGCCATCTCTCCACAAAAGTCAACACTGACACTGAGCTCTGCGACTACAGAATTTTTCCAAATGAAGCACAGAGTGTTTGAGGACCGGGACATCTGTATGGATGCCAAGGTGCTTTTTTATAAAGCTATTGTCCTCCCAACCCTGTTATATGCCTGCAAAACATGGACTATCTACAGACGTCACATGCACCTCCTGGAATGATTCAATCTCTGAAAAATCCTGCAAATCTCTTAGGAAGACAGGCGGACAAATGTCAGCATGCTGGAGGAAGAAGCAAAGACCACCAGCATTGAAGTGATGGTCCTACACCATCAATTCCGCTGGACTGGCTACATTGTCCAAATGCCCGATCACCATCTCTCAAAGTTGCAAAAGAGAGAAACATGCCAAGAGGAAGGCATGTCAAGCCAACCCCGACCGGGACTGCCTTCCACCTGGAAACCGATCCCCTCACTGCGGGAGAAGATGCAGATCAAGAATAGGGCTGCACAGTCACCTCCATACCCACCGCCAGTACACCAAATTTGGAGGACAATCTTACTTGCACAATGAAGGGTTGCCTAAGTAAATATTTAATATATAAATATTACATATAACTATAAATAAATATATAAATATTATATATAAATATAAATTTATGTCACAGATATACTTCTTTCCTGAAGAAATGAGACATTTGAAAATATCAGTAGACTGTTTCAATTGGCCCCAGTATTTTTAGTCTGGATATTAATTTGATCCTATAGTATAATATGCTAAATAAGAACCCACACAAATCAGATGCTACAAGAAAATTAACTTGCATTAATTGACAATGACACCACTTTACTCTGGATTAAAACGATTGCTTATAGTTTCACATTACGGATACTTTCTTTCCTCCAATTGTCAGCATTGTTCTTTTATGAACTGTCTCCATCATTTACAATCCATTTAAAAAGTGTGATATTACTTTTTTTCACAAAAGCTACTTCTTCCCCATGACTGTATCCTTTAAACTGTGTTTCTTTACACTATTTTTAAAATCAGAATTTAATTATGCAGTGGTAAGAACCTAAAATATTATTCAACTTTAATCAAATCCTAGATAAAGAATTATAAATAGGCATGTCGCCGGGGGAGGGGGGGAGGGCTTGAGGGAGCCCCCCCCCCCAAATTCTCATGGTGGTTCGCAAAAAGGCCTTACTGGTGCATTATTTAAACTGTTATGTTTATTCATATCATGATCTGATAACCATACTCAATATATCCCATATGCATGGGGGTATTGGGGTAATGATACAAAAGGTTTGCTAGGGTAGACCCTCTTTCACTCAGACTCAGCCCCCCCCCCCCCCCCCCGAAACAAACTCAGCCCCCCCCCCCCCCCCCGCGCGAATCGAAATCCTGGCTACGGGCCTGTAAATAGATAATGCCTATAATTCTTTCTTACATTGTACATTGCACAATTTTATATATACAGGTTGAATATCCCTTATCCAAAATGTTTGGGGCCAGATGTGTTCCGTATTTCAGATTTCTTCAGATTTTAGAATATTTTAATGTATATCATGAGATATCTTAGTGATAAGATCCTATTCTAAACAAAAACACTATTTATGGTTCTTATACCACATAAACACATAGCCTGAAGATTATTTTATGTACAATATTTTCAATAATATTCTGTACGTGCCAAAGTTTGTCTAAACTTGACTATCAGCAAGCAAAAATGTACCTATCTCAGTCACCTATGAAGACAAGTTTCGATTTTGGAGTATTTTAGATTTCAGAATTGCAGATAAAGAATATTATTATTAATTATTATTATTATTATTAACATTATTTATACCCTGCTAACATCTCCTGAAGGACTCGGTGCGGCTTATAAAAGGCCAAGGCCCTCAATAAAACAACAGCATAACAAATACAACAATAAAACTCATAAAGCAAACAAAAAAATCAAAGCAATAACAATAAACATTAAAACAATAACACCACAACACATTTAAAACTAAGGCCGGGCCAAATGTAATGAATAAAATTTAAAAGTGCTGGACATGACAGGTGACATGTATAGGTTTTTAGAGGTAGTGCTGTGTGCAGACAATCTTAAATCTCTAGTAAAGTGCAGCTACATAGCTACGTAGCACAGATACTAAGAAATTGAAAAAATCTATATTGAAAAGTGAATTGTGAATTGAAAATATTTATATTGGCAGTAAAAGTTCCTGAGACATATTGGCACTTTCTAACCCAGTGGTTCTCAGCCTGTGGGTCTCCAGGTGTTTTGGCCTACAATTCCCAGAAATCCCAGCCAGTTTACCAGCTGTTAGGATTTCTGGGAGTTGAAGGCCAAAACATCTGGGGACCCACAGGTTGAGAACCACTGTTCTAACCAATAGAGTGATGTCCAACAGGTCCAGTGTACATCAGACCCAATGTGCATTGGTCACTTTGCTGCTTCCCCTTCTTAGTAACATAAGAACAGCCCTTTACTGAAGACAGGTATTATAGAACTGCCTAGTTCCAATTCCCACAGATGTAAGTCCTTTTATGAAGAAGTCAAGTTCTCAACATGATTCCACTCAACTTGAGTAAACAAACAACACATAAGCACGATGCCATGTCAACATCCATTTATCCACAACTCATTGTAACAGTCAATATCGATGAGTAAAAAAATATGAAAACCTTTAGATTCAGTACCCAGTGGCATTCCCTGAGCAGTAATCACTTTGCATAACCATTTCACATAACTGTTGCTCAATCTCTTCATATCTGTGTTCAAGAATATCAGGCCCATTACTTCTTACAGAACTGCTTCAATGACATCTAAAGGATTTATGACAAGAACAACGAGCTCAAGTCCTGCTCCAACATTTAATTGGGTTTTAAGACTGGATTTTGGACAAGCTATTTTACTACATGCAATTTGTTCTTCTGCAGCCAAACTCTGATAGATCTGCTTGTTTATTGTCATGGTATATGATCCACATTTGTTTAAATTATGGCTTCCTGTTCCCTGACATTTTCCACTAGAAACCTTTGATACACTGATTTATGATTGCATCAGCAGTGGCAAGCCATCCAGGTCATGATGCATCAAAGCAGCCTCAAATCCTTATGTTCTCATTACTATGCTTGTTGATTCTTCTGGCATTCAAGCAAGACTTACTGAAATCCCCAAACAATTAAAGGTAGAGGAGCCCTGTCCTGTATGATACTGGGCAACCCTATGGCTAGGTCTGATGAGAGTTGCTGATGGCACTTTATCTCATCCAATGATATTCACCCCATTGCTGTTCCCACTTGAAATCCCCCCATCAGGCATACTCATCCATCTCACCCAGAGTTTTTTATATTTTAATTCTACCCTTTTAACTTGGCCTAGCCCAGCCCGCTGTGTGCATTTTTATTATTTTATTTCATGCCCTGTATTTGATTTTGTATTATTTTGCTTTGTTTATGTTTCATTTCATGTTATTATTTGAGTCTTGGTCGCCTTAGTGGATGATCTACGCCGGGAGCTAGACAGGGGGAGTGTGTCCCTGTTCATTCTGCTGGACCTCTCAGCGGCCTTCGATATCATTGACCACGGTATCCTTCTGGGATGCCTCGCGGGAATGAGCCTTGGAGGCACTGTTCTGCAGTGGCTCCAGTCCTTCCTAGTGGGTCGATCTCAGAAGGTGTTGCTGGGGGACACCTGTTCTGCCCCACAACCATTGTCTTGTGGGGTTCCACAGGGATCAATATTGTCTCCCATGTTGTTTAACATCTACATTAAGCCGCTGGGGGAGATCATCCGGACTTTCGGAGTACGGTGTCATCTGTACGCGGATGATGTCCGACTCTGTCACTCCTTTCCACCTGCTACTAAGGAGGCTGTTCAGGTCCTGAACTGGTGCTTGGCTGCTGTAACGGTCTGGATGAGGGTGAACAAATTGAAATTGAATCCATACAAGACAGAGGTACTCCTGGTCAGTCGTAAGGCCAAACAGGGCATAGGGTTACAGCCTGTGTTGGACGGGGTTACACTCCCCCTGAAGATGCAGGTTCGCAACTTGGGTGTGATCTTGGACTCGTGCTGAGCCTGGAACCCCAGGTTTCAGCGGTGACCAGGGGAGCATTTGCACAGTTAAAACTTGTGCGCCAGCTGCGCCCGTACCTTGGGAAGTCTGACTTGGCCATGGTAGTCCACGCTCTGGTTACATCCCGTATAGACTACTGCAATGCGCTCTACATGAGATTGTCTTTGAAGACTGTCTGGAAGCTTCAAATGGTCCAACGAACGGCAGCCAGGTTGCTAACAGGAGCGGCACTCAGGGAGCATACTACTCCTCTGTTGCGCCAGCTCCACTGGCTGCCAGTTTGCTACCGGGCACAATTCAAAGTGCTGGCGTTAGCCTATAAAGCCCTAAACGGTTCTGGCCCTACTTACCTCTCCAAACGCATCTCCTCCTATGAACCGGCTAGGACACTAAGATCATTTGGGGAGGCCCTGCTCTCTGTCCCACCTGCATCACAGGCGCGGTTGGCGGGGACGAGAGACAGGGCCTTCTCAGTGGTGGCCTTTCGGCTGTGGAACGCCCTGCCTGGAGATATCAGATCGGCCCCCTCCCTGCTGGTATTTCGGAGGAAAGTGAAGACCTGGCTGTTCGAACAAGCATTTGATTAAACAGTGTAATTGAACATAGGAATACGGTATAATGGATGATGAGACTGGATTCTGATTTTACTGTTGAGGCGCTAATGATTGTTATACGGATGTTTAATTATCTATGTCACAGTTGTTTTTAATTGCCTTTACTTGTCTCGTGATGTTTTGTATTGATGTTGTTCACCGCTTTGAGTCACCTGACGGCTGAGAAAAGCGGTATATAAAATAAATAAATAAATAAATAAATAAATAAATAAAGTATTTGAGGTATGCATTTTATTTTGATTTGTTGTAATTGTTGGGCTTGGCCTCATGTTAGCTGCCCCGAGTCCCCATTGGGGAGATGGTGGCGGGATATAAAGTTGTTGTTGTTGTTGTAAGTTTGTTGTTAATTTAGTTTTAACTGGGCTGTGTGTGACCCATTGCTGCCCCTAAGAAAGCTCTGACTCCTCACCATCCCACCACCAGCCC
Source organism: Anolis sagrei ordinatus (assembly GCF_025583915.1). Classification (NCBI taxonomy): domain Eukaryota; kingdom Metazoa; phylum Chordata; class Lepidosauria; order Squamata; family Anolidae; genus Anolis; species Anolis sagrei. The sequence continues at coordinate 111,313,827 of NW_026846588.1, read as the reverse complement.
TGTGGAAAGGGGATTAATGTGGTTACAGGAAACCGCCATTGCCTAGTTTCCTCCCATGTGGATTTAGGAGCTTACACATTACCCTCACAGTGCAGGAAACAAGGGTATCTGGGCTGAAGGTGTCAGATTTAAGCACTGCATGTGTGGGAAGCATTGCTTATGACATCTGCTAAGAATGAGCAGAAGAAATGAAAATGTCACTTCAAACAGGATTCTGAAAAAATGTTGATGTTACATTATGAAGCACAGAGGCTGGCAAGATTTGTGTTGCAAAACAGCCAAGTACAATCAATGTAACTTTAATTGTTTCCATTCTTTTTGTTTCAAATTGGTGCTTTGTTCATATTTGCTTGATTTGAGCATAGGAAGCATATGATATTTAACCTTAAGGCAATAGATTCCTCAATGTAATATTAATGGAATGTGGCACAGAATTCTCTCCTTACTGATATCTGAAATAGGTAGTCAGCATACTCAGGGTGCATTTACACTGTTGAATTAACAGTTTGATCCCACTTTAACTACCTTAGCTCAATGCTATGGAACGTGGGGGTTGTAGTTTTACAAGGTCTTTAGGCTGCTCTGCCAGAGTGAGGCTGCCTCGCCAAACTACAACTCACAGGAGAGCTATCCAAAGTGCTGATCCCATTCTGAGTTAAGGAGGCCCCTTGAATAATTCCTTTAGGGTTCCTGCAATCTGAGAACAACTTCATCAAACAATTAACTAACTTACTGACATTATTGGCAATTCTGTATTATTATTTTGTATTATTATATTCTGGTGTGCACTCTTTGGATGTCTGCAATGCCCTCAATTGCTGCCAGTTTCTGAAATTCAGAAACTTTCAGAAGATTGTCATCAAGCAGAGACTCCGTCCTGTGCAAAATGCTCAGGGCTATATAAGTGAAGCCTCAAACCATAAAGTAACAATTGGCTGAAAGCCTATTATGTTAGTAAAGAAGACTGTAGTTTATTAGTTTGGGGACTGCTGGGCGAGCTGTGTCACCTCTTTGTTCCTGATCCAGACCTTGTCTGACCTCTCTGCGTACATCTGATTTCTCCAAAACTTAAACCATCCATTAAAACAGGATGCAGGATCCTGGGTCCTGTGGTATTTGGAAGAATTAGTTGTGGGATTTTAGGGAACTGTTTAGATGGTGTTGATGAAACCCCGTGAATTTTTATATAAATTCCCTGCAATGCTTTGCAGTTGGTGCTAGCATGGTGGTAGCTATTTCCTCTCCAGCTAAATACACATATATTATTGTCAATTAAAGATACTATTTTGGGCCACAGACACAGCTTGCTGAAAGCTAGGGAAATGTGGAGAATTAAATGTAACCATTGGAATATATCCCAACATTTTCTATATTACTTCTGCTTGACAGGGGGAGTGTGTCCCTGTTGGTTCTCCTGGATATCTCAGCGGCTTTCGATACCATTGACCATGGTATCCTTCTGGGGTGGCTCTCTGGAATGGGTCTTGGGGGCATTTGCTCTGTAGTGGCTCCGCTCCTTCCTGGAGGGTCGCTCCCAGTTGGTGAAGCTGGGGGATACCTGCTCAGACCCATGGCCTTTGACCTGTGGGGTCCCGCAAGGTTCCATTCTATCCCCCATGCTTTTCAATATCTACATGAAACCACTGGGTGAGGTTATCCAAAGTTTTGGAGTTGGGTGCCATCTGTACGCAGATGACACCCAACTCTACTACTCATTTCCAGCGAATTCCAAGGAAGCCTCCCAGACCCTGAACCAATGTCTGATGGCTGTGATGGACTGGATGAGGACTAACAGGTTGAGGCTTAATCCAGACAAGGCAGAGGTCCTGGTCAGTCGTGGGACCGACTGGGGTATTGGGTGGCAACCTGGTTTTGTACATACATCTTGAACCTCTTGCACCTTGGTCCAATCCAGTGTGTCCTCCCCTTCCTCATCACTCCCAGACTCATCACTCCCAGAGAAACCCATGAAAGACTCTTTGTCTGTGGGAGCAGTAAGTATATCCCGGATCTTCTTCCTCTGTCGCTCCTCATCCGATTCCTGCTCCCGAGTAACCATCTTAGTTCCCCTGTTAACATCCATTGCATCTCTTCCTCCTCCTCACTCATTGACCCTTCGCTATCAGAAAACCCTTCACAGGAATCTTCGTCGGTTGGTAACATAAGTATCTCCCAGATCCTTTTCCTCTGTTGCTCCTCATCTAACTCTTGAGCACTCATTTTTCCCCTTCTGACACCCATACTACAAGTTGCAGTATTGCTAACAGGCTGTACTACAACAGTAGATTCATATAATCCAATTCCAAGGAGATAATGTGGATTATCTGCTTTCATAATCTGGATGTATGACAGAGTAGAAGGGAACTCGATCCATCAGAACTCTTGAGCAACTGGCAAAAAATACATAGAAGCAATACATTGCATACCTCATTCACGATGAAGTTTCAATCTATATAAATAAAATGTAATGTTCGTTTGTGGGATTAACATAACTCAAAAACCACTGGATGAATTGTCACCAAATTTGGCCACAAGACACCTACTAACCTACTGGAGTTTTTCCAGAGACTCTGAAAGAGGCCATGGTATCTCAACTGCTGAAGAAACCGGATCTAGATCACTCGGTTCCCGAGTCCAAAAGTGGCAGGCTCAAACCCAGAACCTCAACCAATGGCTGATACCAAATGAGAAACTCCCCCCGGGCACACAGAAAATTGGGCGACTTGGAAGGCGCTGAACAGACTGTGCTCTGGCACCACGAGATGCAAAGCCAACTTTCAGAAATGGGGCTACAAAGTGGAATCCTCGACATACAAGTGTGGAGAGGAGCAAACCACTGACCACCTGCTGCAATGCAACCAGAGCCCTGCCACATGCACAATGGAGGACCTTCTTGCAGCAACACCAGAAGCACTCCAAGTGGCCAGATACTGGTCAAAGTACATTTAATCAACTACCAAACTCATACATTTTGTATTTTCTCTGTTTGTTTGCTTTGTTCTGTTAGAAATGTAATATAATTGACTGGCTGCCCTGACACGAGAAATAAAATAAAAACCACCCGGTTTCGAATCTCCCGTTTCTGGGAAAGGTGATCGAGAGGGCGGTAGTGGAACAACTGCAGCAGTTCCGACATGACACAGCCAGATTAGACCCCTTCCTGTCTGGCTTCCGTAAGGGGCATGGGACGGAGACTGTGTTGGTCTCCATTACAGATCAGCTCCGCTGCCAGATGGATCAAGGAGGATCAGCACTGCTTGTGTTATTGGACCTCATGGCAGCATTTGATACGGTTGATTACGACCTTTTGATTCACCACCTAGCCATGGCTGGAATTAGGGGGATGGCCCTTAAATGGCTGTCCTCTTTCCTTCAAAAGCGGGGTCAACGTGTAGAGAGGGAAGGGTTGGTCTCTAAGAGGGCCCCTCTTGAATGCGGGGTCCCACAGGGGGCTATCCTTTCCCCCCTGTTGTTTAACATCTATATGCAACCACTTGCCCAGCTGGTGCGATGCTTTGGGCTTGAGTGCTATCAGTATGCTGACGACACTCAACTCATTCTGAGGATGGAAGGCCGACCAGACTCCATATCCAATAATTTCCATCAGTGCTTTGGGGCTGTTACTGGATGGTTGCATGCCAGCAGGTTGAGGGTGAATCCAGCGAAGATAGAGATCCTTTGGTTGGATTGCCCGGACGGAGAGGTTATCTGGTTGCCTATCCTGGATGGCGTTACATTATGTCCGTCATATTTGGTAAAGAGTCTGGGAGTCCTTTTAGACCCTCTGCTGACAATGGAGGCCCAGGCCTCCGCCGCGAGCAGTCACATTTTTCCATCTGCATCAGGCTAGGCGTCTGGCTCCCTATCTGTCCAGGGATGACCTGGCCATGGTGATCCAGGCTACGGTCATTTCAAGGTTGGACTACTGTAACGCCCTTTACATAGGCCTGCCTTTATCAGTGATCCAGAAACTTAAACTAGTTCAAAATGCTGCTGCCCGGCTTCTCACAGGGGTTCCAATGAGGTTTCATATCACTCCAATCTTACAGCAACTGCACTGGTTGCCGATTGAGCACCGGATTATCTTCAAAGTGCTGATTCTTACCTTTAAGGCCTTATATGGCCTGGGGCCGGAGTACCTGAGGGACTGCCTCACCCTCTACCAACCCCCGAGATCACTCCATTCAGATGATCAGAATTTCCTTGAAGTTCCCAATTTTAGGACCTTTTACCTGATGTCTACTAGGCGTAGAGCATTCACGGTGGTGGCTCCTTACCTGGGGAATGCCTCGCCAGTGGAAACACGAGCTCTCCGAGATTTACTATCTTTTCGTAGAGCTTGTAAAACTTATTTATTTAGGCTGTCATTTGAATCTGGTTGACTGAAATTTTTCTTTGTTTTTAAATGTGTATGTTGTAAACCGCTCTGAGCCTTCGGGGAGTGGCAGTATTTAAATTCGATAAATAAATAAATAAATAAATAACCCAAGGAGTGACCATCACTCAAAAAAATTGATTACGTCATTTGGGAGTTGTAGTTGCTGGGACTCAAACTACAAGAGAGGGGATTCCATCTGAACATGAGGAAGAACTTCCTGACTGTGAGAGCCGTTCAGCATTGGAACTCTCTGCCCTGGAGTGTGGTGGAGGCTCCTTCTTTGGAAGCTTTTAAACAGAGGCTGGATGGCCATCTGTCAGGGGTGATTTGAATGCAATATTCCTGCTTCTTGGCAGGGGGTTGGACTGGATGGCCCATGAGGTCTCTTCCAACTCTTTGATTCTATGATTCTATGATTTATAGTTAACCTACAATCAAAGACCATTCTGAATGCCACCAACAATGGAATTTAACCATCCATGGCACGCAGGACTCCCATGACCAACAGAAAACACTAGAAGAGTTTGGTGGGCATTGACCTTGAGTTTGGAAGTTGTAGTTCACCTACATCGAGAGAGCACTTTGGACTCAAACAATGATGGATCTGGACCAAACTTGGCACAAATATTCCATATGCCCAAATATGAACGCAGATGGAGTTTGGGGGGAAATAGTCCTTGATATTAGGGAGTTGTAGTTACTGGGATTTATAGTTCACCTGCAATCAAAGAGCATTTTGAACCCCACCAATGACAGACTTGGGGCAAACTTCCCACACAGAACCCGCATGACCAACAGAAAATATTTAAGGCCATCCAGTCCAACTCCCTTCCCCAGGGCAAAAAAACATAATCAAAGCCGTCTTGATAAAGAACCATCCAGCCATAGATATAGATAGATATATGTAATTCACACACAGAGAGAAACATAGTATCATAGATTTGAAAGGGACCCCTAAAGAAGGACAATTATATGTTGCATGTATGCAAACTAGACAATCTCCACATCAACACTGACAAAGAAACAACAAGAAATACTGTTTACCTACAAGCATAAAGGAATTAAATATATTAGAAATCAACACTTATTCATTACTTTATTTTCCAGATCACCAGATTGGGCCACAGCAACGCCTGGCAGGGGACATCTAGTAATAATAATAATAATAATAATAATAATAATAATAATAATAATAATAATAATAGAAGTTCATCTTTGTCTGTGTGCAAAGTGAGGCACTCACTAAAAGAGCAGCTGAATGTCCCAAAGGCTTTTTTGACGAGTTTCCAATTTTTGTCCGCCAGGCAAAATATCCCCTATTCCCCTCGAACTTCCCTTTAAGTATACAGTCAGGTCGACAAAGCGAGGGAGGCGTGGCCCCGCCTCTTTTCCGTAAGCCACGCCCAGGACGTTTCCCCGGTAACGGAGAGCCGTTTCCCCTGGCAACGGAGAGACGCTTCCTCGCGGCGCCATGGCGGCCAAGGAGAAGGCCAAGGAGAGGGAGAAAGAGAAAGAGAGGGAGAAGGAGAAGGAAAGTGTCCCAGTGGCCGTGCCATCTCTTCAGGTAGGGCAACCTGCACTCCAGAGCCCCTTCTTCTCTCATGCCCCCCCTTTCCCATTCCGAAATACTCCCACATTCTCCACAGGAGTGACCGAGGGCCCTTCCACACAGCCATATAACCCTGAATATCATATCAAGGCAGATGATCCACAATCATAGAATCATAGAATCAAAGAGTTGGAAGACACCTCATGGGCCATCCAGTCCAACCCCCTGCCAAGAAGCAGGAATATTGCATTCAAATCACCCCTGACAGATGGCCATCCAGCCTCTGTTTAAAAGCTTCCAAAGAAGGAGCCTCCACCACACTCCGGGGCAGAGAGTTCCACTGCTGAACGGCTCTCACAGTCAGGAAGTTCTTCCTCATGTTCAGATGGAATCTCCTTTCTGTAGATTCGTGTACAGTTTGGGCCAGATCCATCATTGTTTGAGTACACGGTGATCTCTCGATGTAGGTGAACTACAATTCCAAAACCAAAGGACACTGCCCACCAAACCCTTCCAGTATTTTCTGTTGGTCATAGGAGAACTGTTTGCCAAGTTTGGTTCAATTCCATCATTGGTGATATTCAGAATGCTCTTTGATTGTAGGTGAACTATAAATTCCAGCAACTACAACTCCCACATGATAAAATAATTTTTTTGAGTGAAGGACATACATTGGGTTGTTAGGTGTCTTGTGTCCAAATTTGGTGTCAATACATCCAGTAGTTTTTGGTTTTTGAGTTCTGTTAATCCCACAAACGAACATTACATTTTTATTTATATAGATAATAAGGAAAGAAGAGAGGGGGACGGACGAAAGGAAAGAGGGAAAAGGAATTAGAGAAGGAAGGTAAGAAAGAAAGAAATAGAAAGAAGGGAGAAGGGAAGGGAAAGAAAAGGATAAAAGATTAAAAAAAGGAAAGGAAAGGAAAGGAAAGGAAAGGAAAGGAAAGGAAAGGAAGGAAGGAAGAGGAAGGAAGGAAGGAAGGAAGGAAGGAAGGAAGGAAGGAAGGAAAAGAAATGGAGGGAGAAGAGAGAGAGGAAAAAAGAAGGGAAAGAAGGAAAGGAAAGGAAAGGAAAGGAAAGGAAAGGAAAGGAGGAAAAAGGTATATGGAGAAGGGAGGAAAAAAAGAGAAAAAAGAGAGAAAGGAAGGGACAAAACGACAAAGGAAAGGATGGAAGAAGAAAAAAGGAAGTGAAAGAAACCCAGAAAAGGAAAGGAAGTAAGAAAATAGAGAAGGAGAAGGTTAAAGAGGAAAATGGAAAAGGAAATAAGGCCACAAAGAGAACCTGTCCACCGTTGCCAGAGCATTTCTATGGAATCATTTTGAGGTAGGGCTTCCACATTATCCTATCATCATCATCATCATCTTTATTTTTATACCCCTGCCACCATCTCCATAAAGGGACTCCTCTCTTGTAGTTTGAAGCCATTGTTTCGTGTCCTAGTCTCCAGGGAAGCAGAAAACAAGCTTGCTCCCTCCTCCTAATTTGGGCATATGGAGTATTCGTGTAGAGTTTAGTCCAGATCCATCATTGTTTGAGTCCACAGTGATCTCTGGATGTAGGTGAACTACAACTCCAAAACCAAAGGGCACTACCCACCAAACCCTTCCAGTATTTTCTGTTGGTCATGGGAGAACTGCGTGCCAAGTTTGGTTCAATTCCATCATTGGTGAGGTTCAGAATTCTCTTTGATTGTAGGTGAACTATAAATCCCAGCAACTACAACTAGTGAAAGGACCAAGGCAGAGACATCTCCAGCTCATCCCCTGTTTGGGTATCAGCCAGCACGTCAACGACTTAAATCTAGAAATAGTTTTCTAAGATCTACAGAGACACTCGCTGGAACAGCTCAGCAAGTGAGAGTCCAAAAGTGGCAGGCTCAAACCCAGAACCTCAACCAATGGCTGATACCAAATGAGAGACTCCCCCCTGGGCACACAAAAGACTGGGCGACTTGGAAGGCGCTGAACAGACTGCGCTCTGGCACCACGAGATGCAGAGCCAACCTCAAGAAATGGGGCCACAAAGTGGAATCCACGACATGCAAGTGGGGAGAGGAGCAAACCACTGACCACCTGCTGCAATGCAACCTGAGCCCTGCCACATGCACAATGGAGGACCTTCTTGCAGCAACACCAGAAGCACTCCAAGTGGCCAGATACTGGTCAAAGGACATTTAATCAACTACCAAACTCACAAATTTTGTATTTTGCCTGTTTGTTTGCTTTGTTCTGTTAGAAATGTAATATAATTGACTGGTTGCCCTGACACAACAAATAAATATCTGGATGTAGGTGAACTACAACTCCAAAAACAAAGGACACAGCCCACCATTTTAAAAAGAGGAAAGTAAATATTATTATTACTGTTATTAGTTTTTAAGAATTCTGTGTTCAATTCTATTTTAATGTTTCTATCCTATAGGTTTTCAATTTCTTTTAGTATGCTGAGCTGTTTTAAGTATAGTTTTAAAGAAAGGAAATCAGGACAGAAAAAGAAGAAGAGGAGGAGTAGGTTTTAATTAAATATGTTTTAATGAATTTTAACTGCGAATTTTTAAAATGCTGTTTACATTTAATTCTGTTTGAATGTTTGCATATTTGTATGTTTTAAATTGTTTGTTAATATATCCGTATAGGTTATTTATATTTTTACTGTTGGTTACTTTGTCTGTTATTAAGTTTAGAGTTAGATTGCTTTTATATTGTTTAATATGGTTTGTCTTGATGTAATTTAAATTGTTTTAAATTGCTTTTAAATTTTGTTAGATTTTAGCTCTTCTTGTAAGCCGCTCCGAGCCCCAGGGGAGTGGCGGCATATAAGTTCAAATAATAAATAAATAAATAATAAATAATTTGTTTGAATGGTTTTTGCCCCCTTTGGCATTGAATGTTTGCCATACATGTTAGAAACTGCCCTGAGTCCCCTCGGTCTAAAAATAAGGTTGTTGTTGTTGTTGTTGTTATTATTATTATTATTATTATTAATGACACAAAAGTACAGTATGTCACAGCAAATGAGATCTATATGCTGGATTTCGTATCACAAAATCACAAATCGAACACTTCCCAAGCAGCTAGGACTGTGTGATGTATTTTCGAATGATGCGCAGATCCAAGTAAGGTGGCCTTTTGCAGTTGACAGATCATGATTTTGTCGATGTTTATTGTTTCCAAATGCTGGCTGAGATCTTTTGGCACGGCACCCAGTGCACCAATGACCACTGGGACCACCTGTACTGGTTTATGCCAGAGCCTTTGCAGTTCAATTTTGAGGTCTTGATAGCAGCTGAGTTTTTCCTGTTGTTTTTCCTCAATGCGACTGTCACCTGGTATGGCGACATCAATAATCCAGACTTTTTTCTTTTCCACAATCGTGATGTCTGGTGTATTGTGTTCCTATTATTATTATTGTTGTTGTTGTTGTTGTTGTTGTTATTATTATTATATTTATACCTTGTTTTATCTCTCTCAAGGGAGACTCAAAGTGTCTTAACAGAAAAGCATTAATAATGATAATGATAATAATAATAAGTTCCATCTCATTGCAATAATCAAAGTCCATCAGTTGTCTTTCCCAAAGGCTTCCTCCCAGAGAAAGGTTTTTATTTCTTTTCTGAAGAGCAAAAGGAACAGAGTTCCAGAGCCGAGGGGCTGCCGTCGATAAGGCCCTCTCTCTTGTTTCCACCAGGTGTACCTTTTGATGCAGCACAAAATCCCACTGGTTTTTTTTAGCTGCTGCATCACACTGTTGGCTCACTGTCAATTTGTTGTCCACGAAGACTCCAAGATCTTTCTCACATGGACTGTTTTCTTTATGGCCTCATAAATTAGTTAATTATCCTCCCACACAAGGTGGTACCTTATTTTCCTACTTGACAGATGCAACTGTCTTTCGGGTTGCAAAGGTCGACAACAGGCTACACAATGGTTGGAAACCCACTCCAACCCGGGCTGGCTTCGAACTCATGACCTTTTGGTCAGAGTGATCTTAATGCAGCTGACACTCAGCCAGCTGCGTCTCATATGAATTTTCTCTACAATGCACAAGATAACCAGGGCATCAATCCTTCCAAGTTTCAGAAAGTTTCACACAACTACTGACTTATACGGATTTTTAAAAGTTTAGACAAAAACATCCCCCACAAAAGCCACAACAACAATCCCCTTGAATGTCTAACAGTGTGTCTATATCATACACAATTAACCATAGAACTTCAACTTAGTACAGATTTATATTATTACTCATTCACTTTAGTACTCTTTGCAGATTCAGTAATTTTATTTATTATTATTAGATTGACTCTAAATAGCTGGCTGCTGCAGCCCTCATTAGAGCTTTTTGATGCTGAGTACTGCATTCTGGGAAATGTAGTTTAGGGCAGGGCCTTTTGAATTCTCTGTCATAGAGGCGCTTGCCTTCCCAAACTACATTTCCCGCAATGCTGTGTTCTCAGTCTTCCGTCCAGCTCAGCTAATCCCGTCTCAGCTGCCCTTCCTTATAGCTACTGGCAAGCAGCCTGGGTCTTAATTTAAACACTAGCCATGGCCTCTTTGGCTTTACCAAAGTTGCTTAATGCTTATACTGAAAATGAAACAGGTTTTCGGAGACTTCCGAATATTACAGGATTTTAACAAAAATTATCAGTAAGTGTTTTGATTCTTAAATTTTTATCACCACTTTTCTGATTGTTTCTTAATAGCTATTTGTTGCACAAGTCTAACAAATTACTGATGACTTAGGAGGACTAACGGTAGTTTTTCACACCCCCAATAGACACATACATAGATACATATAAACAGAGAGACATACAAATGAAAATATACCCTTGTACCTGCAGATCTAGCATCCACAGTTTCACTTATCCATATCTGACAAAATACTTTATTTATAGTCATTTTACAGGTGCTCTAGGAAGCAGTTATGTGGTATGCTTCCTTTGGAAGTTGATCGTAGAGTTGCTCTGGACAATCTAACAACCTCTGCTCTTCCTAGGTCCTCCAGCACAGTCCTATTGTATACTTCCATCAAAAGTTGTTTGCGCAGTAGGTTTCACTGTTACTCATGGTTTTGGATATCCACGTAGAGTCCTGAAATGTATCCCTCATGGATACAGGGGCAATTGTAATAGGGAAATGATTTAGGCAGGTCCCTGAATCACCATCTGCCACGTCTCAGTTGTTGATATCTGAAATGAAATAATTTTTTTTAAAAAAAAAAATCTGGAAGGTGCCCAATTCTGCTCTTGAACACTTTTAGATATCTTATCCTGTAATCCCATCAAAAATCCTCTATGCACTATTACTTCTATAGTTTTTAATTACTTGGTAGTATTGAATTTGGGAGAGATTTACTTGCATATTGCGACTTTAGAAAATTTTAGGCCTTTAACATATTGAAAATAAGAGTGTTCAGAGCATGGATTTCTACATAAGTCTGTTTTTTCAGTTATGGGTTCTTTGGGGGGGAATTCCGACTCACAACAAAGATATTTATTTTTTATTTATTTATTTACTTATATACCGCTGTTCTCAGCCCGAAGGCGACTCACAGTGGTTCACAACAAATACGAACAGCAAAAATTCAGTGCTACAGTATAAAAACAGTTAACAACCTAACACATTACACAATTAATAAACAGTTACTACAATACCCATTCACTGTCGTCTCATCATCAAAAACATGTTCCAGATTCGTCATCCATTGTTCCATTTCAGTGTTAATGAATATAGATAATGAATATAGAGCCAGTGTGTGTGTTTACTCTGAAATAATTGAAACAGAATGCAGCAATTTAGGCTTGTCTTTTTATAGATATAAATTTTAATAACTCAACATTTACCAGATTTATAGTTTTTCCCTAGCACTTATTATGTGTCAGATTCTGCAAGCACTGCATTTCCAAGCTGGGAGAAGTCTAACCTCTTCAGTTTGATGGTTGTAGAGTTCTTTTATGGCATAAACTGCTATCAATGTAAAGGTGGTGGCCTTACACAAATATGATTTTGGGGGGCGGGGAATGCTTAGTTTTTGCCTTTATACCTATCAATATTTTTTGTAACATTAATAGCTGCATAGTAAGCAACACTTCAGTGCAGCATATAGTCTTTGTTTTATCCATGCTTGAGGCAAAATGCAATAAATTCTTTTTCTTCTTCTATTGCAGACTTAGGAGGTCTGCTAGTAAAAGTGCAATATATGTATTTGTTCATTTTTTTCTAAAATCAGTTATATGCCCCTCAGCGTTTTGACCCTTGAAAGGGTACCAATAGTGGTTTACAACACTGACATTCCAATTAAAGTAAGTTATAAAGCCAGCATTTAAGCAAGGCAGCAGTCTCGGCACCCCAAGAAATCCAGAATCTGGAGGAATAAAAAAGTTATAATCTCCTGTTTCAAAATCACCAAGGATTGAGGAGAAGCAGTTGAACCTCCAAAAAATTCAACGGCTTTTTATTGAACGGCTCACTATTTAGCCATAGGCAACAAAAAAAATCAGTAAGGGACTACATGCACCTTCAATGCAAATACGTGAGAAGCAAAATGATGAGGGAGGGAGGGATGGATTGCTCTTTCTCTCCTTCACCAGACAATTTGATTTCTCTAGTTACTATCCTAATTTCTTTTTCTCTACTATTAACCTCTTAAATAGTTTACATTTTGGACAAACTAATAACTTTTTTGAGCTTGTTTTCAAAACAGAACTAAAACAGACTCTTAAGATTGATGCATACACATGTGTATCTTTACTGCTTCAATTTGAACTGCCAGTGAAAACAGGAAAGTGATTCTCCCCCCATTTGAGACTTTACTTGTTACTATATTTGTCCACTTCCTTAAGATTCATTTATTTACCTCGACTTTTCCTGACAAACCCAGCTTCCCTTGCATTTTTCTTCCTTTCCTAATGTGCTTCATCTAACACTTGCTTTATTGGTTTTTGCCCATTGCCTGCTGATTTTATGCACTTGGTGAATGCATTTTGAATCAATCATTTTAATAGCAAGTTTGTTTAGCTTTGACTTTTGTTTTATGCACGCTTATATAGGATTAAGCTCAGCAAACAGTTGCATATAGGAGGAATAAACATGTAAAGATCAGACTTCTAAATCATCGTATCTAAAGGCCCATCCACACGAGCCACAAAATCCAGGGCTGCAAGATTTTGCCCGAGTGTTTACAACACTCTCCTCCTGAACCACATCATGGTGGGAATGAAGCCTTACTGTCCAATTGGACCAAAACTAGTTCAGACATGCTGGACAGTCTCCCTCACCTTTGTTGTTTTTCATTCATAGATCTCCAGGGGGCTTTTGGCCATTGTTCTGTGTCAGCAATGCCAGCAAAGGCACCTGGAGAAAGGAGGTGGAAAATAGGGCACAGTGCCTCTTTTATCTCCAAGTTTCACTGTTGTCATTGCTGACACCAGCAAAGGTGTCAAGTGATGGTCAGTTACTCTCTGGTAACTCCCTAGCTGTTGCTGTGGTGACAGAAAACAGCACAGATAGTAGAATCATAGAGTTGGACGAGACCACAAGCTAGAGAAACACAGACTTTTGAGTCCAGGAAGTAACATTGCATGTACTGTATTGCTAACAATGTAATAAAGGTTGACCTGGGGAAAAGTTGTATTCTATTGTATTGAAGTGATTCATGTACCTGCCTGCAACAGGTAAGATAAACTTCAGCTACCTCCAGAATAACTTACTAAGTCTTTTTGAACAGCAGAACAGGCAGAAAAGAGAAGCAGTTAAGCCACTTCCCCCAACATGTTAGAAAAAGAATACTTTAGACATCCAAATTTGGCTACCAAAATGGAAATAATAAGAAAAGTGGAGGCTGGTGAAAGAAAAAAGTAGTATTAGAATACAGAACTACTGGTCTGTTTTTATGGTGCAGGAACATATCCCCATCCTTTTGGTATTATTTTCACTTCTGGTACCAAAGTTTCTGTTAACATCTACTTGATTAATTCTAGTATACTTTTACATGCCCTGCCCAGTAGATTGTAGCACTGGCTGAACCAAATTTATTTATTTATTTATTTGTTTGTTTGTTTATTATTCAAACTTATATGCCGCCACTCCCCTGGGACTCGGAGCGGCTTACAAGAACAAGCTAAGATCTAACACAATTTAAAAACAATTTAAAAACAACAATATCAAAGATCAAAAGCCTTGTAACGTGCAACGTGACACAAAAATCCCTCCCTTTTCAACCACTATTTTTCAACTAGCTAATTCAATAGTGGTGGTGGTTTTGATTGTTGTTTTTACTAGACCACTGCTTCAAAAAAGTGCGAGTCCTGACCCCAAATAGGGTCCCTTATCTCAATGGTGGGGTACTGTACTTCATAAAAAGAAGCTGTACTTCATAAAAAGAAAAATCAGCCTATTTAGCAAGCCTTGCAGATGCTGATGTGTTATCAGTAAATGTTTGATTTTAAGCCTATTTTATATACCAGTATGCTCAGGGCCACATTATTTATTTATTATATCAGGAGTGAACCAAGCAGTTATATTGTATTTTTTTAAAAAACACAAAGATTGCAAACCTGGCATTCTATTAAATGTCCTTTGACCTGTAGCCGGCCACTTGGAATGCCTCTGGTGTTGCTATAAGAAGGTCCTCCATTTTGCATGTGGCAGGGCTCAGGTTGCATTGTAATAGGTGGTCTGTGGTTTGCTCTTCTCCACACTCACATGTCATGGACTCCACTTTGTAGCTCCATTTCTTAACATTGGCTCATGGTGCCAGAGCGCAGTCTGGTCAGCACTTTCCAAGTCGCCCATTTTTCTGTGTGCCCATGACGGAGTCTCTCATTTGGAAAAGGAAACACTGAGCAGCATTCCGTGGACACAGATACTAAAAGACAAGGGAGTTACGGATGGATGGGAGTTTCTCAAGACTGAAATACTCAAGGCACAATTGCAAACAGTGCCAACAAAATAGGACAAGTGCCAAAGAAGCCACAGTGGATGTCCAAAGAATTTCTAACTGTGCAAAGACACAAAAGAGACATGCACAAGAAGTGGAAAAGGGGAGAAATCACCAAAGAAGAATTCAGACAAATAGCCAACTCCTGTAGGGAGCTTCTCCTCTGCCAGGTGGACCCAGGGGAGGCCATCCAGTCCAACCTCCTTTTGCCATAAAGGAAGACACCATCAAAGCCCTCTCTACTGATGGTCACCTCTGCAGGATCTTCTTGCGAGAGGTGGGACAGCTGTTTGGTTTGTTCTCCCTCATGCAGGAGGGTGGCAGGGCCAGGCAAGTTTTTTGCACACATAGCTATATTGTATTCTAGGTTCCCCATCATGGTTTGCACAGACAGTTCAGAATCTTTACACTGTCCAGAAATGCTAGTCAAAGATGAAGAAAAATGAGAAAAAGAAAAATGAGAGAAAGATTCCTAGCTGCTGCAATGGCGGTGTATGAAAGGATCTAAGGCAGTAGCCCCTCCCACTGGCTTTATATACTCTCAAGGGGAGAGTGGATGGGGCTACCACCTAAAAGTGTCTAATTTCTAGAAGATTCTGAACTGTCTGCGCAGGCACAGGAAATACCATATGTGCGAATTCACAGGTGACCACTCGAGGAACTACGTTTACAGGTAAGCAATCTACATTTGGGGTTGGGGGGGTTTAAAGTCTCAGTCACTATGCTTTTTGGTAACTCCTTGGGTTAGTAAGTGTATTGTGGGCAAATTTGGCATTAATTTGTCCAGCGGGTTTTGAGTTGTGATGTCACTAAAAATGAACAGATCATTTATATATAGATATAGACAGAGATATAGATATAGATGTGGCCGGAGTGACACTTAAAAATGTACCTGTTCTGACTTACTTAAAAATTCAACTAAGAGCAAACCTACAGAACCCATCTTTTTCATCACTTGGGGACTGCCTGTATTATTTTCTCCATTTAAGTGAACAGGAATCTCTGTGTGTTACCATTTGCATGGCTGATTTGAATATAATGTAGATCTCAAGATATTAAATTGTTTGACATTGTGGACACTCTGCTGGGGGGGGGGGGGGGTTTCTCATGCTGACTTTGTCTTGTAGGACATGACTTTCTCTATTTTGAGTGGAGCTATAAATCAACATAGTTATTTTTGGCGTGCTTCCTTGTTTAAGAAATGGAACAGCTCAAAAATAGATGTTATTGAATTTAAGCTAACTTTCGGAAATAAAGGTATATTTAGAAACAGTGAACCTATCTGCTATTATTCTGTTCAGTCATATCGTAGTCAAGGCTTTGAATAATAAAATTTCAAAGATACATAAAAGCTACTGATATGAAATCTTGTGTGTGAAATCCAACCACAGAAATATTTTCTCTTCTCTGATCTTCTTCAACCATTGCTTCTTTTGAGAGAGAGATCGATCAATTTCTTTCTTTTTTGGATTTAGTGTTTGGGATAATTCGAACTGTACATGTTTTGGGTGCAGTGTACATAATACTGAATATTAGACTTATTCACAAAAAAGAAAGGATAAGAAGGAGAAAGAAAACACGCTAGGGAAACAACTTGTAAGGATTGGATGGATAGCTATTTCAGCATGTGGCAAAAGCAGAAAGAAAATTCTGAATGCATAGCATTCTTTTCTATTTTTATTTTGGTCTTGACAAATTGACAGAGATGTGTTAAGAAGGGGAGTGTCCCTGTGGCTCATAATAACTACTACCTTACAATTTCAGACTTCTGTTTATTACAGTTATAGGAACAGTGAGTTTCTATCACTATGACTGTCAGAGCCTCCCACTGACTATATCAGATGTGGATATCTGGATGCTCCATCCTAGAAGCAACTTTTCCAATTTATAATGTATTGTTTAGCACAAGTTTAGAAGACATTTTCTCTTAGGTTCACATTCCTTTGAGGACAATCTGTAAAGAGCTACATTCTTAGAGTGAATGGTGAATGAAACCAGATCTCCAAGAATTATCCGCTTCTTCCTTTCTACAAAACCTCCTCCCACCCCACCAATCCTTGGAAACATCTACACGGACACTATAATGCAGCTTGGAACCAGTTTTCTTTTATGGGTGATTAGATTGACAGGTCTGGAACTGGTTTAAGTCCATGTGGGTGATTGAATTTCATCAGTGATCCAGGATGAGAGCTATAGAAAGAGAAAATGACTGTTAGGAACTGAGGTAACAAATTACTTATCCAAGGGGCCTAGGTATGCCCATCAGCCACTTTTTGGCAACTGCCGTTCAGGATTCTATAATGCATTTCATCAGAGCCAGGTGGCTACAGTGAATTCTTCATTATGTGGAGTTGGGATATACTAGCACATGCTTCAACACATTATTTGGCTGAACTTGAATTTCCCTGTTACTTTTTTTAATGCAATGTACATCATTAAATTGAACTGTTGAAAGATGATGCTGTCAAGGTGATGCATGCCATATGTCAGCAAATATGGAAAACACAAGAATGGCCATCAGACTGGAAAAAATCAACTTATATCCCTATACCAAAAAGGGAAATGCTAAAGACTGCTCAAATTTCCGTACAGTGGCCCTTATTTCTCATGCCAGTAAGGTAATGCTCAAGATCCTGCAAGGAAGACTCCAGCAATACATGGAGAGAGAGTTGCCAGATGTACAAGCTGGGTTTAGAAAAGGCAGAGGAACGAGAGACCAATTGCCAATATCTGCTGGATAATGGAGAAAGGCAGGGAGTTTCAGAAAAACATCTATTTCTGTTTTATTGACTATTCTAAAGCCTTTGACTGTGTGGATCATAATAAATTGTGGCAAGTTCTTAGTGGTATGGACATACCAAATCACCCTATCTCTCTCCTGAGGAATCTGTATAAGGACCAAGTAGCAACAGTAAGAACTGACCATGGAACAACAGACTGGTTCAAGATTGGGAAAGGTGTACGGCAGGGTTGTATACTCTCACCCAACCTATTCAACTTGTATGCAGAACACATCATGCGATGTGCGGGGCTTGACGAATGCAAGGCTGGGGTGAAAATTGCTGGAAGAAACATTAACAACCTTAGATATGCAGATGACACCACTTTGATGGCCGAAAGCGAGGAGGAGCTGAGGAGCCTTCTAATCAAGGTGAAAGAAGAAAGTGCAAAAGCTGGGTTGCAGTTAAACATAAAAAAACAAGATTATGGCAACAAGAATGATTGACAACTGGAAAATAGAGGGAGAAAACATGGAGGCAGTGACAGACTTTGTATTTCTAGGTGCAAAAATTACTGCAGATGCAGACTGCAGCCAGGAAATCAGGAGACGCTTACTTCTTGGGAGGAGAGCAATGACCAATCTTGATAAAATAGTGAAGAGTAGAGACATCACACTGGCAATGAAGATCCACATAGTTAAAGCAATGGTACTCGCCATAGTCACCTACGGATGTGAGAGCTGGACCATAGGGAAGGCTGAGCGAAGGAAGATAGATGCTTTTGAACTGTGGTGTTGGAGGAAAGTTCTGACAGTGCCTTGGACCGAGAAGATCCAACCAGTCCATACTTCAAGAAATAAAGCCTGACTGCTCATTGGAGGGAAGAATAGTAGAGGCCAATATGAAGTATTTTGGCCACATCATGAGAATAAAGGAAAGCTTAGAGAAGAGTATGATGCTGGGGAAAATGGAAGGAAAAAGGAAGAGGGCCGACCAAGGGCAAGATGGATGGATGGTATCCTTGAAGTGACTGGATTGACCTTGAAGGAACTGGGGGTGGTGACGACCGACAGGGAGCTCTGGCGTGGACTGGTCCACGAAGTCACAAAAAGCCGGAAATGACTGAACGAATGAACAACAACAACAACAACATATCATTAAATGCATGCTACAGCTTACTTTGGTGGCATGTGTTTTGTGGACCTGAGTTTAGAATCACCTGGAAGCTTCATTATAATCTTATTGTAGATGGAGTCTGTCTTTCTTTCTTATACCAACCACTCCTTCACACCTTCATCTGTTGAGGAGAGGGCTTCTCTCTTGCCAAGAATCTGAACAGATTTATGACATGACACAGAGGACCACACAATATTGGAAGTAAGTAACTGTTTGCCCATTTACATACATAAACTAGAGTATCATCTTTTCCATGGACATTTATTGGGTGACTGCCAAGCTTCCTCTCTGAACAAGAAAACCCCATGATATTTTTGCCTTAGGAACACTATAAGTCAGAAACAACTTAAAGGCAAACAACAACATTTTGAAATATTTTGAAATATTGCATTTCCTCGGTAATTTCTGATTTGCAAATGTAAGACAAATTCATTTTCACTTATTTGCCTAGCATTTCTTCTCAGCTAAATTGGAGTTGGGAACGGCGACCGTTTTTCTTTATGCAGAGATTAAAAGAAATCTTTGAGATCAAATATGTGCATTTGTGAATGCAGTTGTAATGAATTGTATTGACTTGCTATAGGAAGAAGAAATTGTTGCTAAAGATGAAGAGGAAATGGCTTGGAAATTCCTTTCTCTTGAAGAGGTTACTGTGCTTTTGGAGCTAGATGTAGTTGGAGTTCAAAAGTAAGTTTGTTCCTAAATATTGATATATATTACTCTTGTTCTTTTCCTTTGCTGAGAGTGCAAACTGCATTTTTAATTCCAAAGAACATGCTAACAGAGACTTGTTTTTATTTAGTATATTTACTAGAAATCATGCTTTTTTGTGTGTGGAGAATGTATCTGATGCCATTCTCCTGAGGGCTACTTTAAGAGGATTTTAAAAATCAAACTGAGTTAATGAATTTTCTTAATGTATATCTATCCCTTCCAAAGTCAAAGGTTGCCAGTAAGATATTGCAATGACTAATTGAACCTTGCTCAAACCTGTGGTGTATTGTGTAAATTACATTATTACTAGGAGTGCTTTGGATCAGGTACATAGGGTTTGCACAGATTACAGCGTCAAGATGTTTGGCATGTTCTAGTTTGGGGAATCAAGACTGTCAGAGTTGTGTATTCTGTGGTTGTATGCTGCAGTGTGGGATAACCACACTTTTGGTCCACAGAGCCTTGGAAGAATTTCTAAATTTGAAACATCGGTTGACATCTTTGAAAGAGGCTGTGATACTGGATTATTACATCTCAGGATTTTTGTGGGCTAAATCATTAGAATTCACATCTGTGCAACTCGGAGGATTCCTGACTCTGTTAAATTTGCTGATGGAGAACATTGACAGTAAGTTTTGTTGCATTGTGCATTTTAAAAATTTGGATTTTTAACTTCAGCATTTTCAAGCCTCTTCTTATTTTTGAGCATTCCAAACTTCACCAGTTTGTCAATTTTATTTTAACTATCATTCAGTAGCTCGAGGTCTCAGAGCCAGAAATTGTGGTCTTAAGTGTAGTTTCATGTAGTCTTAGGCTGAGGCTCATGTTGTTAAAAACTTTCTGAACACAATGCAATTAATAAAGTTCAAATCAAATCAAAACATTTATTTCGGTCATTGACCAGCACAGGAAATAGTGTCACATTTCCATACAAACCTGGCATGTTTGGTACATTAAAAAGTTTGCAATCAAATGAATGTATTCAGCTGATTTGTAACATCACCTGTTTATTTTATGTAAGAAAACAGATTAAAATCGTGTTCCTCATATAGAAATTAACTCTTATGTGACCTTTCCTTTCCTTTCCACTTAAAAACATGCAAACCTGATTGATTTCAGTTAGAAAGTTAAGCATGTACCGCATATAAGACGATTGGGCGTATAAGACGACCTCCAACTTTTCCAGTTAAAATATAGAGTTTGGGATATACTCGCCGTATAAGACTACCCCTCTTCCAACACACACCAAATAAAATTTTTAAAAGCATCAGATTTGATTTCAATATGGTAATTTTCCTATTACTGTACCTCCTTCTCTGCCTCTCAGATCTTGCACATGCACACCTGCACCACTTCACTGCAGTCTTCAGGAGCGAGGTCTGAGAGGGAGGAGGTATGGTAATAGGATACAAGGGTGGGCAAGACAGGTAAAAGAGGTGTGTTTTTCTGGGTCCAGAGCCACTCTATCTCTTTTTTCAATACCCTGGGCACCCTTCACTTACACCTTCCCGGTGAGGTGCCCCTTCACCTCACCATAGGGACCGCATTAAGTCCACGAATCCTGGTGAATGGATTTTCTTCTACCATACTTGTACAGTGTCGCCTTTAATGCTTTCATACAGTTGCTGCGTATGGCAGGGGCACGGCCATTGCCATTTTTGAGCTCCCCTCACAATATGCAGCAACTACAGATTCTCCAATCTGGATTGGAAGTTTCAGCACCCACTCTATAAGATGGCTCCTGGCGTATAAGACTACTCCCACATATAAGACGACTCCCATTCATAAGGCTACTCCAACCTATAAAACGACTCCCGTGTACAAGACTACTCCCACGTATAAGATGACTCCTGCGTATAAGACAGCCCCTGACTTTTGAGAAGATTTTCTTGGGTTAAAAAGTAGTCTTATACGCCAGTAAATCTTTCTCTTGAAAAGGATTAGATTTTGTTTCAGGAAAATCGAACCATACTAGCAAAATATACGATGTTTCCAGGATATGTTTAGCATTGTTACAGATACAAGGGCTTGCAAATTTGCATATAGCCATACCATGTTTGTCTTTGTTTGTAGCATTGTGGACTGCAGCCATGGCATTTTGAGAAAGCATATCAGTGTGATCAACTAGATTGCAATAAGCAGAAGGTTGTTCATATTACCTGGTGGACCTTACATCTGTTTCTGGTGGCAGGCTAGAATTCTTGATTATTTTATTTATTTATTTATTTACTACGCTTATATACCGCGATTCTCAGCCCAAGGGCGACTCATTGCGTTGTACAATTATCTGTGTTAGTAAAAAATTAGTTAAAAATTAGCTTAAATCTAACATTAAACATGTTACAATTAAATGCAACAATGAATCCTTTGCAACTTAACCAAGGGAATACTGCTTTTTATTCAACATGTAAAATTTCTTCAGGGTTACAATCATGTTTGATCTCGCAAAAAAAAAGTAGTGCTTCAGATATATTGCAAGCATTTTAAGAAAGGAATTGTCTACTCCAACTGAATGTTGTTGCTGTGACACAGATAATTTTTCCTAACCAGCTCTTACTACTTTACCTTTATCTATGTTAGTATTATATAGTTATGAAACACAATAATATACAGGGTGAGGCAGCATAACTTCCTTTTTTAAAATGCACACCATTCAGTCGGTTGAAGACGTAGCGGAGCGCTAGTGGTCTCGTTCAAGAGGCGGGAGTATAAAGTCTTGTCCTAACACAGTTCAGTCGCCATCATGCGTTGGAACAGTGAGGAGCGTGCTTTTGCCATTGAGGCCTACTTTTCAAGTGGATTTGGCATGGTTGGCCCACTCTCCAGATTTGGCCCCTTGTGATTTTTTTCTATGGGGTTTTTTGAAATCCCATGTTTATGTGAACTTCCAAGGACCCTACAAGATTTGAAGACCAACATCCAGGAAGAAATTGCCAACATAATGCCTGCTATGCTGGCAAGAGTCATGACAAACGCCAGAAATCGGTTTACTCAGTGTATGGAGAATGGGGGACATCACCTACCTAATTTGATCTTCAAAACTACGTAAAACAAAACTTTAGGTATGTGCCTACATTATAAAAAAATAAAAAATTCTGATTCATACAATAGGTTTTATTAAGTTTTGAAAAAAGGAAGTTATGCTGCCTCACACTGTATATATTTGGAAATAGGATCTACATATGTGATGTCTAGCCTTGATTTCTATTCTATTGAATTACTCTTCCACCCTCCCTTGCCTTTTAATTTTTCTCTTTGCTTTCAACTTCTTTTTTTGTAAACACCCTTTAAAAGTACAATACTTTTAAAAGTTGCAGATGGTGAAAATAGGTTTCCCCACCCATTATGCTTGAATGTAAATTTTCTAAATGGGAAGCTTGGGTAATTATTTTGTTGGTTTGCATTGCAGGCCAACATATGACACTGGAACAGAACATCCAAGAACTTATGAATGCAATGGCAGGAATTGGACAATGTAATCCCAAGAAAAGTGGTGGGTTTGAGTTCTTCACTGTGGACCAAGCCAAGGATATAATAAATTATTTGAAGATCAGGTATTTCCATTTTCATTCTTAAGACGCCTTGTCCTCTGTGACATTGTCTGTTTTCTGTCTTTAGACTGTGGTCACATTTACCAGCAATTAACATATGAAAGACTTATTCCAACACATTTTTTTTACTTGCATCCTGTTTAATCAGACACTTTGGCATAAAAGTAGTTAGATTGTTGGTGTGTTAGATAGATTGGAAATCAAGAACTTTTGCTCCCCCTGAGCAGTAAAACTTGATGGGTGACCATGGTCCAGTCACTGTCTTTCTCAATTGTGCCTACCACACAAGAGTTATCATGAAGATATAGTTCCATTCATGCTTCTTTGAACTCACTACTGAAAAAGGACTAAATAAAAGTAATAATCCAAATAGATAAATAAATATGGGTTTTAAGGCAGAAAACAAAAGGGCAAACAGAGTCTACTTGTGTAGTTTCCCCTGTTTTTATACTTTAGTTGAAACTGGTGGTCTCAACATTTGTAGCAGGGAATCTCCATGCAACTTCCATGGTGCATAAAAAAATTAACCCAGGACTGTGATTGTGTGATATTCATTATCATAATAGAGAAACTTGTGAAAATATGGTTTAAAATGTATAGGGGAGGGATAGGCAAAGTGCATCTTTCCAGATGTACTTGGTATACAGCTTACATCCTCCCATCGTACCCATTGGTGAGGATTGCAGAAAATTACAGTGCAACAATACATGTAAATCCACACTTTACCCACCCTGGACAGTTGCCTCATTAAAGAAATTGCCATCAAGTAATCACCAAGAGTTCCAATTGCTTGATTTAATGGGTGAAATTTGCATATGGATTACTGTGAAATTTCTGAGAGAAAATTATATCTTTATTTTAATAAATTGAGGACATGTGGGTATTGTAGCTTCCCTGTACTATAAAATAAATGGCTCTAGTATTTGAATGGAACAATTCACTCTTAATTTATCTGAGTTGTTACAACTCTGAGGTGTAATAATATAAATTCATAAAGAAAGCCTTGTTGTCTTGCAACAAAATTGAAAACTTTCCAGAAACTCAGAAGCTGAATAGGAAGGTGAGAGCATTTACCTAACTTTTGGAAATATGAATGCGGAGGCTGCTGTTGCTTTCATATAGTAAAAGAACACTGAGGTAACAAACAGGTGTATTTATTTGCCTGTAAATCCTAAGAGTTTTCATCTGACTAGACACTTGTAAGTTAGCATACTATAGTAGTGAATGTCCTTTAATACCAGATTATCACCTAAATCCAGTTGATAGACCCAACTAGAGTAGTGTCACTAAACCAGTGGACCTCATGTGTGTTCAATTACTCAGCTGTCATTGATACAGTATGGGTGGTGCAGTGGGTTAAACAGCTGAGCTGTTGAGCTTGCTGACCAAAAGGTTGGCGGTTCGAATCCAGTAAGCAGGGTGAGCTTCCACTGTTAGGCCCAGCTTCTGCGAACCTAGCAGTTTGAAAACATGCAAATGTGAGTAGATCAATAGGTTCCGCCTCTGTGGGAAGACAATTGCACTCCATACAGTCATGCCAGCCACATGACCTTGGAGGCATCCACAGACAACGCCAGCTCTTTGGCTTAGAAATGGAGATGAGCGTCAACCCCCAGAGACACGACTAGACTTAATGTCAGGGAAAACCTTTACCCTTACTATTGATATAGCTATTCAGTCCTTGTCAGAACTAGTAGATTTAGATTATAATAAATATAAGTCAACAAGGAAAAGAAAAGAAAAGAAAAAGCCAATATAGAAGGGCTGTTCTACACCCACCACTTATTTTAGAGCTGATCTGGAGTGGTGAATGCCAGATTGACCCCAGGATGGTTTAGACTGGCACACACACACTGAGCCACCACTAAACCTGCTGAACCATCACTGCCACTAGATGGCCACCCTTACTGTGCCCTCCCATAAACTTTGTGGTGGTGGTCAATGGATGGTGCTGCTCCCTTGTCACCCGGAGTGACAGCTGAGAGGTAGGGCCAAGGAGGTTATCTCCAGATTCTAGGGGAGAATTTGGAACAGGGGAGAATTTGGAACATGATTCTAAGCAGTATTAAGCAGCTTTTTCCCATGTAAGCCTGGATTGGTTTCTTTTGTCATTTAGCCACCATGGAGCTGATTTTCTGGCCCTGCTCCCTGAGTAATCAATGTAGATTTACCCTAAAAGAGATGAAGAGAGTATAGGCCAACCAATGTGGTCAGCCTCAATAACAGAAAGTTCAGAAAGTTCAGCCTCACTCTGCTTTTTTCTCTATTTGGTTGGGCTATTGCCCAAGTTCTCAGGAATAACTCCCTGGCTGATTGGTACTGGATGTGGTTTGTAAGACAGTAGGGCCTCTTCTAGGAGCTGTATTCTGAGCAGCTGGACAGCTGAATTACAGTGCTTCTCTGGGACTAATATACAGCTCTCATAACATGTGGCTGAGGGAGCAGATTCAGATCTGCTTGGCCCTTCCTATGTCTTCCCATGACATCAGGTCCATTGAGGGCCTGGCTATCCCTTTCAACTCAGTGGGGGAGAAAGTGACATTTGGTTCACTATCTACCAGTGAAAGCAAGAAAGATAGAGAAATTACCCCCACACTCCATGGAGGAAATGCAAATTTAATTGGGGGAGGAGGTGCAGCCTTCCAAGATGTCCCAGGCACCAACAGTTATCTGCCCCTGCTTTATGTTCTCTTTCCTCAACCTTCTGTTTTGTATTAGTCAAGAGAGTCTGGGATCCACTATATGCCCCTGTGTGATGGATAGTGCATAGATTTTCTCCAGAAATATTGAATTTAAGACATGAAATATTACAGCATCGTGGGGAGTTAAGAATGGAGCTGCAACCAGCATGGTTCTGAGAGCTGCACTCTTTCAAAAGGATTTTTCTCACCTATGTGCCAGACACAGCTGAGCCGCCTGTTGCTGAAGAGGAAAGAAAGAATTAAAAAGGGAGCCCAGATTCAGGCATTAATAATTATCACTGGAAGAGCACTTTGCTCAAGAATATTGATTGCCCCCTAAATTTGCTTTTAACTTGTATTTCTAGGTCACGTATTTTAAATAGAAGTTTAATTTACTTGAGTATAAGCCGACCCGAATATAAGCCGAGGCACCTAATTTTACCACAAAAAAACCTGAGAAAACAGATTGACTCGAGTATAAGCCGAGGGTGGGAAATGCAGCCGCTATGGGTAAATTTCAAAATAAAAATAGATACCAATTAAATCACCGCTTTGAGTCGTCTGACAGCTGAGAAAAGCGGTATATAAATAAATAAATAGTCAGTAGGTTATATATTTTTGAATATTTACAAAAATGGTAAAGATAAGACTGTCCAACTGATTAAATAATTATTTAGCTTCTTCAATGTAAATGTGCTTATGTATCCTTCCAATAATAATAAAGAGAGCAATATAACAAATGTAATAATAATAATAATAATAAAAAGAGTAAAATAATGAATGTAGCATTAACAACAATTATACAGTAAAATAACAAATGTATAATAATAGAGTAAAATGATAAATGCAATAATAAATAGAATAAAATAATAAATGAAATAATAATAACAACAACAACAGACTAAAATAATAAATAACCTTGACTCAAGTATAAGCCAAGGGAGACTTTTTCAACCTAAAAAAAGGGCTGAAAAACTAGGCTTATACTCGAGTATATACAGTAATTCTGAGAGGCCTTGAATCCCCTGCAGGGGGCAAAGCAGGATATAAAACAAACATATAAACAAAACATATCTAGTTCATTCTTTCTCCATGTATGTATATTTTAAATTGCATTATATAACACGATTTTTGTTATAAATGTCATTTCCTAATTGGTTCTGTCATAAAACCATGGAAAAGGTTTAAGGTAAAGGTAAAGGTAATCCCCTGACATTAAGTCCAGTCATGTCTGACTCTGGGGTGTGGTGCTCATCTCCATTTCTAAGCCGAAGAGCCAGCGTTGTCCGTAGACACCTCCAAGGTTATGTGGCCGACATGACTGCATGGAGCGCCGTTAGCTTCCCGCCGGAGCGGTACCTATTGATCTATTTATTTATTTATTTATTTATTTATTTATTTACTGTCCTTGTATACCACAGTTTCTCAGCCTAACTGGCTACTCACATTTGCATGTTTTCGAACTGCTAGGTTGGCAGAAGCTAGGGCTGTCAGCAGAAGCTCACGCCGCTCCCCAGAATCGAACCTGTGATGTTTTGATCAACAAGCTCAGCAGCTCAGGTTTTAACCCACTGCGCCATCGGGTTTATTAAGCTGCAAAAACTTTATTTTGTAGGACTTC
Organism: Anolis sagrei ordinatus; assembly: GCF_025583915.1. Classification (NCBI taxonomy): domain Eukaryota; kingdom Metazoa; phylum Chordata; class Lepidosauria; order Squamata; family Anolidae; genus Anolis; species Anolis sagrei. Next base: position 111,286,497 of record NW_026846588.1, on the reverse strand, counting down.
CTACAGTGCATTTTGCAATAGTTTTTCAATGAGTATCTCAGAGTTTCAACCAATTCAACATAGTTTGTGGCAGCCACAAAAATGAAGTTGTGGGTGTATAATCTACTTTCAAAGTCAGTACCGCACAATTAAAAAGGAATTAACACTTTCAAAACTAGGGAGATATTTTCCCCCAAATTTTGTTACATTAGGATGATTTTAGGATGTTATCTTGCAAACCCCTGATATTGCAATAAAACATGAGGGGAAAATTATTTAAATGGACTAAAAAACCCCAAATCCTCCAGCTCACATGGCCAGGAAACTTTTTTCAGCTCCTAGAGAAATGTCTCAGTAGAGAAGTACGAGCCATGCAGAAACTGTGATGGTACCTTAATGTTTAGTAAAAGATGACAGTCCCCCCTCCCCCTTCCTCGCCAACCATCTTTCATCTTGTTTCCTGAGGCAAGCACAGGCATCAACGTTATCATTTGACATTTTCTTTCAGGAAACAGTTAAGCTAAGAAAATATGTCAGCATTAATCTTTTCCAGATACTTGCAAGGTGTCCTAAAAGCCCTACCCTGAAACTTTGCTCACATCTGTGATCATTTGTTGTGTCTTGGTAGAAAATGTAGCTATCAGGAAAAATGTATGCCAAGCTTATTCCATTGTGTTACGAGAAAAAGAAATCTGTACTGGGGTAGAAAAATATACACTTGTTGCAGGGGCTAAATAATTTGATAGAAATATGGGCAGATTAACTTCAGTGGAAGCCAGAGCAGTAGTAATTTCACATACTCACATTTTTCTACTGCCCCTCGTCCTCAATATGGTATAGATCCATTAAGCTAAACAAAGATATAGAAAGCATGGAAACTAAGATAAATTACCAGGATTTTTTGAAGTATTTTGGACATGTTATTTTAAATAAAAAAAACAAGAAAACAAAACTAGGACATGAGAATGTGATTTATGGGTTTTCTACTACAGAGGTTTTTAATCTTGTTTTCCTGAAGTTTATGAGTTATCGGATTTATAGACTCAAAGAATTCAAAGTAGTACATAGTTCCACTTTTGTATCTCATAACAATCCTATTAAAAGGATTGTTAAAAGATAGTAAGTGGAGAAAGATCACCTGGTTGGCTACATGGCTAAATGGGGATTGTCCCTGCATCTCTCTAATACTAGTCTACTGTTAGTCTACTTTACTACTGTTATGTGATGCTGGCATCGAATTGTGCCTTTATAAGCCGCCCTGAGTCCCTTTCGGGGTGAGAAGGGCGGGGTAGAAGTAACCGAAATAAATAATAAATAAATAGTCTAGTGTTTCAACTGCTATGTCACCATTTATTCTGAGGGCCCTTCCACACAGCCATATAACTCAGAATATCAGGGCAGATAATCCACAATATCGGAGGCTACAGACAATGCCGTTGCCTGTTTTTGGTCAAAAAATATTTAGCCGCTTGCATACCTTCTATTTTATCAGTTTTATACTAATTTATGCAATGCTTTTGATACAAAATAAAAATCTACAATATCATCTTTGAACTGGATTATCTGAATCCACACTTCCATATAATCCAGTTCAATTTGGATTTTATACAACTGTGTGGAAGGGGCCTAAGATGTTCCACTAAGAGCCTCTGCCTCTCTAGAGCAGTATTTCTTAAACTCTGCTCCTCCAGGTATTTTTTGACTTTGCTCCCAGAAATCCCAGCCAGTTTACCTGCTGTTGGGAATTGTGGGAGCTGAAGGCCTAAAGATCTGGAGGAGCAGAGTTTGAGGCTTCTTCCACATAGCTGCATAAAATCCACATTGAAATGGATTGTATGGCAGTGTGGACTCAGATAATCCAGCTCAAAGCAGATATTGTGGATTATCCGCTTTCATATTCTGGGTTATATAGCTGTGTGGAAGGGCCCTACACTGCTCTACATCCCAGGATACAATCCCAGATTATCTGATTTGAACTGAATTATATGAATGTACACTATGAGATAATCTGAGATCAGATCTTGGGATATAGAGCAGTGTAAATCCATCCCTAGACCCCTTCCACACAGCTGTATAAAATCCACATTGAACTGGATTATATGGCAGTGTGGACTCAGATAGCTTAGTTCAAAGCAGATATTGTGGATTATCTGCCTTGGTGTTCAGGATTGTATGGCTGTGTGGAAGCACCCTAAATGCCATATAAATCCAGATATCTGCTTTGAGCTGGTTTATATAGCAGTGTTGATTCATATAATCTAGTTCAAAGCAGATAATGTAGATTGTCTGCTTTAATAATCAGGATTATATGGCAGTGTAGAAGGGACCCTAGAGTGATGAAATAATTATAGTGTACTATACTGACTCTAATGCCTGCCTTCTTCGGGTAGTTCAACAAATGTACCTATAGGGCTAACTTGGGGGAAAATGTTTCCTGGTGAGTCTCCATCTTATTTTTTTGCTTTTTGATGCCCCCGTCCACATTTTCCTGTCTTAATTACAGCCTGTCACATCTTTCAAGTATCAAAAAGAAAAATGGGTTCCCCTGAAACTGTGGAGACCAAAATCCACTGACTGTGGTAATATGAAAATAACTAAATTAACTCAATGTATATATTACAAATACACATATCAAAAAAAACTGCCACATTCACATTAAGTAGAAACAACTGGTTCTTCTCCTAAAGTATAAAACAAAGTCTTCGTTTGAGAAAATGTCCTGTTCTTTATTACATATGAGTAGACTCCAGTAGTCACATGAATTGACTCCAACCTGCAACCGGTTTCGACTCACAAGAGCCTTCGTCAGGCGGTTGGGTCTACAAACAACACATATCATGAATACACAGATACAATTGAACAATTTGTTATAACAGGTTTGTAAGAATATATACAGACACTCTACTTACTCAAATTATCACAAAAAAAGCTCAACTTTTGAGGTGAGAAATTCACCAACAGTCTTCTGGAGGGGTGGATCCTAAGGGGACATAGATAGTGGCTAAAGGTACATTGTGACATGAATTATAAACCATACATAGAGAAATAATATCTATGAAACAAAAATAATATAATACTCACAGCTATTCTTTGTTGAGCAATATACTCTGCAAGGAGTTTTATTCTGTGGCGAGCATAGGATCAAAATAACTCACCCCATTACTAATATAGCAAGTCCATTGGTCAGGTGATAGTGACATCATTATCAGTTCAGAATACATTGGGGTAAAACCTACTCTGTTATAAAAAGCAGTCATATGAGTTGGTGTTGTTTAACCCTTTTGGATGTTCTGTTTGTTATAACAAATTGTTCAATTGTATATGTGTATTCATGATATGTGTTGTTTGTAGACCCAACCGCCTGACGAAGGCTCTTGTGAGTCGACATCTTTCAAGCATCTCATTATAAACTAGAATTAACCAAAGGTATTAAAGTATTGTCAAAGGCTTTCATGGCCGGAATCACTGGGTTGTTGTGGGTTTTTTCG
>NW_026846588.1:111189214-111282461 GCF_025583915.1 Anolis sagrei ordinatus | reverse complement strand
TCGCCTGCATCTATGGCACGTATCCTCACTATCTCTGAGGATGCTTGCCATAGATGCAGGCGAAACGTCGGGAGAAAATGCCTCTAGAACATGTCCATATAGCCCGAAAAAACCTACAACAACCCAAAGGTATTAAAGCTGCCATACCAGGTATCATTCTGAAGCTTGGGTTAGGAAGACACTCAGAGCCAGAAAAATAGTTTTCTTTTAGTTAGGCCCCTTCTACACTGGAATACAATTCAGATCACTAAAGCAGATAATCCACATTATCTTCTTTGAACTGGATTATCTGAGGCCCCTTCTACACTGCCATATAAAATCCAGATTATCTGCTTTGAACTGAATTCTATGGCAGTGTAGAATCTGCTTTGATAATTTGAATTTTATGGCAGTGTAGAAGGGGCCTGAATCTACACTACCATATAATCCAGTTCAAAGTAGATAATCTGAATTTTATATGGTAGTGTAGAAGGAGCCTAAATCTCCATTTGTACTCAATTTTTAAAGATCCATCTGAAAGAGTCCAGATACCAGGGAGCTATTTATGCAATTTCTATCCGCAGCTGATTGGTTTATCTTGGTTAGCAGCAGTACCAAAAGTGATGGTTTCCTTCTAGCTGCAGAGCTGGCTACTTGATTACAAAATATATTGTGTTATTACCCAGGAAGAAATGGATAAGATTTGCTCAAGTCCCTGCAACTGCTGCTCTGCTTCCATCAGTAATTCCAAGTGTGAGATGGTTGTTCTCTAAATGATCATGTTCTTGCTGCAACTTCTTTATAATCTCTGATACCATAATGTTTTCTTGTTGCTATGGATGCAACTGATGTGACTTTCCCCCTGGTATTGTGATGTCCTCAGAATGAATCTCCTGCCCACAAACAAAGGGACTGTGATAGAAAGATCATCAACAAGCATCATAAGAGACATTTGATCATTAACAAAGGGTTTTCCTAATCAGAACAAATGTGTCAGGAGATGGCAGACTTCTTGTTGTATGACAGGGTTTTTGTCTTTTAAGAGTCAGATGCTGTTTTGCCAATTATGCATTTCTGAATGGTTTTCTCTCCTTTTCTGGCTTCCTTAACCTGGTAGGTTAGGTGTTGAGGTCGAGTTTCTAGTTAGCATGGATACAGCCAGGCTGACTGGGCATAGTGGGTGTTATTTAAAGGTATCTAGAAGGAAATAGATCCGCATAGATATTATTATTATTATTATTATTATTATTATTATTATTATTATTATTATCACGAAGAGTCGGAAACGACTGAACGAATGAACAACAACAGAAGGAAATGGTTTAAGGGAAAGTAGTGAAGAAGAATGTGAATGTAATGCAAAATGTACCCTAGTTTGGGTTCTGTTACTCATAAACCCAGAACAATTTCTACCCCGATCTAAGTTTTGTGCTGGGAATGATGAACTGTCAGACATGGCAGTGTGTCTGTGGGTGGAGGAAAATTTCATAAATATATATATCACAAAGTCTAGTATTTTATGGGGGGAACTTTTTCTTTGAGTATCAAAATGACCCCAATATGTTCTTTCAAAACATTTCCTGAAGGGACTTTATTCTTTAATAAGGTGTCCATTTTTCTCCTTTCTTTCCTAGCTTATTTCAACATTATACTCTATATCAGTATCTTTTCCACAGTCCCAGGGAAGAACTTGTTATTGGAGACGAGGTAAGTAATTTATATGACTGGAACTGATTAAGTGGAATATTTTAATATGTGTTCTCTGGCATCTGTTTGCTATAGCTCAAAGCAAGTTTGTGTCAGAATTGCTCAAGTATTAACAGCGCAGAATAGCAGATGAAAGAATGAAAAAGAAAAATAGTAATGCCTGTCTCCTCTGGAATTTGAAATTTAGAAAAATAAATATGCCATTGTTGGTTAGTCTGCTAGCTGTGTTGACAAAAAATATCTTCACAGACAACATTTGTAAGGGTGGCGTGCTTGATTTTATGTAGAAGTTCAACTGAAGAAAGATACTTCCAATTGCTGTGTGCATTTTTGTGACTGTTTTGCTTAATTTAGGTTCTGTTGCAGAGTCCAGGACAGTGTTATTACACTTAAATTGAAGGTCACACTTCAATTTAGCCAATGTCTTGGAATCCACTGCCGTAACTTTCTATAATGTCAGAAGTAGCAGTGGTGGAAGTCATAGTGGTAAACTTCCAACATTAGCCCTCACCATGCAGTTCTTCACCATTAGCCATTCCACAGCATAGTAACCAGCTGTCTGATCCTGCTTCGTAGTGCATGCACTTTCCTCTTGTGACTCATATGCCTCGCCATTCTAACAACATTTAGCAAATGTTGTTGCTCACTTTCCAAAATGCCTTTTCATACCAAAGGAGTTTCCCCATGCTTCTGTTGGCCTTCAGTGTTACTATCTTGCCCAGTCTGTACATTTTGCCCTGCAGATCCCATACCATTTTGATCGCCTGTATTGTAATGTAAATACAATGGGCAAGAAATGGAACTATGATATACAGTCAAAGCCCTTTCGCTTTATTAAGGCTCCATCTACACTGTTATATAAAATCCAGATTGTGTCCTTTGAACTGGATTATATGACAGTGTGGATTGATATAATCCAGTTCAAAGCAGGATTATCTGCTTTCATAATTTGGATTTTATGGCAGTGTAGAAGGGGCCTAAGGCATCCTTCAATTTCCATAGATCTTAGAATACAGCAAACCATATCATACATTTGATATTTGCACAGGTTGAGTACCCCTTATCTGAAATGCTTGGATTTTGGTTTTTTTTAGATTTTGGAATAATATAATTTGCATATACCTGGACTTCCATAATGAGATGTCTTGGAGATGGGAGCTAAGTCTAAACAGGAAATAACAGTAATTTCATGCATAATATTTATTTAAAATGTTGCATAAAACAACATTTGGGTATACTGAACCATTGGAAAGAAAATATGTCACTATCTCAGCCACTAATGTGGACAAGTTGGGGTTTTAAATTGTTTCAGATTTTGGAATTTCATATAAGGGATGCTCAACCTTTATTACTCTTCTTTTTATTTATTTCATTCATGATCTCTTTTCCTTTTAGAAGTTAAGAAGTTTATTCAGTTATATCTACAGTTTGGATTGTCTACAGTGATATTTTTCTATATTTTATCATAGTACATTTTGTTTATCTTTCTACTTCATGCACTGGATGTAAATACATTTATTTAAAATTTCATATATAAACATTGATTCCTAAATCTATTTTTTAAAAATGTATTTTCTTATAAAGCTAAGGGATCTCTAATGTGATAAGAAATTGTGGTTTTCTGCTGTGTGACTGAGACAGGATCTACACTCTCCTATATCCTAGGATCTGATTCCAGATTATCTGGCAGTGTAGACTCTTATAACTCAGTTCAAAGCAATAATCTGGGGTCAGATTCTGGGATATAGGGCAGTGTAGTTCCAACCTATGCCTACATGAATCTCTCTGCTCTGTCCTCCTTTTTCACATACGGGGATTTGGGGCGTTAGTGGCGGCAAATAAATAAATAAATAACTTTATTTATAACCTGCTTTATTTTCCCTAAGGGACCCAGTTCGGTTTGAATGTAACTTGGATTTTTTTTTTATGTCAGGGGCAACTTGAAAAACTGCGAGTCACTTCTGTTGTGAGATAATTGGGTGTCTGCAAGGATGTTTTATCATCCTCTGGGAGGCATGTCTCATGTCCCCACATAGGGAGTTGAAGCTGTCAGAAGGAGCTCAGCCTGCTCTCTCCAGATTTGAACTGCTGACTTATTGGTCAGCAGTCCTGCCAGCACAAAGGTTTCACCCATTGCACCACTGGGGTTATAAATAAATAACTTTATTTATAACCTGCTTTATTTTCCCTAAGAGACGCGGGGCAGTTTGAATGTTATTTGGATGTAACTTGGATGTAACTATGGTTGCTTTCAAACAAAAAGCAGAAGTTGTCAGTCACCTTTTCTGGGATGAAAAGAGGCATATCGGTTTGTGCGCATCAAGGAATGGGAATTCTGAGGTTTCTCATTATGGCTTAACAAGATTCTTCCTTTTATAATAACAAATGTATGCGTAACCTTTTGCAAAGATTTTTCTGTAATTTTTTGCATATGTATAAGATTGTGCATATATATATGTGTGTGTGTGTGTGTTAAAATATAAAGGGCATTATATATGTTTTCATGGAGAATTTTAAAATTATATTCTTCCAAACATTTCTTCTGAATGGCTCAGAAAACGTTTATCGAATGAGAAAGCAGCAATATAGTGAGGGAGCAAAGAATAAATGTCACTGCAATCCTGCTAACTGCCAGCTTTCATAAATCATTTGGTTTAATAAGAATAAAGAAATTGCAAAAGAAAACCGTCAGACATGAATGCCACACTCTTCTGAGAAGGCATACCTTGGCATTTAGCTAGTGATAGGAAACATTTGTATAGTGATGTTGAAGTCTCTCTTTAATACTTACTTAAGTAGTAGCGCCTTATGGAAATAATTTACCAAAAAATGAATTTGGTCTTTTTAAAGGACCCAAGTCCAATTTGTACAGTGGCTTTCATTTTAATGGCTGTCGCTGCATATATTCAAGGATAATACTGAAGAAATGTGTTCAGGAAAGAAAAGAAGCTGAACATACTGACAAGCAAGTATTTTCCGAAAATACCTTTTATGTCAAATGAGTGAAAATATCTTTGATGGCCCAACAGGTGTGCTTAATAGGGGTGTGTAATAATTTTTTGTTAGTCCTCGTAAGTCAGATCAAATTTGTTAAATTTGTACTTATGACATATCCAATTCATGGGCATGGCCTGTGCCAAAAACTTAAGAATCAAAAGTTACTCAATACTCTTTCATTTTCATTTTATAAATTTCAGAAGCCTCCCAAAGTCGGTTTCATTTTCAATGCAAGGAAGTAAAGCAAAGACAAAAAGGCTGCATTTCTTTTTTAAATTAATGGCCCTTCACCAATAGGAGAGGCAAGCAGCTGATAAAAAGCAGAGTTTGCTGGGAAAGAAAACATAGAATTCTGGGAAATGTAGTTTGAGAAGGCAAGGAGCCCTATGTCAGAGAATTCAAAAGGCCCTGGCCTAAACTACATTTCACACAGGAATGTAGCTGGAGGGGGGGAGACTTGAGGGGATTCAGCCCCTCCCAAAATTCTCATGGTGGTTCGCGAAAAGGCCTTACTGGTGCATTATTTAAACTGTTATGTTTATTCATATCATGATCTGATCACCCTACTCAATATATCCCATATGCATGGGGGTATTGGGGTAATGATACAAAAGGTTTGCTAGGCTAGACCCTCTTTCACTCAGACTCAGCCCCCCCCCCCCCCCCCCCGAAACAAACTCAGCCCTCCCCCCCCCCCGAATCAAAATGCTAGCTACGGGCCTGATTTCACAGAATTCTGCACAGAATCAGAAAGCCCCAAACAGGATAGGGGAGAGATTTGTCCCTCCATAGCAGCAGCCAACTAGAGTTACAACAAATTGTTGAATCTGTAAAAAGGAGGACTGACTGATACTTCTAGTAAGTAAATCTTTGTGCTGAGCTGAGTTGAAATCCCTAGATGAAAGTTCTGTTGGTTAATATGAGAGACATTCAGTGAGATAGTTATTGTGGCTTTTTTAAAAAAAATAAAAAATGTTTTTGTAAAATCTTTTAAAAATTTCCCTAGAATCATTAGATGTATGATATATGGGGGGAATGATCTCCTGTAATCTTGTGTCATTGTATAGAAAATTCAAGGAGATAGCTCTTTTAGTTTGACTATTTTATGCTTATGTATTGTTCTGTTTTGTTTTGTTCTGTTTTTTTGTTTTGTTTTTTTTTGCTTTTGTGTTTTTACAATTTGGAAACTGCCCTAGTCCCCCAGGGGAGATAAAGCGGTATATAAATAAAGTTTTATTATATTATTGTTATTGTTTCTTTAAAATGTTGTTTATAAAAACATTGAAAATTCCCCAAAAAACCATAGATCAGTGAAACATTCTGAAACTTGATGGACTAACAGTGGTAAATGTGTTCAAGTTTCACCTCAATAGCTGCAAAAATGAGGGAGAAAAGAACCCCTGTAGTTTCCCCACTTGTGCAATTACTATAATGAAAAAGTAACAAGATTTCACTACTCCCATTAGAGTAATGATTTTTTTTTTTACTAATGACACTTTAGAAAAACTTTAGAAACAAAACGCCAGCACCCCCTAGTTTTGTAATAACTTTTGAAACATTTCTTTTAATCGATCGCACATGCATAGTGCCTGATCTGTCTCCATTCCAGGCAGATTTTATGTGTGTTTACTTAGGATCAAGACCATCATAGGGTTACTGTGAGTTATCCAGGCTGTATGATCATGTTCCAGAAGCATTCTTTCCTGATGCTTTGCCCACATCTATGGCAGGCATCCTCAGAGGTTGTGAGGTCTGTTGGAAACTAGGCAAGTGAGGTGTATATATTTGTGGAATGTCTAGGGTGGGAGAAAGAACTCTTGTCTGTTTGAAGGTCAGCAGGGAGGGGGCCATTCTGGCTTCCCTGGACAGGGAAGTTCCAGAGTTGAGGGGCAGCCACCGAGAAGGCCCGCTCTCTTGTTCCTACCAACTGAGCTTGAGATGGAGGTGGGACTGAGAGCAGGGCCTGTCCTCAAGATCTCATGGCCTGAGCAGGTTCGTACAAAGGGATGCAGTTGGCCAGATAACCAGGACCTGAACTGTCTAGGGCTTTAAAGGTCATAACCTTTAAATGGTCCATGGAGACATATATAATATAGATTGCACTGTACTGTATGGGTCTACACATATAATGGCAATGTAGATCCAGCCTAGCACACTGGTTTAAAAACACAAAGGATTTTAAGCCATTTTTAAAAACTTCAGAGCCCTGCAGATACAGGATTATTTTTGCAAAACCAACATTTAAACACATGAAGAAGTAAAGGATCACTAGGGCCTCTTCTACACTGGCATATAATCCAGATTATCAAAGAGATAATCCACATCTGCTTTGAACTGGATTCTCTGAGTCTACACTGCCATATAATCCAGTTCAAAGCATATAAAATCCAGATTCTCTGACTTGAGCTACATTATATGGCAGTGTAGACTCATATAATCCAATTTAAAGCAGATAATAAGGATTATCTGCTTTGATAATCTGAATTATATGGTGGTGTAGAAGGGGCTTGTCTCAGGTACAGATACACTGAGACTGGATATACATTACCCTATATCCTAAAATCTGATCTCAGATTATTTATTTTGAATTGGATTATATGAGTTTGCACTGCCAGATAATCTGGGATAAACAGATAATCTGGGATATAGGGTAGTATAAATGCAGTCTGTGTTAGCCTATATGTAGCAATTTTAGCTTGGCCTACAAATTCAAAGACCCAGAATGGAGAGCAAGCTAAATGCAAGAATTCAACAGAGCAAATTGCATTAACACATGTCAGGTCTCATAACGTGTTTACATTGCTCAGACATTAACTGCATAGAAGCTTTTATTGTCTTCTGTTTTGGGCACTCAGCTAATTTATTTTACTTAGGTTGATATATTACTGTGCCTTTTAGGGAGTTTTGGGAACATTTTCAAATGCTAGCTTGAGGGTTACATGTTCATGCTGTTCTTGAATGTAGAAACCCTAAATACATTTGAGATGATGTTTGTTTTGAAGCATTTCTTAGTAAAAAAAATAATGGTTGATGAATGCACTTTCCCTCCTTATTCCTTCAATCAGGATGACGGAATAATTTGTCTTTTTATGGCCCAGCTGAATCGATGAAATGTTCACTTTTTGAAAGAATTCCATATATCATGGCTACAGTCCACAAAAACCTCTTTTGCCAAGGCTCATGGAAATGAATTTATTTGAAAAGAAAAAAAAATCCAGAATATTGCACTCAAGATTTAGAAATGCTATAGGGTCAGATTGCAGTATCCTTTCATTTTTTAAAAAAAGTCAAACATGTCTGCCATTAAATTTATAGTCACTTGGTATCATCTGCTAGAGTTTATCTTGTTAAATAGTAACTGTTTATGTGAACATACTGCTCTCTTCAGCATTCCTGTACTTGGACACTTTCCAAAGCTGACTTTATTTCATTTGGACTGTATTTGCATTTGAATTTGTTACATAAAAAGGCCCCTGCCAAGTTCCCCAAATTGCATGACTGGATACAATTATTAAAAAGGTGTTACTTCCAAAAATTAGGGAAACGAGCTCAGTAGTTGTATATTGTTCGTTAAGTAGTTTGATATTTTATGTATTTTTACTTCCAACACTGGAATGTGTTTTTCCAATGTGTTTTTCATTCCCCTTTCTCTGCAAACTGTTTTTGCCCCAAATGGCTGATTGAATTGCAATTGAATTGCAATTGTGAGAGAATTTCATGTTTACACCTTATTTTTAGAATATCTAAAAATGGCCTGCCCTCATAGGCATCAATAATCTATATGTTTGTGCAAGAAGACACAGAATAGTGATTCACTATTTGTGCAAGAAGTCACAGAAATGCCACAGGCAGTCATCACAGAAAACCTACTGCGTCCGTTGTGATCAAATGGTGCAATCACACCATCCAGAAACATAGCAGACATACATACTTTCAACAGGATATAAATCAAGTGGAAGAAGACAGGACCAATTATGAAGATTATGTAGATACAGATAACACTGTGTTCACTGAATATTTCATTTAATTTTTTATTTTATTTTATTTATTTACAATTTATTTATTTGTATACTGCATTTCTCAGCCTATCGGCGACTCAAGGCAATATTTTAGTATTTATTTTTGTGAGTCATGATTAGGTTTCTGATGGCATGTTTATATAACCTCCTGCACATTGTAAAAATTTGCTGGTTTCAAATTAGCCACTGGGAAGGTGTTGAAGACTGCAGCTTAATCCAGACAGGCCTTTGTTCCAGAAGCCTCCACGTTAAAATAACGTGGATGTTTCTGGGGGCCTGCACAACCTCCCTTCCCCCAAGCCCCAGACACCCTAGAAAAGTAAGAAAAACTTACGTGGTGTCCATTAGAAGCCTCGGACGGCTCTCCTGGCGGGGGGGGGAGCGCGGGGGGGGGAGCAATTTTCCTTCCTTCCTCCCCCCCCCCTTCCCCGCTCTTCTGGTGCATTATTTCTATGCGCTGGAAGAGCTAACCAAGACTTCTAATGGATGCCACATATGTTTTTCTTACTTTTCTAAGGGGTCTGGGGGCTTGTGGGGGGAGGAGGGTGAGTATTCCCACAATTTACCTGGGGTTATTTAGCCTGGTAAACTGTGGGAATACTGTGGGGACCTGGAAATAGTGGATTTATCCCACGCCTTCCAAGAAGGTACAGAATAAATCCACTATCAAATTAATTCGCTACAAACCAGGTTTTCCGGGTTTGTAGTGAATTAATTTGGGACACCGGGAGTCCCCGGTGGCGCAGTGGGTTAAACCCTTGTGCCGGCAGGACTGAAAACTGACAGGTTGCAGGTTCGAATCCGGGGAGAGCATGGATGAGCTCCCTCTGTCAGCTCCAGCTCCTCATGTGGGGAGAAGCCTCCCACAAGGATGATAAAACATCAGAACATCCGGGCGTCCCCTGGGCAACGTCCTTGCAGACGGCCAATTCTCTCACACCAGAAGCGACTTGCACTTTCTCAAGTCGCTCCTGACACAACAAATAATAATAATAAAATTTGGAACTGCCCAGAACATTGTCCGGGCAGCCCCTCCTTTGTTGAGGAGTTCCCGCAATAAAGGTGCTGTCTGAACAGGCCCTGCATCTATGATCAAGTCCTAGTTGTAGTGCGACAGTCTCATCCCTTCGATTTTTTTCTTTCTGGAGGATCAGAGAAGTGCTAACACCTGAAAAGCAGAACCACGGTGAACAAAACAGAGATATTTTTTACAGCAAAGTCACAAGAATTAGACAAACAGACAAAGAGGGCCATCTGTAGTAGTTAGGGCAGTCCTAAAATAGGCTAGGCTAAGACATTTTAGCGCTTGAAGTAGAGCAGTGGTAATATGAGCATGCCATAGGCAAGGTGTATGGCACCCAAGGTGAATCACATTATATTGTCATCTGAACCAATCATTTATTATACCATTTCTAGAGTACTAGGAGGTTACTGTTCATTCATATGGATACCAGGGCAGTGTAGAAATCCCATCTTACTACCTGGATTACAAATGCAGTAAAAAAATTAACATTTTGATGCAATTACATGACGGATTAATTTGTAATTTTGGGACTTTTGCTGTCACTCCAACATCAAGATGCAAGAGATACCAGCTGTCTTTTAATTAAAAATCAACTATCTCAAATACTGGCCAATGTTGATCAGATATTCTACTATAACTTCTAAGATGTATAGTGTGGAAGTTACATTTGGCTCTAAATTTAAAGATTTACTGATGGAAATCTTTATTTGCTTTACACGAATCTGAAAAAAATGGTAGAGAAATGATAAGTGCACAAAGTGAAAGACCACAGTAATGTCTTGTGACCCTGTAGCCCTCACAACCTTCATGACAGAGAACAAACTATGGCCCCTGGATCTAATTTGGCCGGTGCAGATATGCCATGTGGAGGCTGTGGCCCCATCTACACTGCCATATAATCCAGATTACACTGTTCTACAAATTTTCAGTTTTTCTCAGTTGCGGAAACGAAATGTGCCGTTTCTTAATAAATTTAACATGCTGAATTCAAATATAAAAATTAAATGTGTTAATTGGCTCTGGTTTTTATGCAACAGCTATTTCAATTTTCTCCACAATAGGTAATTCGTTAATATTATGATAATGCGCCTAACCTTACTGCATGTATATAAACCGTGAATATTTACTAAATTTGAGTCAAATTATATTGCCAATAGTTTATACATGAGAAATATTTATTTAATTAGTCTATTGTTTATGTTTGTGCAGCAAGAAACTATATTAGTAGGCCTAATGCAGTTGAAAAGTCTGAAAGTTTAAATGTCGCTTTAATCGTGACTTTAGTTTATATCCTGTTTGCTTCTCTTGGCTTTTCTTTTGTATTCAAGGAAAGGATTGTCTCTTACAATGCTCCAGCAGTAGTCTGACAGCATTGACGGAGTCCATTTGCCTTGTTATCTTTTGTCTTATTTATATACGTGTGTAAATAAATAGTGCTTTATTTACACATGTGCGAGGCATAACTACAGTAAAAAGAACAATGTAAAACGATGTTCTTCAACTGACTGACCCTGACCGTTCAAAAGTCTGGCCTTATATAGGACTTTCTGGATTTTGCACATGGCACTAATACTGCGTCATCAAACTTTCTAGAATATTCCAGAATCTTCCATAGTGTAAGTCGCAACATGCATTTTTTCAACCATACGGTTCCGGCCCAGTGTATTTGTCCGAACGGATCTCCCTCTACATCCCACCTCGAAGTTTAAGATCTTCTGGGGAGGCCCTGCTCTCGACCCCGCCAGTGGCACAAGTGAGGCTGGCGGGGACGAGGAGCAGGGCCTTCTCAGTGGTGGCCCCCCACCTGTGGAACTCACTCCCCGGGGAGATCAGATCGACGACTTCCCTTCTAGCGTTTAGGAAAAACTAAAGACCTGGATGTGGGACCAAGCTTTTGGCCATGCTGACAACTAACTAAAGGACCTGTCGATAGACAAGGACAATGGAATGGAATGGATATATGGACTCTGATATATGGACTCTGACATGAGATAGTTTTTATGATTTTATTAGGTATTGATGTTTCATTTTAATTGTTGAACTGTTATATTTTGTATTGTTTGTTGTGTGATTTGGGCATCTAATTGTGCCTCCTTTGTAAGCCGCCCTGAGTCCCCCCCGGGGTGAGAAGGGCGGGGTATAAGTAGATGAAATAAATAATAAATAAATAAATTGCTTATATCATAAAAACTAGAGCCAATATACATTTTTAAATGTCATTTTTGTTTTCAGCACCCCAAAATCATAAAAGAACAACTATTTTCAGGCCCGCAACTTTTTCTCCATTGAACAGTGTTATCAAAGCAGATAATCCACATTATCTGCTTTGAACTGGATTATATGAGTCCACACTGCCATATCATCCAGTTCAAAGCAGATAACCTGGATTTTATATGGCAGTATAGAAGGGGCCTGTATTTTTCTGAAAATCTGGCTATCACCCTCTGTTCTTTGGGGAAAGGTTTGGTACGTCAGGGAACATGTCTTTTAAATTGTCTGCAAGTGATAAATGGGATTTGTGGCCCTGTTTTATTTTTTTTCTTAGTTCCTGCAGGATGTTCTCTGAATCTGGTACTGGATGCCTTAACTTCAGTTGTTGGGCTTGGGCGCATAATATTGCTACTTCAGCATTTCTAACATAGCAGAAATGACAAAGAGTTCAGCAAACAATACAAGCCACTAAGCAATGTCAACTGTTGTCAAGCTCACTAAAACGGATCAGCATACATTTGAATGTATTGTTGAAGGCTTTCATGGCCAGAATCACTGGGTTGTTGTAAGTTTTTTCGGGCTATATGGCCATCTTCTAGAGGCATTCTTTCCTGACGTTTCACCTGCATCTGTGGCAAGTATCCTCAGAGGTAGTGAGGTCTGTTGGAACTAGAGAAATGTGTTTATGTATCTGTGGAATGACCAGGGTGAGACAAAGAACTCTTGTCCGTTGGAGCTAGGTGTGAATGTTTTAACTGACCACCTTGATTAGCATTTGATGGCCTGGCAGTTGTTTAGTGTGGCTTGTTGGTGCCTGGGGCAATCTTTTGTTGAGAGGTGATTAGATGTCCCAGATTGTTTTCTCTCTGTTGTTTTGCTGTTGTAATTTTAGAAACATCAGGAGAGAATGCCTTTAGAACATGGCCATATAGCCCGAAAAAACCTACAACAACCCATACAGTTGAATCTTTAGGTCTTATTTTTTGCCAACAACTCCCCCAACGCAATTGTTGTTCCCCACCCTGCTTTGTGAAATTAATTACTTTCCTCGCATTCTAGAAAGCCATTTTTAAAGCTCACAGATCTCTAGGTTGTTCTAGTTAAGAAAGTTTTGTTTCTGAAGTGCAGATGTGAGAGACAGCCAAAGTAAGATAGCTGGTATTGTACTATCCTCTTATGTACCATTAAATGATGTTTTCCAATATTAAGTGGGAATTGTATTACCAGCAATATATTCATGTAAAAACAGAGCTTATACTAACTGAGTAACTACAGCTGTGGAATGAGTGGGAATGTTCATTGCTATTTAAATTGTTACCATATGGCTTGTCCTAAATGAATGTTTGCATATTTATGAAACTTTACCTAAGGATACATTTATATTTCATGTTGTTTTTTTTAAATAACCATGTGTACAGTGAGAACATAAACTATTGTTATGAGCTTTTATTTTTAAAAGAAAGAAATCTTCAGACTTAAAATATTTGTGGCTTGATAATCTGGGGTTGTCTGGCAAGGGACCTATGTTGAGTGAATTTTCAAAACACAAGACAATGGAAACATTTGGCAATGCAAGGAAGAGGAGTGGTATGCAGAAAACTCGCAAGTTTTAAAACCATTTTGAGCATGCTTTAAACCTCAGAGCAGAATATTTCTTCTGCTTTATCTAATTAAGGAAATGGACTTTATAGAAAGGTAATTGAGTTCAAAACCAGAGCTGACTTTTCATGTAATTTTAATTGGCACAGTCTAGGAGGGAAACAAAGCACTGCAATGTCTCCAATGCCCTAGTTTTGAATTTCAGTATATGCTGTTCATCCAAATATAGGGGTGAAACAACAGTAAAGGGTGGGAATGTTTTTAGGGTTTGGCTTTATTATATGAAGTTTGGGAAAACTGAGCATGCTTTTAAGTACGACAGAAAGGACTTACTCAAAGAAAGAAAACTACTTGCTGTAGTTTATACTTGCGGCAGGAATCAAAACATTGAAACTGACAGATTGTCCAAACCAGTCAGAAGACTTGCTTGAGTGCTGCTCTCTAAAGCCTGTCCTTGAATTTCCACATAGTTGACCATGTTTTGCAAAAATTGATCGGGGTTCATTACTTCTACTTTTCTTGTCCTTAACGTGTTCACAACAGGCTGGTACAACATAATCTTTGTCATGCACAGAATAGCTGAATCTATTGAATTTGACCAGTTCAGGTAATTGAGTACTTTGTTTGGCTTGTTTTTGATGAATACCTTCCACATTTTTCATGCTCCTTCACAAATTTGATGGAAAGAATGTGAGGTCTTGTTTTTTTTAAAAAAAATCATTTCTTCTTGCTGACAGTATGACTGACCTGTTTTGTATGTTTCTGCGTCAATGGGACATAATACTCAAATTGTTCTCACAACCAATGAGAATATGATTCTGCCTTATCAGTTGAAAAATGGTTAACACTTCTGTTAGAAACTACCACAGAATATCAGGGATGTACAAGTAGGGCTAGGAAAGAAGCAAGCCTGAAAATGTGGAGGACCATTGTCAGTCAGATTTCTCAGTAATGAGTAGTTAAACCAATGGTCCACTCTGTATCGGGTATTTTTCTGTGTCTTAGTTGACCACATAGAATCATATAATCATAACTAACAAAATGAAGTTCCACAGGGACAAATGCAAGATACTCCACTTGGGCAGAAAAAAACGAAATGCAAAGATACAGAATGGGGGACGATGCCTGGCTCGAGAGCAGTACGTGTGAAAAAGATCTTGGAGTCCTTGTGGACAACAAGTTAAACATGAGCCAACAATGTGATGTGGTGGCAAAAAAAAGCCAATGGGATTTTGGCCTGCATCAATAGGAGCATAGTGTCTAGATCTAGGGAAGTCATGCTACCCCTCTATTCCGCTTTGGTTAGACCACACCTGGAATATTGTGTCCAATTCTGGGCACCACAATTCAAGAGAGATATTGACAAGCTGGAATGTGTCCAGAGGAGGGCGACTAAAATGATCAAGGGTCTGGAGAACAAGCCCTATGAGGAGTGGCTTAAGGAGCTGGCCATATTTAGCCTGAAGAAGAGAAGGCTGAGAGGAGATACGATAGCCATGTATAAATATGTGAGAGGAAGCCACAGGGAGGAGGGAGCAAGCTTGTTTTCTGCTTCCTTGGAGACTAGGACACAGAACAATGGCTTCAAACTACAAGAGAGGATATTCCATCTGAACATGAGGAAAAACATCCTGATTGTGAGAGCTGTTCAGCAGTGGAACTCTCTACCGTGGGGTGTGGTGGAGGCTCCTTCTTTGGAAGCTTTTAAACAGAGGTTGGATGGCCATCTGTCAAGGGTGATTTGAATTCAATATTCCTGCTTCTTGGCAGGGGGTTGGACTGGATGGCCCATGAGGTCTCTTCCAACTCTTTGATTCTATGATTCTATGATTCTATGAGTTGGAAGAGACCTCATGGGCCATCCAGTCCAACCCCCTGCCTAGAAGCAGGAATATTACATTCAAAGCACCCCTGACAGATGGCCATCCAGCCTTCGCATGAGGTGAAGCTTTCTACAGCAAGACTATAACTGCATAATGGGTGCAATTTTTCTCATTTCGGAAGTCCCAAACGCATGCCTATCTTCGTGACTACATCTTCCCCTATGAACCCACCTGATCTCTTCTCTTGCTTCCACCTCCATCTCAGGCACGGTTGATGGGGACTAGAGAAAGGACCTTCTCGGCCGTGGGCCCCCCCCCACCAGCTCTGGAACACCCTCCCCAGGGAGACTAGGCTAGCACCCTCCCTGTCCACTTTTCACAAAGATCTAAAGACATGGGTGTTCTGCTGTGCTTTTGTACAGACAATTCCCTAGATAACTGACCCAAAATCTTGTCCTTGTACTTTACTATTGTTTTGTATCCAAAGCTATAATGACCTGTTTTATATTGCTATTATCCTTACTGCTGCCACGTGACCCATGCACTTTATTCATTAGCCCATTGTTGTTGCACTAGTCCGCTTACTCATGATGACAAATTGAATTTTATTATTGATTGCTGGTTTTGATACCTGTTTTTATATATTGCTGTAATGTTGTTTTATTTTGTTTTATCCTGTTATGCGTGTTAATGTGTTACATTTTAACTGTGCTGATTGGGCTTGGCCTCATGTAAGCTGCCCTGAGTCCCTTCGGGGAGATGGAGGGGGATACAAAAATAAAATTGTTGTTGTTGTTGTTGTTGTTGTTGTTGTTATTATTATTATGTGAGGTATTTTGTAGTGGCCTCTGCAGAAGGTGCACAGCCCATGTCTTGTGCTGGTTCTACATTGCCATATAATGTCAGTGTAAATCCATATAATGGTGTTTATTTTATTTATTTATTTATTTATTTATTTATTTATTTATTCTGTCAGGAGCAGACCAATTGTACTGTATTTTTAAACAAACAAACAAAACACAAAGTTTGCAAGCTTGGTAGTTGATTAAATGTCCTTTGACCAGTAGCTGGCCACTTAGAGTGCCTCTTGTTACTATAAGAAGGTCCTCCATTGTGCAAGTAGCAGGGCTCAGGTTGCATTGCAGCAGGTGGCCTGTAGTTTGCTCTTCTCCACACTCGCATGTCGTGGATTACACTTTGTAGCCCCATTTCTTAAGGTTGGCTCTGCATCTCGTGGTGCCAGAGCGCAGTCTGTTCAGAGCCTTCCAAGTCGCCCAGTTTTCTGTGTGCCCAGGGGGGAGTCTCTTATTTGGTATCAGCCATTGATTGAGGTTCTGGGTTTGAGCCTGCCACTTTTGGACTCTCACTTGCTGAGGTGTTCCAGCGAGTGTCTCTGTAGATCTTAGAAAACTATTTCTTGACTTAAGTCATTTACGTGCTGGCTGAGTGTAGAACCATATCATGCAGTTTGAACTGCTTTGAACTGTATTATATGGGTCTACTCTACACTGACCATATAATGCAGTTCAGACTGCATTATAAGGGTTGTAGAACCAGCCTAGGAAGACATTTGAAGGCTGAGTGTGAAAAGGACTTTGTATCACTAAGGGTGAATTTTGCTTTTTTTTACTATTGAAATTTTCAACAGGACTGCATAGTCTAAATCACTTGATTATTGTTTGCAGCCACATACAATCTCATCTCATCTTTAATTACGTATTAATCGCCCTCCATCCGAGATGCTCCAGGCGATTTACACAATGGGGAAGTAACACATGCATATCGATCTCTAAAGAAAAGATATTGATTTTTGTGCTTATAACTACGTCCCATGCTTTAATATGAATCACCAGCCAGTTTTATAAATGGTTATTTTTATGAAGGGATAAAGTATTTCAGCATCCACCACCACTACCTCAAAATGTTGCTAAGAGTTCCATTTCCAAAATACTCTTTTTCTTTTAACGTGGCAGCTAAAGTATTAACATTAGTAATTCTGAGGTCAAGCTTTATCCTGACATTTCCAGTTGTCTTTCATTTTATTAATTAGTGAAGAATTCAATTCCCCAGTTATTGCATTTCAATTTAAAATAATAGAGTAGGTAGTCATTTTTTCCTGCTTGTATATCTCTTAATAGCTTCCTCTTTATATAGAGGTGGATAATGCAAATGAAAGGGTCGCTTGTTCAAGTTCTTCAAATACCTGCTTAACATTCTAACACAGTTTTCCTTTCTTTATTATTTATGATGTCCATTTATCATTGTAATTCTTCACTGATATGCATACAGTTCCCTTAATGGTCCTTCATTTGTTCTAATAAAGACTACTTGTTAGCTTTTGAATCTCTGCAGGTTTTCAGATTCCTGTTTGAAGAGTTCATATAGAGGAAAGACTAAATTAACCTATCATGATTATTCTTCTAAGAGAATATTTAATAGAGCTATTCTTTCACCTGTAGATGTGCGTGTTTTTATTAGCATTATTAATTTCAGATTTTGATACTGTAGACATTATTTTTTTTAAAAAAATGAAGGCTGCACAGAGGTTAGTTTGCTCTTCAAACATGTCTTACCAGAGGACACTCGAGTGCCCTCATGTGGGAGTTTCAGAAACATCTCTCAGTTGCTCCCTCTCAAAATACCTTATTCAGTATGCTATTTAGATACAATATGTTCTTTTGGGAATATCCTTTTTCATTTGTTTGTTTGCTTGCTTGCTTGTATGTATGACAGTTTCTGTTTTGACCAAGACTGGTTGTTTCACCCAGCGCAATGGGGACAAATATTATTTCCTTAAGAAACCATTTGTTAAAATAATATTACCTTTTCTGAATTTCTTGCTGTGCATTGTCAAGTCTGCCTATAAGGATTCTTTCTAAAATAATCATCCTCCTTTCAGAGAAGCTCAGAATGAATGTAATTGCACAGTGGGAACTGTTAACAATGATTCAGGCTTATCTTTGCATTTCCTAACTATTATGAATTTAAATTCAAGGTATTAAAATGCCAAAAGGGACAGGTGGAATTTAAATATTATTCCAAAGTATCTGTGTTGTTCTGAAATCACAGGTGAAGAATAAAGTAGGTAGAAAAATAAATCCAGACTTTTTTCAAAATGATAATAAAGAAATGTTGTGTGCAGACATTGAAAGAGTTTTCTTGGTTTTTTGGTCATAGAGACATGAGCACCTGATAGCTTAAGTCACTTGTTGCCCCATTCACTGGAAACATCAAGATTTTAGTTAGCAATTTTTGTACATGGCCAATTTTGCATTATTTCCAGAACGTCTATGATATTTCAAAAAGTTACATAGGATACCACATATGGACAAATACAATTAATGGCAACATTCAGACTACTAAACTGAATGTTGCCATTAATTGCAGACGACATCAAGTTGGGAGGGATAGCCAATAGTCCAGAGGACAGGAGCAGAATTCAAAACGATCTTGACAGATTAGAGAGATGGGCCAAAACTAACAAAATGAAGTTCAACAGTGACAAATGCAAGATACTCCACTTAGGCAGAAAAAACGAAATGCAAAGACACAGAATGGGGGACAATGCCTGGCTCGAGAGCAGTACATGTGAAAAAGATCTTGGAGTCCTCGTGGACAACAAGTTAAACATGAGCCAACAATGTGATGTGGCGGCAAAAAAAGCCAATGAGATTTTGGCTTGCATCAATAGGAGCATAGTGTCTAGAGTTAGGGAAGTAATGCTACCCCTCTATTCCGCTTTGGTTAGACCACACCTGGAATATTGTGTCCAATTCTGGGCACCACAATTCAAGAGAGATATTGACAAGCTGGAATGTGTCCAGAGGAGGGCGACTAAAATGAGCAAGGATCTGGAGAACAAGCCCTATGAGGAGCGGCTTAAGGAGCTGGGCATGTTTAGCCTGAAGAAGAGAAGGCTGAGAGGAGATATGATAGCCATGTATAAATATGTGAGAGGAAGTCACAGGGAGGAGGGAGCAAGCTTGTTTTCTGCTTCCTTGGAGACTAGGACACAGAACAATGGCTTCAAACTACAAGAAAGGAGATTCCATCCGAACATTAGGAAGAACTTCCTGACTGTGAGAGCCATTGAGCAGTGGAACTCTCTGCCCCGGAGTGTGGTGGAGGCTCCTTCTTTGGAAGGTTTTAAACAGAGGCTAGACGGCCATCTGTCAGGGGTGCTTTGAATGCAACATTCCTGCTTCTTGGCAGGGGATTGGACTGGATGGCCCATGAGGTCTCTTCCAACTCTATGATTCTATGATTCTATGAAACTGAAAATAATGTGGGCCAGAATCCTGTAGATACAAATATGATGGTTGGAACTTTAATAGTGGCAACTATTTATTTGCATATAATACAAAAGTGATACATGCCACCAAATTTTACAGTCCTTCAATATAGTCGTCATCATTGTGTACAACCCATTTCCAATGATGTGGAAGTCGTAGGACACCTGTTGCAGTGCCTGTTCTGTTGATAATTCGAATGAAGCTGTCTACTGCCGCAAGAATCTCTGGAATAGTTCTGAAGCAAATGCCACAAAGTGGTTCCGTCATCTTAGGAATTAAGTCAAAGTCATAAGGGCTTAAGTCTGGGGAGTATGGTGGATGGTACAGCATTTCCCAGCCCCATCGATCAAGCAAATCAGCCACAGCTTGCGCTGCACGTAGCCGAGCATTGTCATGCAAAATGATAGGGGCGCACTATTTTTTTCTCAAAGCTGGTTTGAGATGATGTTCCAAAAATGAGGAGTAATACAGAGCATTGACGGTCTGATGTGGGGGAACAGTATGCATTAAGATGATACCATCACAGTCATACACGAGAATAGTCATAACTTTCACATTGCGAAATTTCAAACTTCGTGGTGACCCGTAATGACATCATTTGTTTGATTGGCATTTCAGTTCTAGCTGGTACGATCTGGCCCAAGTGTCATCAAGCGTAATGATACGGTGTAAGAAAGCCTCTCCTTCGCACTCATAGCACTCCAAGTGGGTACGAGCAGCATTGTATTGTAGCCATTTCTGCATTTCTGTCAAAGGATGTGGAACCCATCGTGAAGCATTTTTTCTCATGCCCAGGCGTTTCTTCAGAATGTGGAGCAGTCGTATGCGCAGATCCTGTGTTTCGGGCCAACTCATTAATCGTATGGCATCGATCACTGTCTACGAGTGCAGCAACAGCATTCACTTCCACTTCGCTGACACTAGGACGACCTGGCCGATGCATCTCTGCTACATTTTGGTGTCCTTTGTTGAAGGCTTTGCCACTGTTCTGTAAGGAAATGCAGATTCCCCGCAAGTCTCTTAAAGTTACTATACTCCCAACTCAAGAACAGAAAACAGAATGTTGGTGGACAGGAAAAAAGATTTCAAGATGGACTTAAAGCTAACCTTAAATACTGTGGCATAGATACCAAGAACTGGAAAGCCCTGGCCTTTGAGCACTCTAACTGGAGGTTAGCTGCGACCAACAGTGCTGCAGAATTCAAAGAGGCACAAATGGAGGGCAAAAGGGAGAAACATGCCAAGAAGAAGGCACGTCAAGCCTTCCACCTGGGAAATGATGCCCTCACTTGAAAGAACATGTGGATCAAGAATAGGGCTCCAT
This sequence comes from Anolis sagrei ordinatus, assembly GCF_025583915.1. NCBI lineage: Eukaryota > Metazoa > Chordata > Lepidosauria > Squamata > Anolidae > Anolis > Anolis sagrei. The sequence continues at coordinate 111,261,486 of NW_026846588.1, read as the reverse complement.
AGTCACCTACATACCCATCGCCAAGACACTACACTTGGAAGGCCATCATACTCTGAGAATAGGAATTGCCTAAGTAAGTAAAGTAAGTAAGCCAGAAAAAGCTAAAACTATGTAAAACAAATCCCATGATTCCATTGAGCCATGGCAATTAAAGTGGTGTTATAATTCCACAGTGTAGGCACATCCTAGATTGCCTTAGGAAAGTCACTGCCTCTCATTCCCAAAATCCTCTTCCTTGTACACAGTAATCATGGTTTAATAACACTGACTTGCCTTTCAAAACTATTATAAGAATGTGAAACACTTCAGGAACCATCTACACTGCCATATAATGCAGTTTGAAACCACATAATATGGTCAATTTAGATACATATAATGAAATTCAGTGCTGTTAAACTGCATTATATGTGTCTCTACACTGACCATATCATGCAGTTTCATATGGAGCCTCCATATAAGTGCTAGGTAGTGTTATTACATATTCTTTAAAAATATACTCCCTTAACTCTTTAATCAGAAAGAAGGAATGTCGTCAATACTGACATAGCTACTGGCCCAGCTATTTTATTTATTTATTTTATTTCCAGTATATGCATTTCCTTTGTCATTGTCAAAGAAATCACCCCTTACCTTCTTAGGTGACCTCCATCACAACCCCCTGCATTAGAGCATTGAAGGAAACCCATATATTATAGTTAGGCAGTGGTGGTGGTTATCCTAGGTAGGGAAGTTGTGCAGCAAGTGATATTACCTTCCAGTGAGATGCACATGGAAGATCATTATAAAAAAAAATTACAGTGGTGGAACACCACATTGGAAAAGTGCCACTAGGAAAATCCAGCTGATCCAGCTGCTCTTCAGCTAATTATCTGAAGAAATTCTAAAGCAACATAGCAAACATTTCATTAATGTTTCTGCATTTTTTTAGGTTGTTCCAGCTATATTCTTTTGGGGAAGAAAATTAAATTTAGATTGAAATTGCACTTAGCTTCTAAAATAACCCGACATAATTCATAAACAAATTGAACTATTTATTAATTTGCAATATATGGCTGCAGTACACCGTCATTTTGTTGTTCTTAAAGCTGAGCTATACAAAGCTGCCAGATTTTCAGTAAAGACAGCCTTTATGCAGTAGATCTGCTTCTGATTAAATCTGACATTTTGTTAGTACACTGGTTGAGGTCACGCTGCCTGTATAACCCTTGTGATTGTACTGAAGTCTTTTAAGATTAAATCATTACATACAAAGAAAGATGTTTTCCTACTGTAACAAAAATAGAATATGAAACATCTCTTTCAATTAAAATAATCTAGTTATGATTTTTTTTAGTAATAAATAAGAATTAATGTCATATTTAAAGGATACCTTGCTGAGGGGTGGGGATGGGGACAGAGATTGCTTCATCCAACTTCTCATTAAAGCATATCCACAGGAGAGACATTTATGAGAAAGCATCCATTATGTTCAACTGTGTCAGCAGCAAGACTATATATTTTAAATGTTAACAAGGCATGCTTGCAATTTACATTGAGGAAATACATGCAGATATTGAATTAAAACTTTTAAGACAGCTGCCTGGTCTAGAATGTGGTTTGCGAACTCTTACACTGAGCTATGTTTTGCATACCTGAAAACGGGCAAGATATATCTCTGGCCCTGAAGATTCTGCTTTGATCCTGAGCAGTGACCATAATCCTGCCCAGCTATGGAACCTTTCACCAATAACTTTCTTTTCCTTGGTTATATTTGTTAATGACTTTAGTTCAACCGGTAAACAACCCCAAGCAGCTTTCATTGTTATGTTTTGTGGCAAGGAACCAGTTTGCAAATACCAATCTGTCTTGTTGAATTAGGAGGAATTGTTGAAATATGGGCTGACCTAGGCCCCATCTACATAGCCATATAAAATCTACATTATCTGCTTTGAACTAGATTATATGAGTCTACACTGCCATATAATTGAGTTCAAAGCAGATAATCTGGATTAGATATGGAAGTGTAGATGGGCCCCTAATAGCTTGAGAGACCTACATTCAAAGTCCACGCACTCATGAAACTTGAGTCAGTCACGCTCAAGTCCACTCCAGGTCTACAATTTGTGTTCATAAAGCCAACTTTTTAAGGCCTTTTTTAATAAACATGTTTCTTTCTCAACCTCACAAGCTGTTTGGTTAGTTATTTTAGTCCTGTGGAAAGGACCCTTCATAACCGGGATTGTGGCGCAGCTGGCTGAGTGTCAGCTGCATTATGATCACTCTGACCAAAAGGTCATGAGTTCGAAGCCAGCCCGGGTTGAAGTGGGTTTCCAGCCAATTGTGTAGCCTATTGTCAACCTTTGCAACCCGAAAGACAGTTGCATCTGTCAAGTAGGAAAATTAGGTACCACCTTAAAGTGTGGGGAGGCTAAATTAACTAATTTATGAGGCCATAAAAAAGACTCCAGCAAAGCACTCCAGCAAAAAAGCATGCAGGGAATGCGGAAGTACTTCATCAGCGTCGCAGATGGACGATGAAAGCGACAGCTCCCCTGGCGGCCAGAAAAGTTAAATAGCCTCTGTGTATGTCTGTACTACACTTGATCTTAGCCAAAAGGCCGAGAAGCGATTGTGTATGTCTGTATATGTTGTATGTCAAAATTGGCATTGAATGTTTGCCATATATGTGTACACCGTAATCCGCCCTGAGTCCCCTGCGGGGTGAGAAGAGCGGAATATAAATGCTGTAAATAAATAATAAATAAATAATAAGCAGAAATTCAAAACACTGAATTGGGCTTGGGCTCAGAGCTGGCTGGTGAAAGAATCTCTCCCCATCCTGACTAAAAAATAAAGTTGTATGTCTTCAAGTCATTTACAACTTATGCCAACCCTAAAGCAACTCTATCATAGGATTTTTGTGCCCAGATTTGCTTGGGGGGGGGGGGGGGTTGATACTACTTTCCTCTTGAAGATGAGAGAGTATTACTTGCCCAGAATCATCCAATGAACGTTCATGGCTGAACATATTTAACAACAATTTTTTACCTTTCTTGACATCTAAATTTACTATTTCAGTTGGTTATCTCATTTTTCACTAATGGTAAGGCCAATTCTGTCTGAGCTACTGGCATGCATCCTCTGAAGTCTTTTAGCCTTTCCATTGTTTGAGACCAGAAATTAAGACAGAAGTGAAGTTCTTTAGCGTACTTGTTTCCTAAATTATTCTTGTTTGCTTGTTTGAGTTGCTCCGTATTTAGCATTGTGGGTTGATGATGGGTTCTTATACAACACATCTTTGTTCATAAAGACTTTGACATTTCATTAGCATTCAAGGCTGCTAGATTTGTATGAATCACTTCCTTATCATCTCCTTGCTGATAATGTTTCATGCATGGGTCTGTGTTCCCCCTTCTAATTTTCTTGACTTAATCAGTTTCTGTAACATAGAGCTGATGTTCCAATCAAGGATATGACCTTTGTTTTCCTCTTCTTGATCTAAACAATATGATACACTAAACTAGTTGTACTGCCTAAGTTGAGAGCAATCTTGTTCAGGTTCTTTTCCCAGTACATTTGCCAAGGTACCATGTTGTCATGCTATTTCACTGCAAGGCACTGCACTCTGAAAGGCTAAGTGTCATTTCTGTAGCACTATCTGAAATAAGCAAAGCAGGACTAGAAATAATGTGAAAATATTGATAGTGGGGCAGAGTTACCAAATAATCACATCCAGACTAAAACGGAAGCCAGGAAGGGATGATAGAGTACTGTATATTGCAGACTACAGAAAATATCCATATCTACTCTTTGTAATGTTTTTAAGGGATTATGACAAAGGTTTTCATAGGATGTGTATGGTTACTACAAATTCAGCATTAAGAACAGCCTAAAAGAAGGTGTCCATTACAATCCCCCCAAAAGATGAGGCTTGGCATAAGACAAAAGCACAGCAGAGAAAGACACTGCCAGGATATTCACTATAATGAATTTGAGTAATAAAATGAAGAGTTATATTTAATCTGAGTGTATGTATATTACTGTATGGCTGAGAAACTGACTGCTTAACTTCTGTGCCTTTCAGGGGATTAGACCATGAACCTGAGCAAGCAGGACCTGGCAAGTCCTCTCAAACACTGTAGAAAATGGCACCCCCTGTGGCACAAAGCAAACAGCCTTTTCCAGGAAAGGCTCAGCATGAGGTGAAAATACAACCTTGAAGGTCACAACCGGGATACCCACCTCAAACCATGCAGTCGGCCACTTTATTTATCGTGTCATCAGCAACCATACCATTGTATTACATTTCTAACAGAACAAAACAAACAAACGGATAAAAAACCACAAATTTTGCAAACTTGGTAGATGATTAAATGTCCTTTGACCAGTATCTGACCACTTGGAGTGCCTCTGGTGTTGCCGCAAGGAGGTCCTCCATTGTGCATGTAGCAGGGCTCAGGTGCATTGCAGCAGGTGATAAGTGGTTTGCTCTTCTCCACACTCGCATGTTGTGGATTCAACTTTGTAGCCCCATTTCTTAAGATTGGCTCTGCATCTCATGGTGCCAGAGCGCAGTCTGTTCAGCGCCTTCCAAGTCACCCAGTCTTCTGTGTGCCCAGGAGGGAGTATCTCATCTGGTGTCACCCACGGATTGAGGTGCTGGGTTTGAGCCTGCCACTTTTGGACTCTCGCTTGCTGAGGTGTCCCAGCGAGTGTCTCTGTAGATCTAAGAAAACTAAGAAAACTAAGAAAAATAATGAAGATGTGTCTGTGCCTTGTTCTAAGGTCGAGAGGGTATGACTGCACAACCTCCAGAACAGACCAGATCTGAGGCCTTCTAGTTTGTTAGGCTGTGAGCCTGACCAGGCAGAACCCAGATACAGGTTTCCCAGATACAGGGGAAGATGAAAGCTGGTAAACTGGCTGGGATTTCGGGGAGTTGTAGGCCAAAATACTTGGGGACACGCAGGTTGAGAACCACTGGTCTAGACTGAAGGAAATCATAGTCCCACTCTGTTCTGCTTTTGTCAGACCTCACCAAGAATATCATGTCCCATTCATGCACCACAATTCAAGAAGGATATTGAAAATCGGCAGCATTTCCAGAGAAAGGCGACCTACATGATCAAAGGTCTGGAGGCTAAGCTGTATAAAGCGCAGCTAAAGAAACTGGTTTTATATCATATCAAAAGCATTGAATAAATTAGTATAAAACTGATAAAAATAGAAGGAGCACAAGCAGCTAAATATCTTTTGACCAAAACAGGCAACAGTGACCACATTATCTGTAGCCCCAAACAATTCTCCCTCTGTACATGAGGCAGGACATTTGTTCATGCAGTGATTCCTATATGTTGGTGTTTGATCTAAGGTGACACCAAGATATTTAAGATGGAAACAGTGTTCAAGTTCTTGTCCTTCACATGTGACTTTCAATTTCCTGTTGGCTTCACAGTTCCATAGGTGAAAAGCTCACACGTGTCTTGGCAGGGTTAGGCTTCAGGTGGTTATCTTTGAAGTAGCTGGAGAGATCTTTCAAGGCATTCATAAGTTAGATTTTGACTGTTTCAAAGTCTTTTACTTGTGTTGTTAGGCCAACGTTATCAGTATATATAAAGCTCTTTGTGAGTGGTGGCTGTGGCTGATCATTAGTAAAGATGTTAAACATGGTGCAAGAATACTGCCTTGGGGGAAACCATTCTTTTATCTCCTCCATCTACTTTTCTTGCCTTGAAACTCCACATAGAAGCTGTGGTTTTCTAGGAGGGTCTGGACAGTTTTTGTAAAATCATTATCCCAGGTAATAAGGTAGACTTTCAACAGCATTTTCCTATGTTGCACCGTGTCATAAGCTGCCATAAGGTTGACAAAAACTGTTTTGGTAATGCAACCTCATATGCTTCCTTGATGTACTCAGTCAGATTAAGAATTTGGGCTGTACAGTTTTTCCCTGATCTGAAACCTACTTGTTTTACAATAAGCTGGCGTTCAATAACAGGTCCTAATCGATTTAATAGCATCCTATCATATACATTATATAGATGTCACAGGAGTGAGATTGGTTGGTAGTTCCTGGCTTTGGAGGCATCTTTGCCAGGTTTTAAAATGGCAATTATCTCCATAGTCTGGGAATCTGTTTGTGTGCCAAACATTGATTGTAAAATTTCAAAAGCCAGTTTTCACCTTTGGGGCCCAAGTGTTTGATTTGCTCCATTGTTAAATCATCTAGGGCAGGTGCTTTACCAGTTTTACGTCATTTAATAGCTTCTCTGAATTCTTTCAGGTTTAGGGGAGATGGCAACTGGTGGGTTTCTCTGCTGCAGTTGGTTTTCCCATTCTGAATTAGCTGCAGAGTAATTCTGCATACCCAAGTTTGTTCTTATGTTTTAGAAGTCAAATAACAAGAGGCAAACCATAAGAGAAAAATACAGTGACAGAGGGGAAAAGAGTGAGAACATCATATTCATATTACATTTTGTTTTCTTTTAAAAATCTTTTTCATGTGACAGTACTGTGCCTAACAGGGTAATGGATGAGGGAAAGATGGTTTTTAAAAATAAGATTGATGATAAAAATATTCTCTGTGGCAGCTGAGAAACCATATATCAAGTCTATATGGTTGGATGCTTCTCTCTTTAGGTCTTTTTGCAATGGGGATAAAGTATACCAAATAATATATAATATAATATAATATAATATAATATAATATAATATAATATATTAATATATATTAATAACTGCATATTCTATATCATATAATATGCAGTTATTAATATATAACTGCATATATAATACATGTTATATGCTGTAAAATACGACTAACAAATTACAAATATATATGATGAGATTAAAGTAGTGGTGGTGCATGTTGCTGAGACTTGAGTTTTTAAATGGTTTTTTTTTTTACTTGAGTCACTTTACTTGAGTAACTCATTATCCCAACCAGAACCGTTTCTTCCAATATCTTCAGCCGCCTTCTTTTGAGGTAAACTTTCTTCTCAATAAATGGACATGAGTCTTGATGATAAAGAACTGATCAAGGAAATATTTATTCAAGGATTCACAGGTGTACAACGTTTGATGGTTATTCTGTTTTCCTTTAAATGTTGTTACAATTTACTTTAGTTAAACAGTTTCCAATATAACTCTCAGTATGGCTTTTACTTCCACCAGACTGGTTTTAAACTTATTTCACTGCACTGCAAAGTCTCTTTCTTTTCTTAGCTGACAATTCGAGGCATTGGCTGGCCCTTTTTTCCCTTCAGCTTTCCCCACTAAAGTTATGGATTTCTACTGGGGTTTCTTTTCCACTTAGCTCACAAGGTAATTAATAATTTAAACAGGTCCAATTGACTCTCTAAACCAGGGGTCCTCAAACTATGGCCCGGGGGTCGGATACGGCCCTCCAAGGTCATTTACCCAGCCCTCACTCAGGGTCAACCTAAGTCTGAAATGGCTTGAAAGCACTCAACAACAACAACACTATCTTATCAACCAAAAGCAGGCCCACACTTCCCATTGAAATACTAATAAGTTTATATTTGTTAAAATTGTTCTTCGTTTTAATTATTGTATTGTTTTTAAATGTTTTTTTGCACTACAAATAAGATATGTGCCGTGTGCATAGGAATTCATTCATGGTTATTTTCAAATTATAATCAGGCCCTCCAACAGTTTGAGAGACTGTGACCTGGCCCTCTGTTAAAAAAGTTTGAGGACCCCTGCTCTAAACACACAAGCTGAAGACCTAAACCCCTGGGTTCAGTTTCTCCACATACCAGAACCCAACTTTCACTTTGGTCCACTGACAAAAATAAAACTGACTTTTTAAAATGGCTGCCCTTGCCAAGTGGCAGTTAGCTCCGCCCCTTTGGCTTCTCTAACTTGGATACATTCTAACAGCCTGTTCTGTCGCTATGGCAACGCCTCAGCTCAGCTGGCCTGCACCTATCATATCCCAACATCAATAAACACATTTAAAACATACATTATAATTAGCTATTTCATTACATATCTATTAATACCTGCATATATAATAATATATTATATATTATATAATCTTTATAAATAAAAATGTAATGTTCATTTGTGCTATTCACAGAACTCAGAAACCACTGGGGCAATTGACATCAAATTTGGACACTATGTCCCTAACAACCCAATGTATGTTCTCCACTAAAAAAAAAAACAATGAAAACCAAAAGCAGAAAGGACTTCTAAACTGCATGTCTACAGAGACCCATGGCCACGCCCCCTCCTCCTCCTCGCGGGGAAACAGCCGGCCGTTAAAGCCAGGCACATGTGCACGGCCACACACACACACACACAAGTGAGTGGAGTGGAGGAGGTGGAGGCAGTCTCCTCCTCCTTTCCCTGTTGGAAGAGGAAAGGGCGGATGAGTGCCATCAGCAGCAACGGAGCAAGGAAGAAGGGGAGGAGGAGGGGAGGGGGAGGGGGAGGAGGAGGAACAGATGAGGAAGGTCCACGGTGCTTGAATGAAGGAACTTCCTTCTCTCCCTCCCTTCCCTTCTTTCCTCCCTTTCTTTCCTTCTCCTTCCTTTCCTTCTTTCCCTCCTTCCCTTCCTTCCTGTCCCTCCTTCCTTTCCTTCTTTTCCTTCCTCCCTCCCTTTCCTTCTTTTTTCCCTTTCTTCATTTCCTTCCCCTTCATTTCCTTCCCTCCCTCCTTTCTTCATCCCCCTCCTTTCTTTCCCTCCTTCCTTCTCCTCCCTCCCTGTCCCTCCTTCTTTCTTTTCCTTCCTTCCCTTCTTTCCCTCCCTCCCTTCCTTTTTCCTTCCTTCATGTCCCTCCTTCCTTCTTCCTTTCCTTCTTTCTATGTAAGATATAAATACAATATTAAATGGAAGGGACAGTCAAGAAGTAATGAGAGAAGGAGGGAAAGAGGGAAGGAGGGAGGGAAAGAAGGAAAGAAAGAAAGATAGAGAAGCAAGGAAGGAGAGAAGGAAATAAAAAGTGAAAGGAAAAAGAGAGGGAAGGAAGGAGAGAAGGAACGAAAGATAGGGAAGGAAGGAAGGAAGGAAGGAAGGAAGGAAGGAAGGAAGGAAGGAAGGAAGGAAGGAAGGAAGGAAGGAAGGATGTAACCAAAGAGCAAAGAAAGGGAGGAAAGAAACAGGTAGAGATGGAAGAAAGATGAGAGATAGGGAAAGAAAAAGAGGAAAGGAAGGAAAGAGGGAAGGGAGGAGAGAAAGAGGGAGGAAAGGTTGGCCACAGCAATGCGTGGTGGGTAGAGCTAGTATATATAATAACTACATATGGTTTTCTAAATGTGCAAAACTTGAAATACCTGCAAATATGGGAAATGTGATTAATCACCTTTATAGTGCAGACTTGGCTCACTCTTGGTTATAATATCCTTTTAAAACCAATGGTATAAATAAATGTTTTATGCAAAAGCCTGTCTACCAGTCAAAATATTTTATATTACTCACTTGTACATATTAATGATTATGTTTTTGATTGTGTTTTAATTATGCTCAACTTCCCTGCTAAATGCAGCTGATCACTAGATGGAGACAAAACAATTTACCTTTATACACTAGAAGATTTACAGATGGTAATCAAATCTACCAGCTGCTGACTAATTTTTCATGGCAGTTTGCCAGCTTTACTGGCAATTGTGTTGACTTGGACATACATGGTGACACTTTTTGATTGAGGTGCAATGATTTTTATCTTCTTTATTTTAGTTGTTGCTGCTACTGCTGTTGCAATGTTACTGGGTTGGCTTGATAGTTGCTGTTGTTGTTTAGACAAGATCCAGCATACATGCTGGGATCAAAGTATGGTGCTGACTACTTTAATCTCAGAAGCTCCAGATCTAAAGAAATCCAGTTGTACATGGAGATAATCAGCAAATGTGGGAGAGAGCTCTCACTTGTTCTGTTCATTGGGGGATGCTGTCAAGCTAGGGAGCAGGAGATAAAGCAGGATGAGGAAATCAGTTAAAAAGAGTTTTAAAATAAACAGCTTCAAATAATTTAAATGTTACTTATTTGCCATCTTTCTCTATAGATTTTGCATTTATGAATTTCATCAATGAGACCAAAAATAAAGTAATCAAGTAATCCTTGATTTCGTTGCACATTTGTTGGCATATAGGAACACCTATTGTAACCCCTAACCATTTCATTTGAAGTGTTTTCCATTTTATAAGGGGACACCATGTTACTTCATTATTGTATATAATGCGACCTGAGAATCCACAGCTAATTACCTGGAGCTAATTCCCAGCAGATGTAGAGGACCCACTGTACAGTGGAAATAATGACTAATTCAAAAATCAAAATATTAAATAAACCAATCATACTAAAAAGCAATTTAAAACAGTTTAAAACATAATAGCAATGATAAAATACAGAACACTCCAGTTAAGAGACTGTCTGCAATGGACAGTCATCTGTGTAATACAAAAACATCTTCGTCAGCAGAGAAGAGATAACATAACCTCCTGTAGAATAGAACTCCATAGACTGGAAATAACCACTGAAAAGATGGAACCAAGGAAAGTCCTCCTGCAAGGATCTTGAAGCTCGGGCTCCACATTGAACTGGATTATATAGCAGTGTGGACTCAGATAATCCAGTACAAAGCAGATATTGTGGAACTGCCTTGATATTCTGGATTATATAGCAGTGTGGAAAGGCTCTCAGACAGGCTCCTATTGGGAAGTCGGGTCTTTGAGATAGTCTAGGTCTAGACTGTATAGAGCTGTGGATGTCATAACCAGCATTTTGAATTGGGCTCTGAGACAAACCACTACTCAGTGAAGCTGTTTCAGCAGAACAGCTATGTATTCCTAGTAACAAACACCAGTAAGCAATCTGACCACTACATTCTGGACCCATAGCATCTTCCAAACAGCTCCCAAAAGCAACTCCATGTAGATTGTGTTATAGTAACCCAATTGGGATGTAATCAAAGCATTTCAAGGGTGAGATCTAACTTCTTCAGAAATGTGTGCATCTGGTGCACTACCTCCAATTGTGTAAATGTACTTCTGTCCACCATAGAGATTTGTGCTTCCAGGATCTGGGTTTTGTCCAAGAGTTGGCCCAAGGTTTCAGAGGGTGTAACACTATCTTTTATAAGCTATATCCCTATTTCTAAATATGCCTTTTGACTAAATAGAAATGTCTCTGTCTTGTCCGGATTAAACTTCAATTGCCTTGCCTTCCTATAGGCCTTACTGACAGCTGACATTGATTTAGCACAGAAATAGTTTCTTCAGAATTGGATGGAAAGGAGAATCAGAGCTGAGTGAATAACTAGCGCACTGCTGACAGCTGATCTCAAAAGTTCTGGATAACTTCTCCCAGAAGTTTCATGCTAACTAGCATGGAGGATAAAACTGAGCCCAATGGTTATGCACAGGCCAACAGTATTGGGAGAGAACATAACTCACCCTGTAGCAGCTTCTGACTTTGCCCCTAAAAGAGTGCATCTGCACTGTAGAATGAATGCAGTTTGACAGCAAATTAACTGCTATAGCACAGTGCTATGGGGTCCTGGATGCGCTACCATCCTTTGGCAGAGTAGGATAAAGGCTATGTAAAATGACAGTTTCCATGATTTCTAACAATGGTAGTTAAAGTGGTGTCAAACTGCATTCATTCAACAGTGCAGGCACATCTTAAGAAGGCCCAGAACTACTTTAAAGCAGTGTCCCAGATCCCATCCTGGAGAAGCAAATCAGAATGATAGTTACTGTGAGGTCCAGCAAACTCCAGGGACACACTTCCCCAGTCCAATTCCTGTTATACATCATCTACAAAGTGATTACAGCCATCTTCACTCCATAAACTATGTTATCCAAAACTGGGACTCCCAAAAATAGTTCAAGTAAATGCCTTCTAGTTAACCTGCTCAACTTTGGAAGCAAGAAAATATCCCCTGCCAAGCAGCGGTGGCAACTTCTCCTTTCCTCCATCTTGATGGACTCAAGATACCAGAATTTCCACTTCAGCCTTGCCCCTGGATTTAGAATTATCAGAATGCAGATTCACTCAGGAAGTATATTGATCCCACATGGGCACAATGAACTCTCCCCAAAAGAAACCCCAAACCCATCATCTCACCTTGAGCCACTGGGAGAGGCAGGTAAGAAGTATTAGTAGTAGTAGTAGTAGTAGTAGTCGTCGTCGTCGTCATATCCCAGGATTGCTATCAACTATTGCTTTATCAAGGAGTCTTCCCTTTCCTAGCCCTGATATCCATCAGCAAACATTGTTTCCCCTGAAATAATATTTCCCTCTATTAATAAACTCCCACAGGCAGAAAGGAATTGTGTGGCCAATATAGAGCAGACTCAATAATTCTTCCAGTGAAAAACACTTTTAAGTTTCCCACCACACTTTTTACACCAATCAGATTGCAGATCATAATTTGTACCAATCTAGGGGCAGCTCAACCATTATGCAAAGTAAGCATTCATAGTATAGTTGGTTTTGCCCAGGGGCGCTCTTGAGGCGCTTTTGGGGGGAAATAGACCTTGACATATGTGAGTTGTAGTTACTGGGATGTGTAGTTCACCTACAATCAAAGAGCATTCTGAACTCCACCAATGATGGAATTGAACCAAATATGGCACACAGAACTCCAATGACAAACAGAAAATATATATCAGTGATTGTTTGGGGGGGGGGGAGGCAAAATACTGTTTGCTTACCGTTGAAAATTACCTAGGGCCGCCTCTGTACCAATCAGAGCAATGTCTATTATTTCAAAATGTCTACAAAATGTCAATGCTTGTAAACTTGAGGGATGCCAAACTGATGCGTTCCCTGGCATCCTTCCTTGGCCAACCAGAGCAATAAATTGACCATTGACTCTGCCCTCCACCCTGCATGTCTTCATTGGAATCAGTCAGAGCTTGACACACTGGGTGAACACCAAGATTTCGGACTACAACTAGACCTGATGACAGATTGAAGTGGATCTAGATTTCAGACAACAACTAGGCCATCACATGCTCCAGACCTTGTCCCCATTGTTTTGGGGCTCGTGCAGACTTTTGAAGCCTATTAAAAACCTCCCTCTTGTGCATGAATGGTGCCATTTTGACTACATAGGAATCAGCATTTAGAGAATGAGTTCACTAATACATATACTAATATTGTGTGGTTGTTAACCTAATGTTCAGACTTGGTTGATTGGAATCAGGTTTTTAATTTTGCAAATATATCTAAAAATCACAAGTCCTGTTTGTTCATGTTTCTATTCATGATAATGGACAGATGGATATTTAATCCTTGTTGATAATGAGGCTTCAAATTAAGTGCAACAGAGCTGCGTAGATTAATCCAAATTATATGACATTCCATTCCAAATAAAACGTTATACCAAGGAATCTTTGAACTAACATTCTGTAAAGAAGAATGGAAGGCAAACCACAAAACAGAGAAAGCTGAGAACAGGCATTCAAATGCTCTGTTCTTCCATCCATTCCCAATTACATCTTAACTCCATACTGTTTTACCACACCAAATCTTTTCTCATGAATCTCAGCTTGAGGTTAAATTCTTTGTGATTATAGAGATCTTGTTTAAACAAATTTCATCTCTCTCGCTTTTAAGAAATGGAAATTAAATTACAGATGGTGAAGGATAAGGAGCGAAATGGCTCTGTTATGTAACAATTCACTTCAGGGGGAAATTGTTTGGTTGAAAATGGTTATTGTTTCTTCCCACTCCTAGTTAAACACATTTTAAATACCCTGATTTAATAACATCATTTTCTGGCAGTTTTCAAAGCAATTCACAATAGAAACTATTTCAAGCCTAGCAACATTGGGAAACAGCATTTTCCAATGCTGTTTAAGACTAAATACAAATAAAACTTCTGGCTTCTGAATATATTATGCTTCACATCCCCCCCCCCAAATATTTGAAGCCCCCATGGTTTTCGTGGATGGGGGAGTTAATTTGATAAATGTACTGTTGCCTTACCATGTTTAGCACCAGTCTAACTGATTTTTTTCTCCATCTCGTCTGTTGATCTTATTTGATCTTAAATTTGTTTATAATGGAATGTACAGCTGGTTTGGTTTATGTGTTACACTGGAGACCTCTGGATGCTTGAGAAAAACTGTTTCATTTCAGATCCTCAAATCTGATATGGTGGCAGCAAGACATTAAATCATTTTGTTAGCAAGCTTGTAGATTTTACGAAAAGTGACTTCCTCCCCTGGAAAGGAAGAGTTTATATCCCCATTACTTTGTTTTGGTTTATTTTTCTGTAATGATCTAACCTTATTACTTTTCTGCAAATAAACATGCAAGTGACCATACATATTTACAGTACAAGAGTGCATTTGTCAAAACAATGACAGTATGCCAGAACTGCAGGAATATTACATGGGGCTATGGTTTTCTATTTATGCTAGGATCAAAGATGCAGCCATTGCTTGACTTTTTCCATCATATGTCTGCAGAACATATAGGATCGTACTAGTAGCAGAAGTAAGTGAGAGAAGCTTATATCTGATCTAGAATTTCCTCTGACTTGGGTCATGTAGAAACAATAGAACATGTGGTCCTTTAGTACCCGTTCTACAGGGATATACGTGCCAGGCTTATCTTACCTCTGATATACAAACTCCCATGGAGGTATAAAATTCAGGACAATTTTATACCTCCATGCTACTTGCAGATATTAATTCAGCTACAACCTACAATGTTGCAAAGTTCTGTGCAGCAGCATACAAAATCCATCAGGGAATGACTAGTCCCAAAAGTTAACTGTGTGTCCAGTGATCGTCTTCCCTGAGTCTACTATTTGGTGATGGATCTGGGCATTGTATGTTTTGCCCTGTTTCCCCTTCCGCTCCCTCACCCATATTGTGCTTCAGTGGTTGTATTTGTGTTTTTGATGTGCCGAACGTGGCAAGTTTGTATGAAGATGTGACTATTTCCTGTGCTGGTCAATGACCGAAATAAATGATTTGATTGATCTAGAATTTAAAGGAACAAGTGTTCTGGAACGGCTGTTCCAGGGGCTCCAATTTTGTGCTTTGCACTGAGTGTTTGTTTTTGTCCTAAGTTGCAGGGATTTTGCAGCAGGGTGGCTTCCTGTTATAATTTGCATTCACAGGACAAGCCACCTGTCAATAATAGTCAGGATCCCTGGTCCCGCCCCTCTCTGGTTTTTTGGAGGGAAAGGACCATTTTTCAGTCAGTCTCAAAAAGGAAGTCAATGCAGAGGATGTACACAAACGTCCTCCTGTGCAAAGGCTTAGTCTCATAAGACTTCCTGGGGGAGAACAGTTTTAAGAGCCTCTACAGATTCCCAAAAGGTTCCAGGGAAACAGCTTTACAGCCCTGAGGACTTCCGGAGGGAATAACAGCTCTGCTCATCTCCAGCTAAGTGATTACAGGCCTGTTGGCACGTCTGCTAGGTTCTGAGATGCAGTTCAGCCGGTAGTGGACTCAAGTCAGTCAGGTTTAGGTTCACAGCAGCCTGGGAGGAGCTAAAAGGGGGAATTTTCCTTTGAGCAAAGTTTTTGAAGATAGTGCCTGTTTCCTGTAAACAAGATTGCAAGAGCTAATAGATTGTCAAGAAAGCTTACAATTTCTTTTTGTTCATTAATAAAGAACTGTTATATTTAAGCTCAAGCCTCATAAAGATTGCTTAATAAGGGGAATTTTCCTAAAGGCTTCTTTTCGGGGGCCCTGGCTTCCCACTGGATGCAAGCCTAACATCCTCTCTTAAAAGCACCTCATTTCGGCTCCAGCGGCGACAGAACAACAAGGGTTGAGAATTTCAGGTGGCAATTTGAAAGAAGCTCTCTTGCTGAGCCAGGACAGCCAGTTGCAGCGTAGTGGTTTGATTATTGGACTACAGCTCTGTAGACCAGGTCTTGAATCCCCATTTGGACATGGAAACCCATTGGGCAAATAACAGTCTTCTCAGCCACAGAGGTAGACAATGGCAAACCACTTCTGAACAAATGTTGCCAAGAAAACAATGTGATGGGTCACATAAGTTGGGTACTTGGGGTCACATAAGTTGGGTATTTCAGGACAGATTTGACTATTTTTACAGGCTAATAGTTTGTCATTAATTTGTTGCAGGGATTACTAAATAGTAGCTCAGAATCGGTGGTGGCCGGTAGCTTCTACGTTAATGGTGCACTGGATCTGTTTTACACTAAATTTTAAAGGAAGCATCTAAATTGCAGAAATGCATCCCCAAAATTATGTTCAGCATTTTAGATATCTCCTTCAGAATATGGATCCATTGTATTCTTGGCATGGAACACACTGGTTACCACTGTTGGTGGAAGATTCCCCAGTGAGTGCTAATCCTGGAAAATTGTTGGAAATAACTTAAGTATCCGGGATCTATCTGTGCTTGAGGAGTAATGACATGCTCTCGCCTCTCTGAGAATGGGAACTGAGGGTATAGATTTACTGTCTCATAAACAGTTGCACCAAAGTCAGTGAGACACTGAGGCTGGATTTACACTGCCATATAATCCAGATTATCAGAGATTATCCACATTATCTGCTTGGAACTGGATTATCTGAGTCCACACTGACATATAATCCAGTTCAGAGCAGATAATCTGGGTTTTATATGGCCATGTAGACCCAGCGTGAGTCTACTGAGTTTTTGTACAACCTTTTCAAGGTGCTCTCCAAGGTGCTGAACTTTAACCCCCATAATTTCATCATCCTGAGTAATTCTTATAAAGTTTGGACTAAAACTGACAACACATGTAGTTTGCCTCCACTTCTGCTCTAAATTTATTATTAAACAAAGCAGAAACCATCTAGATGTCACAGGTCTCTGGTATCTTATTCAGAGAAAACTAAACTCACAATCCGTCACCACTTGGAAATGTTAGGCTGCACAATACTCTGGTTTGAGGTGCTATTGCATTAAATTGTGTGACATCACATCACATCACTTAAATCACTTGATTGGCAGCAAGGAGGAGTTGCGAGCATTTTTCATGGATATTGAGCCGTGTTTGGATAAAAATATGTCCCAAAATCAGCCTGGATTGTTTAAAAAAAGAAAAGTTGGTGGTATGGGGACTTTGGAAGACTGTTGTGTAGATATGGGACTTGAAGAGTAGAATGTGAGGGCTATGTGCAGCCTACAGCAGCATGATCTCCATCCCTGTTTTAGTTGTGGCACCAGAAACTGAACTTGGAGGTTTTTGCATACTTCCATTAAGCACTCAATCTGCAATTGCTGAGCAGCTGATTCCCAAGTACCTCTAACAGGATGTTTTGAATTGGGAAGAGAGATTGAACTGGACAAACTACAACTATCTTTATTTGAGTGGCTGTGATCAGGGTTAAAGGCTCACATGGTATGGCGCATGACATAATGGCAGAAGAGCCTTTCTTCTGGTCATCTCAACACAACTAGAAGCATAAACTGCAAGTAGTGAGTCCATTTAGAGGATTAACATTTCACTTCTTGTATTTCTGGGTAGGGAAATGTATGTTAATAATCCAGTATGGAACATGAAAAATTAAAGCCACTCAAATAATTTGGAGTCAGTTTTCTAGGAACATGAATTTTGTATGCCCCTCTTCATGACTAAAGTGACTCATGGTACATATTTTATTTTTAAATAAGTGCTAATTAAAAATATGGAAATAATGTGGGATGCATTGCCGTTCACTGATTAGGGATAATCATAACCAGTTTGTTCACACAATCACGCCTGTTTGGGGACGTTTTTAAACATGTCTGAGTTACTGCTTATTTCCCTGCATGCTTATTTCTCCAGCAGAATATGCTTCTGGTAAAATCAGTAATTGAATTTGCAGCCCAGAGAACAAATGCTTGTTTTAACAGAAACTTACATGCTCCATGGAAAAGACTTAAGTTCGTTGTATGTTGTTTCTAATGGCAGAGGACACAACATTACAGTCTTTATGTCTCCTTGTAACCCACACGTTTAGCTAAATGCATAATATTTATAAAAGAATGTCTATAGTGTAGGAATTTTGTATCCTTGAAAAAATTTATGGCGTACTACCCATGGATTAAGATTCAAGTTTATTTTTAAATGCCAGTTTCCTTGAACAAAGAACAAAAGTCATATGTAATCTAGGCACCAGTTCGGTTTTGGCATTCTTACTGTATATCTCCAAAAACTCGAAAGAACCTGCTAGAAATCTTTGAATAGTTTCTGCATCAATTTGCCTTTGTGCAGTACTGTATTTCATCTCTCATGCATTCCTTCTATCAATTAGATCCTGATGTCATGCTTAGAGTTGACTCATTAGAATCAATGGGGTGAGTTAGTCATGGCTAGTTTAAGTTCCCTTAATTTCGGTGTGCCTACTTTAAACGTGACCACACCTGGATTCAGCCCATTGACTCCTACTCTGTTAAGATTGATGAACTAAGTTGAAAAACTGCATGATAGAGTTAGTCACTCTGAGTTTTACACAGTTATAAAGGGCAGCAGTAAGTAATCGCTGTATAGCAATCTTAGCATCACCTTGAAAAAATCTTTCCTACTTTGCTTCATAGTTCAAATGTATTGTTTATCAATGGTTGATCTAAAACGTAAAAGTTGTGTTTGGAGAGATGTGTATATTAGTTGATCAGGTGTCAACTATCAGGATGAGACTATGCAGTGCAAGGCAGTGGCTCTCAATCTTTCACTCATCATATGGTTTAGACTTCAATTCCTGGTATTCCTTACCATTGACCATACTTGCTGAGGCTTCTGAAAGAAAAGCTTGGGCTTCTAAAAAGTTAACTGATATTAAGAACATTTCCAGTGGCAGATGTGTATCATTCCTTGTCCACTCTAACATTCAATTTAACCTGTCCACCAAAACAGAAGGTTCTTGCCAGAGCCACAGCAGAGAGCAAGGGGTGGTAAAAAATCTCATTGTGCTCTCAGGTTGTGAAGTAAGTTGAATAAGAGTGAGAGAGGGCAACTCAACATATATGCAGGAATGATTTGTTCTTTGTAGTGTTCATACCCCACCTGCCATCTTTATTCTTCACCATAGAGCCAGTATTTCCCCCCTGTCCAGTTCTTTGTTTCAGCCAACTGTAAATATATATATAAGCATGCACATTCATATGTGAACATGGAGGCAGACACACATGGACATACAATTATCCATATTGTATCATCCTTATCTTATTGATCATATTCTGCATCACATTGGTGCTGTCTACCGCATCTTTGTATACGAACCCACACGATCCCTTCGATCATCCGGAGAGGCCCTGCTCTCGATCCCACCAGCATCGCAGGCACGATTGGTGGGGACGAGAGAGAGGGCCTTTTCGGTGGTGGCCCCTCGACTCTGGAACTCACTCCCTAAAGACATCAGACAGGCTCCAACTTTGGCAGTCTTCAGGAGGAACTTGTTCCAGTGTACCTTCCCGGAATAATGACCCCATAGCACTTTATCCTCCAAAGCACTTTACATTTCTTTAAGTCTAATCGTATGCCCTTCCACAAGCAACAGTACCACCTTCCGTTCATGTCCCAGCATTATTTCCAATTTTAACTTAACATTTGGCCTTCCCACTGTTTTTAATTATGTGTTGTTTTATTGATAATGTTGTTTATCTTACTATGTGTTTTTAATTGCTTGTATTGTTGTTATTGTTGCTTGTATTGTTGTGTTTGGGCTTGGCCTCATGTAAGCCACACCGAGTCCCTTGCGGAGATGGTAGCGGGGTACAAATAAAGTATTATTATTATTATTATTATTATTATTATTATTATTATTATTACTTAATGGGCTAACCAATTGAAATAACCTGGAAAGGCAATATGAGTAGAGTTGTGAACCTTGCTAAAAGACATATGTGTGTTTGTGCATGCATGCTCTGCAATTAAATTACAGAAATGCACGAGTTAGCTAACAAATATGAAATATAAAGCACACTACAACCTCAAAGACATCAACAAACAATATGTTAAAGCCAGGAATGAATGAAACAATAAACAATGAAAACCAAACATAACAGCCACACTAATTCATGCTAAAAGCAGCAGAAAATAGTAATCTTTTCAACCTTTTTAAATTACAAATTAACATCAGAACCCAACAGAGGCAGTTGTTTTACTGGTAAGGTGTCATTACTGAGAATAGGAATTCATTGTTAATTAATCCAAACAGAAACCAAGGCTATGCAATATTTAGGTTGCTTAATTCATATCTTGGGAGGAGTTTATAGTTGCAAATCTTTGAGATGCATTACTTGAAATTTTATTTATTTATTTATTTACTACACTTATATACCGCAATTCTCAGCCTACTGGCGACTCATTGCGGTGTACAACATAGAAAAACAGGTGCAAAATACAACATAAAATAAAATAATCCACAGTACATAATTATCAAAACATCTCATCAAAAACATCAACCTTACTACAAGCCATTCCAAGTCGTCTCATCGTCAAGTTCACAATCCGATACCATTTCCGTTATTCCATTCCTATGGTCAAGTTACCAGTCATTGCACTTCTATTCAAAAGCCTTCTTAAACAACCAGGTCTTTAGCTTCCTGCGGAAAATCAACAGGGAGGGGGCTAGCCTGATGTCTACGGGAAGGGTGTTCCACAGCCTTGATCAGAGTTGAAACCCTTCTCCAAAACAGCAGTGGAATGAGGAGTAACCATATCATCTGTATCCCCCCTGTTTAAAATGCTACCGAAGTACCATGAAACATACCCTTGCAAATATAGTGCCCATATCTGTCAATGAAATAAGAACTGATCCTCAATAGTTTTTACTACAAATGGTTTTTATCACTATAATTTTTCTGTCACCTATGTCAGGGCCTACCAATATTGGACTCCAAGTTGCATCAAACAGGTCATTATATCCAGTGCCGAAAGGCATGATCAGAGTTGAAATTCAACGTCTAGAGCTGAACTTTCCAAACATTTCATGTTTGCGATGAACTTTTTAGACATGCATCATTTCACGACACAGTAATTAAATTTTACTAGCAAATCAGAAGTTAAACTAACCCTTTATAAGAGATACAGGTGCATACATACATTCTAATAAAGAAATATATGGGGACACAACATATCTCATTAAAACTTTTTGTTCATATTTTTTTTAAAAAATATCATTTCTAAGATAATAATATATATTTCCAAGATTTTTGCTATTTCTCATTACGTTTGTGCTTCACACATACACACTGAAGCTGACACATTAATCTGTCACAATAAACAATTTAGAAAGCTCTGATCTAGAGAGCCACACAATTCCAGATACATGTTTCTGATAAGATTAAGACAGATTAAATTAGTTGAATTTAGGTCCCATTTGAGCTCAGTGGACAACTTGGTTATCACATCAGGTTTCGGAGACGACGGGGTGTTAAATTCAACTAACTGGCATGGTAGTTCTATAACTTTATCACAGGGTTTTCTTAGGCAAGCTAAACCCAAGAGGTGGGTTTGCTAGTTCCTTCCTTTGACATATATCCTATAGCTCCTGCTATTCATTGGTGGTCTCCCATCCAAGTACTGACAAGGGTCAGACACTGCTGCCATATTTAATAATAGAGCAAGCATAAGACAAACATAGGATGTGTATTATAAATTTTGATGAACCAACAGTTTTGAAAACTGAAATGTAAACATCAGAAAAAAAAACATATAATGCTTTATTGTATTTATTTGGCCCCAAGATTTTATTACCTGCAGTAAGACTTCTATTGAACTGTGAAAAATGTAGGAAGCAACAGGTTGCTTTCTGCCAGAAACACTTTTATTGGTTGTGGCAATCATAATCAGTATAACAAGAATATTCTTCATACTGGCCAGAAGGAGGGTGTTTCAAAACTCTTTAATAACTTAAGTCTAAGCGGAAGTTTATTACTGTGACAATGCAGTTTCAAATAGTAATTTTAGGACTAAATGTACAAAAGGAAAAAAAGCAAAAACCATAAATAATTTTGCTGTTGGTAAACATGTCTTTTTAAAATTTCATGTTGATGCTCATTAATATAAATTACTCCATTTTAGCTGCCTCTCCTGTCCTTGAAGCCAGAATGCCACAAACTGATACATAACTTTTGCAGTTATGATTATAATCCAGTCATTAAAATATGTACAGTTAATATTGCCAGAAATATTCCTTACAACTTTACAACTGTATTGGGGTAATCGTACATTTGAGAAGACTAGAGGAAGACAGAAAACGCTTACTTCTTGGGGTGAGAGCAATGTCCAATCTTGATAAAATAGTAAAGAGTAGAGACATCACACTGGCAACAAAGTCAAAGCCATGGTATTCCCTGTAGTAAACTACGGATGTGAGAGCTGGACCTTAGGGAAGGCTGAGCGAAGGAAGATAGATGCTTTTGAACTGTGGTGTTGGAGGAAAGTTCTGAGAGTGCCTTGGACTGCGAGAAGATCCAACCAGTCCATCCTCCAGGAAATAAAGCGACTGCTCATTGGAGGAAAGGATACTAGAGACAAAGTTGAAGTACTTTGGCCACATCATGAGAAGACAGCAAAACCTAGAGAAGACAATTATGGGGGAAATGGAAGGAAAAAGGAAGAGGGGCCGACCAAGGGCAAGATGGATGGATGGCATCCTTGAAGTGACTGGACTGACCTTGAAGGAGCTGGGGGTGGTGACGGCCGACAGGGAGCTCTGGCGTGGGCTGGTCCATGAGGTCACGAAGAGTCGGAGATGACTGAACGAATGAACAACAACAAGAGGAAGACAAGAGGCATTACATAGATTCCGAAAAACTAAGACCTGGGAGGAAGAAAATATTTCCATTACTCACATGTGACTCCAGAAATGTCTATGCTGCATGAGTAGGATTATTGTGGCTAGATTAAAGGAAATATTATGTTTTGTTCAGACCTCCCCTGGAATACTAAGACTGGTTCTGGAAACAGTTCAAGAAAGACATTGAGAAACTGGAACATGTTTAGAGAAAGACAACCCAAATGGTAAAAAGTCTGGAAACCATGCCTTATGAGAAACAGTTTAGAGAACTGGGTATGTTTAGCTTGGAGAAAAGAAGGCTGAGAGGGGACATAATAGCCATGTTTAAATCATAGAATCATAGAGTTGGAAGAGACCTCATGGGGCATCCAGTCCAACCCCCTGCCAAGAAGCAGAAATATTGCATTCAAAGCACCCCTGACAGATGGCCATCTAGCCTCTGTTTAAAAACCTCCAAAGAAGGAGCCTCCACCACACTCTGGGTCAGAGAGTTCCACTGCTGAACGACTCTCACGGTCAGGAAATTCTTCCTCATGTTCAGATGGAATCTCCTTTGTTCGAAAGGATGCTACATTGAGGTGGGAGCAAGCTTGTTTTCTGCTTCTCCAGAAACTAGGATATGGAGCAATGGATCCAAAGTACATGTGAAGAGATTCCACCTAGGAAAAACGTCCTGATGGCAGTAAGAGCTGTTTAAGCGTAAAATATGCTGCCTCCTTCCCTGGAGTATTTTAAACAAAGGCAGGATGGCCATATGTTGGGAATGCTTTCATTGTGCTTTCCTTCATGGCAGGGGGTTGGACTTGGATGACCCTTGCAGTCTCATTCGACCCTGTGTTCCTATGATTCTAAGCGTAGTTGTGTGGCAATCCTGTATCTTAAGTCCTGGATCTCATTTTCTATTTTAGAAAGGTGCTAGCCCTCAGTGTTTTGAAAACAGCTTCATGATTTTGAGGAGTCAAGTTGGATTCTTTCTTTCATTCCCTGCCAAGAAATGCCATCTGGAGTTCGTGAATGGGAGAAAAAAAATGGATCTGAATTTAAGATACAGTTCAATTCAGAAAGTAAAATTTCTGTTCTCTCTACAGAACAAGAGCAGATTTTAATATTACATAAACAACTCCTTTGTAACCTATTAGTCACAGCACTTTATTCATCCATTGAACAAGCACAGACGTGTCTGTATGCTCTTTTTATTCCCCCAAACTGAAATGCACAGTTAAAGATGAACATATTGAATGAGCTTGGCAAAATCCTTCTTTAAGTAGGCTAAGTGATTCAGTTTATAAGCTTGATTGTGCCATTTTTAAGAAGTGCATTTGTCTAAATATGCCTGTGGTACGTGGGTGTCCTATATGTGATTGAGAACTTTGTAGGCATAACAAGGGAAGGCAAGCTGGTAGGAACGAAGGAAGAATATCAGGGGTTTTTTTTGCCTGGTATTTCCAGGTATCCAGGGCTAACCTTACCTTGTGGCTGACATTCTTCTGGCAATAGATGTACACTCATTACCACGGAGTCTGCCACTGGTACCAAACTATTTTTTTTCTATTTTGATAAGAAAGGGCAAATAATGTATATGTAAATTACCTAAGAATGTATATTCCCCCTTCTCATCTAGCAAAATGGATGGCAGCAGCTTCATGTATAATATCCAGAGTTTACCTGGCCATACTGATGGGCCATCCTGAATAGTTTATGTGGGTTTATGTGGAGATTCAACATAACCAAAGACATGGCTTATGGGTGGTCCATCATCAAAATAGAAATAGGCAGATGTTATGTTTCAGTGGTATAGCCTAATGCCATCCCTGCTATTGAAAAGTTCTATGAATAATATTTATTTATCTACTAACATATATGCTCAGGTACTGGAAAAGTTGCTGCCCCTTTGCTTTCCCTTCTTTCTCTTCTACACTCCCCCCGCCCCAACCTTTTTAATTTTCCTATTTATTTATCCCTCCCTCCATTGCCCCTTCTCCTTTCCCCCCCCCCCTTTTCTTTGTTTCCTTCCTCCCTTTTCTCCCTTCTCCAGCTCTAAAAGGGCCTATCCCACAATTTCTCCATTGCAACATTACTCTTTTTGTAGCTTTCTTCCTCCATTTTTTTCTGTTGTCCTGGCGACTAGGATGCGGAACAATGGCTTCAAACTACAAGAAAGGAGATTCCGTCTGAACATGAGGAAGAACTTCCTGACTGTGAGAGCCATTCAGCAGTGGAACTCTCTGCCCCGGAGTGTGGCGGAGGCTCCTTCTTTGGAAGCTTTTAAACAGAGGCTGGATGACCATCTGTCAGGGATGGTTTGAATGCAATTTTCCTGCTTATTGGCAGGTGGTTGGACTGGATGGCCCATGAGGTCTCTTCCAACTCTATGATTCTATGATTCTATCCATTTATTTCCTAGAGGGCCACTTTACCTAGCAACAGCCTATGCAGTGATACCACAGAGGGCCATTTCACCTAGCAAAAGCCTTTGTAGTGGACACAGACCTTGACACAGATAGATAGATAGACAGACAGACAGACAGAAGTTTTAATGCCACACTCTGTATTAGATCTCATCTTCCCAGTATGCATATTATAGAAACATTTGTTTTCTTGCTTGCTAATTGATATTCTAGTGTTCTCCAAAAATAAGGCTCAAGGAAGTTCTGGAGGGAAATGTGTAAAATACAATTAAAAGACTCAACACATTTAAATATTTAAAAAAACTAATAATTTGATTAAAACCAGAGTCTACTATGAGGAGGATTGGTTTTAGAAAATAAATACAGATTTTTAATATTGAAAAAGTGTTACACAGGTGTTAGACCGTGATTCTAATTTTCTGGATGTATATTCGTAAGTACATTCAAAATGTTCTCACATTTTGCTTCTAGTTGTTCCTTTCATAATATAAATAAGCTTTCAAATAAACTTACTGCAGGCATTCCCTCCAGTCCAAATTAACCATGTAAACAAATAGCTAGTTTTAATCTCTGTAATTTTTTGAGAGCTCATAGTTTTTGCTTATAAACTATGGAGTTATTTGCATGGCATTAAGTACCGAAAATATATTTCCACCTCTCAGCTTTCCTTTACTGGTCAAAGGACATTTAATCAACTACCAAACTCACAAATGTTGTATTTTGCCTGTTTGTTTGCTTTGTTCTGTTAGAAATGTAATATAATTGACTGGTTGCTCTGACATGACAAATAAATAAATAAAATAAAAAAATAAATAAGCTTTCCTTCAGTAACAATAGGTTCACAGATAGATGAATGGTATAATAATTTTTATTTTATATTATCTTAAATAAGTGGATTTTTATATTGGTGGGTTGCTTAATGTTCCTTTTATAGCAACTACCACATCTATGCATCTTGGTTATTTAGACTTCAAAAGAATCCTTTTTTCCCTGCATTCTTTAGAAGATTTCTTATTATTTACACTAATTTTAATGTTGTCCGAATTGCACTACATAAAATAAATTAAAAGGATGATACCTAAAGCTTTTGTGGCTGACCCCCAATATGGCTACAACTAATTTCACTGAAGTAGAGAGTTTTTTGCCAAGTGTCTACTCAGACCTGGAGTTGTCCCTTCTTTGATGGCAAACATAAACACAGGGCTTTTCTACACTGACCATATAACGCAGATTGAAGTCAGATTGAGGCAGTGGTGGCCACACTGACAGTGCATGGTGCAGCATGGATGCAGCGGTACACAACACATCAAAATGTCAAAAATTATGCTACAGACAATGCCAGAGTATTCCAGATCCAGTGAGAAATTGGCTTTGTAAAATGCAAAGCAGCAATACTTATAAATACCATATATTCCAGCATATAAGACAACTGGGCGTATAAGACGACCCCCAACTTTTCCAGTTAAAATATAGAGTTTGGGATATACTCGCCGTATAAGACTACCCCTCTTCCAACGCACCCAGAATAAAAATTTTAAAAGCATCAGAATTGATTTCAATATGGTAATTATCCTATTACTGCACCTCCTTCTTTGCCTCTCAGATCTCGCACATGCGCACCTGCACCACTTCACTGCAGTCTTCAGGAGCGAGATCTGAGAGGCAGAGGAGGAGGTATGGTAATAGGATACAAGGGCGGGCCAGACAGGTAAAAGAGTTGTGTTTTTCTGGGCCCAGAGCCACTCTATCTAATTTTTCCATACCCCGGGCGCCCCGAGCACCTGCAGCTTGCTCCGCCCTTCACTTACACCTTCCCGGTGAGGCACCCCTTCACCTCACCATCGGGACCATATTAAGTCTACATGGGTGGATATTGAAGACTGTCTTGTATTGGCTCCACCTGTCTTCCTGGCATTAGAAACATTTAGAAATTAGTATTTTTCTGTGGGATGGAAAATGGTGCATTTGCCCATTTTCAGTCCATTTTTTGACATTTCAGTGTGGGCATGCATTCAAGCAGACTCTTCAAGCCCCCAATGCTCCTTCGGCTGTCATTACTCATGGGACAGAGGAAAGGACTGGTAAATAATATTTCCCCCCTTATTTTTTTTAAATGCTGTGGTAAATCATCGCCTCTGACTGAGAAAGGCGGTATACAAATGCGATAAGTAAATAAATTAATTAATCCATGTGCAATTTCAAACCTTTGAAATTCAGCAATTCCACAATTTTTTTGAAAAAAGAAAAAATCTGTGGTGTGGGCACTCCGTGGATGACGGAATGGCAGGAGACAACTGCTGCTTTTTCCCATCCCACTGTCTGCAGAGTGCCCATTGAAATATGAAAATGAAATATTGCTACTTTATAGAAAGCTAACTTTTCTGCACGATATTGTCTCATGACTATTTTTAATTATATTAATAAGGTTTAATGTGTAGATTCCATGATTCTCTGATCCATAAACCCGATTCTGATATCTTTATCCACGGATTTTATATCCATAGATTCACTTACCCATGCTCCAGAAAATATTCCCCTTAGAAGTATTTGTTAACCTTTCTAGGTCCTCCACCACTTTTCTGTGTTATGCTTCTAGCCCAAGTATAATCAAACACAGTTTGCTATTATTCATGGTTTCCATGTATGCAGGGGGAGTCTTAAATGTAACTCCCATGGATATAGGGGTTGCACTGTAGTTGTTTCTTGAAATAACCAAGAAATAAATGTCTTAAATCCCTGCTGTATTATCATCATGTAGTTTATTCACTACTAGCTGTCCCCTGCCATGCGTTGCTGTGGCCCACATGGGGGTTCTGTGTGGGAGGTTTGGCCCAATTCTATCGTTGGTGGGGTTCAGAATAGTCTGTGATTGTAGGTGATCTATAAATCCCAGCAACTACAACTCCCAAATGTCAAGATTCTATTTTCCCCAAACTCCACCAGTGTTCACATTGGGCATTTGTGTAGAGTTTGGTCCAGATCATCATTGTTTGAGTCCACAGTGCTCTCTGGATGTAGGTGAACTACAACTCCAAAACACAAAGTCACCCACAAACCCTTCCAGTATTTTCTGTTGGTCATGGGAGTTCTGTGTGCCAAGTTTGGTTCAATTCCATCGTTGGTGGGTTCAGAATGCTCTTTGATTGTAGGTGAACTATAAATCCCAGCAACTACAACTCCCAAATGACAAAATCATTTTTTTTGAGTGAAGGGCATACATTGGGTTGTTAGGTGTCTTGTGTCCAAATTTGGTGTCAATTCGTCCAGTGGTTTTTGAGTTCTGTTAATCCCACAAACGAACATTACGTTTTTATTTATATAGAAGTGGCACTTGTGTCAGAATGAAGGAAGAAGACTCCACTATTTGTTCCAGTCTTAGAAATAATATAGGTTTCTGACATCTGGAATGACATTTCCTCTAAGTCTACTGTGCCATTGACCAATTATGGGATGCCTATTTTACTTTACAGAATAATGGACAAATATCCATTTTCTTGGGGGTACAAAAGCTGATGGAGTTCAGAATTAAATGCAAGCAGTGACTAGTGTATTACTATATTGAGCAAAGAAGAAATATGGATGAACATAGTTGATTTGTGTATCCATTCAAACAGGATTTCAAGTAATGCAGAATAGTCAGACATTCAATTTCATAGTTTATGAAAGCCTTTGCATTGATGTAGCAGGATCTAGCTGTGTATCAGAAATGAGCAAAACACTTCGTTCTCAGAATAAATTGTTTGGCATGATTGCCTGATAATGATTTGTCAGCCCTTTTCTATTTAAACCATTTTGCAATTCAGGACTGAAAGGAGGAAACGCATGCAGCAAATCTTGCTTGTTTGGGTGCTATTAACAACAACAGCATAACAGTACAAAATTTTGTTTAATTTACTTTTATTGCTTGGTCTAATTTACTGTGGAAGCAAATTGCCTGAAATGCATTCATGTGCACAAGAAAGCTGTAAATTTCCACAAGGAAACAAAATGTAATGTTAAAAAACAGGATTATAATGGTGACCTTGTCTTCTTTATTTTTTAAATGGATTTTACTGCATAATCATTGGTAATAGTATACATGAGGTTTTGTTTAAAAGAAATACAAAGCCTTAATTGTGCTTTTGAGAGGAACGTATTGCATCAGAAGGATTCATTTAAATACATTTGGCTCTGGGCTGTCTTCACAATTCATTCATTCTGCATTTCCCCTGGACTTATTAAGAATGCAAAATATAGAAAGGGTCGAGTCAAGTAGCTCTTTTTAGATCACTACATTCTGGCTTCAAAGCACACTTCTGGTCATAAACCTCTATTGCTAAACAAAATATTTCATTTTCATTATAGGTTACAACTGCAGATACTTTTTTTAAAAAAAAACCTGTTGGCTAAATGCCAAGATTGTTGTGATTAACAAAAGAGGCTAGTTCTGCTGTAATTTACTAGTAGCTGGCTACATTTATGGGTGTTTCTCGCAGGGCAAATGTATGACCATTGCAAAGAAATCAAGTTCAGGGTTATTCAGCTATAGCCGTAGAATTCACAAAAAGGATACATAAGTATAGTATACATAAAAAGTCTTAATGTTAAATGCTGAATAATTTTTAAGCGGTAAATGGTATCTAAATTCTGCTCCCAAGACAAAAATAAATATGAAGGTAATATCTTTGGATGGACTGTAAAACCTAAAGCCGCTTAATCTGTGAAGGTGTGCTTTGTGAAACACAAAAACTTGGAGAACATGTCACAGTATCTCCTGAAGTTAAACAGTTCAACAGTGACAAATCCAAATGTAAATGAAGTTCAACGGGGACAAATGCAAGATACTCCACTTTGGCAGGAAAAACGAAATGCAAAGATACAGAATGGGGGACAATGCCTGGCTCGAGAGCAGTACGTGTGAAAAAGATCTTGGAGTCCTCGTGGACAACAAGTTAAACATGAGGCAACAATGTGATGCGGCGGCAAAAAAAGCCAATGGGATTTTGGCCTGCATCAATAGGAGCATAGTGTCTAGATCTAGGGAAGTAATGCTACCCCTCTATTCTGCTTTGGTTAGACCACACCTGGAATATTGTGTCCAATTCTGGGCACCACAATTCAAGAGAGATATTGACAAACTGAAATGTGTCCAGAGGAGGGCGACTAAAATGATCAAGGGTCTGGAGAACAAGCCCTATGAGGAGCGGCTTAAGGAGCTGGGCATGTTTAGCCTGAAGAAGAGAAGGCTGAGAGGAGATATGATAGCCATGTATAAATATGTGAGAGAAAGCTACAGGGAGGAGGGAGCAAGCTTGTTTTCTGCTTCCCTGGAGCCTAGGACGCGGAACAATGGCTTCAAACTACAAGAGAGGAGATTCCATCTGAACATAAGGAAGAACTTCCTGACTGTGAGGGCAGTTCAGCAGTGGAACTCTCTTCCCCGGAGTGGGGTGGAGGCTCCTTCTTTGGAAGCTTTTAAACAGAGGCTGGATGGCCATCTGTCAGGGGTGATTTGAATGCAATATTCCTGCTTCTTGGCAGGGGTTTGGACTGGATGGCCCATGAAGTCTATTCCAACTCTTTGATTCTATGATTCTAGTTGAAAGAAATACAGCAGTGCTTCTCCCTTTTGCACAGATTTGAAGGAGCCCTGTGAAAGTGAAGAAAAGGTGTTTAAAAACCCACTATTTTCTTACCTGAAAAAATAGATGATTCTACATAGGACCACCAAACGCAGCATTGCCCAAACACAAATCAAGGAACATGAAAGACACTGCAGACTAATTCAACCAGAGAAGTCAGCCATAGCAGAGCACCTGATGAACCAACCTGGACACAGCATATTATTTGAGAACACAGAAATGCTGGACCACTCTAACAACAACCATGTCAGACTACACAGAGAAGCCATTGAAATCCACAAGCATGTGGACAATTTCAACAGAAAGGAAGAAACCATGAAAATGAACAAAATCTGGCTACCAGTATTAAAAAACTCAAAAATTACAACAGCAAAACAACAGAGAGTAAACAATCAGGCACATCAAATCACTCTCAACAAAAGATTCCCCCCAGGCACTTCCAAGCCATTAAATGCTAATCAAGGTGGTCAGTTGAAACATTCACACCTAGCTCCAGCAGACAAAAGTCCTTTGTCCCACCCTGGTCATTTCACAGATATATAAACCCATTTTCCTACTTCCAACAGACCTCACTACCTCTGAGGATGCTTGCCATAGATGCAGGCGAAACGTCAGGAGAAAATGCCTCTAGAACATGGCCATATAGCCCGAAAAACCTACAACAACCCAGTGATTCCAGCCATGAAAGCCTTCGACAATACACACTAGATGACTTAGATTTTCTTAGAAAAGTCTTCTATCCAGGTCCTCCAGGCAACTCTACTGTCAATTTCTGGCAGACGTTAGCCATAGAAACATCCTGGAAGACTTCGAGATCTCTAGAGGGAATATATGAATCGAATCTGCAAATAGCGCCACAAAAATTAAAACTGCATATTCAGAGAGCTAGCTGTAATACTTTGTAATGGAGATGTATCACATCTTTTGACTCACTTTAAGGTCTCCATCTAATCAACAACATTGTATGTTTCTTGGAGCATGACTACAACTGAGCCCTCTTTCCAGAGAGCTGCATGCTAAGGATTTTCATATACTATGACTACTTTTTTCTTTTTACAGCTGATCACAAACACACGCACATGCATCCCATCACAGCTAGAGATGGAAAGGCCTGGGGGAAAAACCCAGAAAATGGAGGGAAAAGTAGCTTTTCTTTGTTTATCCCCCCATTTTTTTTATTTTCCCCCTTTTTTTGTCCCCCCCCCCCCATTTTTTCCCCATTTTTTTTCCAGGCCTTCCCATCTCTAGCCACAACACAAAGATCTGTTTGAAGTGTCCAATTAAATGTTATGTTCTTCCACCTTGCTCACCCCATAGGCAGCTATGGTCACTCCATAGGAAGCTATTTCTTTTCTGAGAGAGGAACTTTTTGGTCTAGAACAGTGGTTCCCAACTGTTCTAGTATACTGGCTGGGGTTTCTGGGAGTTGTAGGCCAAAACATATGGGGACCCACAGATTGAGAACCACTGGTCTAGAAAAACATTGGGGCAGCAACAGTTTGCTTCTTATCTGAGAGGGCTCAATGGCCTAGCAATGCAAAGCAATTTGTTCTGGAGGAACCAGACGAATTCCTATCAAGTAGCAAAACTTGAGCCTAGAGAAGACAATTATGCTGGGGAAAGTGGAAGGCAAAAGGAAGAGGGGCCGACCAAGGGCAAGATGGATGGATGGCATCCTTGAAGTGACTGGACTGACCTTGAAGGAGCTGGGGGTGGTGACGGCCGACAGGGAGCTCTGGCGTGGGCTGGTCCATGAGGTCACGAAGAGTCGGAGACGACTGAACGAATGAACAACAAAGCAAAACTTGAATTTAGCTTTTCAGTTGCTGACTGGCTAAATGTATCTGATCATTAGCTTCAGTTTGTGGACTTGCAAATAAATACCAAATTTTTATGAATTAATATAAATAATAGATGTATGTGCATGTGTTGGTGGGAGTTATTTTCCTTTTATATTATGCCGGCGATATTTATCACTTGAAGTCCTCCAGAAACCTTGTATTCCACTATACTTTTTTAAAGGTATATTACTGCATTGCTTTGGGATATAGCAGAATTCAACGTCTCCTCAGATCAAATATTTCTTCAGCTTTAAAGAGGGTCCTTAAAAACAACATATTTCTAAAAACTTAACTGCATCTTTGGAAAATATGTTAGGAAACCATTCAGTTTGGAGCACTTGAAGAGTAACAACGAGTATTGTTTGCTAACAGCCTGAGGCATTTTATTTCTTTCTTTAAGAAAGCCATCAGGAAATTGTGAACATTAATTACATCTTGTGTCCTTCCATCCTCCTCCTCCTCCTCTTCCTCTTCCACTTCCTCCTCTTCTTCTTTTGAACAGAACATAGTAGAACTAGTGAAGCCTGCAGAAAGCCCTTTCCCTGCTCCCTTGGAAGAAGGTCTGCCTTATGAGATTTATTCTAAATTTATCACACCAGGCCCAGAGATAGAAGAGGAAATCAAGGTAAGGGGGATTTTCCTTGTTAAAATAATTTGTGCAAGAAAATGGCATGTCCACCCCTCCACTCTCATTCCTCACCCAGTAAAAGGATTGTGCAGATAATCCTCTTCTAAAATATGCTACTTAAATGCTCCATAAGTTAACTTCTTAAATGAATATTTGCTGAGACTGCAGTATCAAATGATGGCAAGGCATTCACCAGCCCTACTCACCTGCTTTGTTCTTCCTTTTATTGCTCACACAGAAATTTCAAGCATTGTACTTTCATCCCAGTTTTGTATGTTGTATGCAGAGGAACACTTTTAATGGGAGATGTTCTTGTTCTCTATTAGGAAATGGATGAAGACCACCCAGAAGAGGAACCCGAGCCTGAAAGTGTGATAGATCCTTTGGAGGGTTATACCATAGAGGATGTCCAGTCAGTGCTTGGTGTAATTACCAATGAAATGATCAGCGGTGTTCAGGTATTGTTACTAAAATATATATTGATTGACTATAAGGGTAACTTAATCTGCAGCCTGATGAGATAGTGAACAATTACATAAGGCTACTGGCCTTGTAAATTATGATGTGCCAAAAGATAATTTGTTAGTACAGGGTGAGGCAGCATAACTTTCTTTTTTCAAAACTTAATAAAACCCATTGTATGAATCAGGAAAAAAGTTATAATGTAGGCACATACCTAAAGTTTTGTTTTATGTCGTTTTGAAGATCAAATTAGGTAGGTGACGTCCCCCATTCTCCATACACTGAGTAAACCGATTTCTGGCGTTTGTCATGTCTCTTGCCAGCATAGCAGGCATTACGTTGGAAATTTCTTCCTGGATGTTGGTCTTCAAATCTTGTAGGGTCCTTGGACAGTTCACATAAACACGGGATTTCAAAAAACACCATAGAAAAAAATCACAAGGGACCAAATCTGGAGAGTGGGCCGGCCACGCCAAATCCACTTGCAAAGTAGGCCTCAATGGCAAAAGCATTGTTCCAACGCACGATGGCGACTGAACTGTGTCAGGACAAAACTTTATACTCCCACCTCTCGAACGAGACCACTAACGCTCCACTATGTCTTCAACCGACTAAATGGCGCACATTTTTTAAAAAGGAAGTTATTCTGCCTCACCCTGTACTGGCTAGGTAAAGGTAAAGGTAGTCCCCTGACATTAAGTCCAGTCATGTCTGACTCTGGGGTGTGGTGCTCATCTCCATTTCTAAGCCAAAGAGCCAGCGTTGTCCGTAGACACCTCCAAGGTCATGTGGCTGGCATGACTGCATGGAGCGCTGTTACCTTCCCGCCGGAGCGGTACCTGTTGATCTACTCACATTTGCATGTTTTCGAACTGCTAGGGTGGCAGAAGCTAGGGCTGACAGCGGAAGCTCACGCCGCTCCCCGGAATCGAACCTGCGACCTTTCGATCAACAAGCTCAGCAGCTCAGTGCTTTAACCCACTGCGCCACCGGGGCCCCTCCCTGTACTGGCTACTGACCTTGAAAATTATGATGTGCCAGAAGATATTTTTTTATATGCTTTTACAAATATTTGCTGTCTTAGCCATGGTGTGATTCTGTTTGTGTAATTCTTAAAGTATCCCTTCCAGTTTCAGTCGTGTTGGCACAAGGATTTAACCCATTGTGCCATTGAGAGCTTCTTCTTCACATCCTAGATCTCTCTCTTCCCCCCTCCCCCCGTTTTGACACACTTCTAAAACAATTCATAGACGAAGCAACACAGATCCCATCATACAATGCAAGGGAACTTCTGCCTTTTGCCTGTGCTGCTTTGTTTGTGAACTGCCTCTGAAGTGCAGGGAAATGGTTGGAACTGAATCTGGTAAGAAAGCATTTTCTGACTCCCAATGCATGTGGAAATGAGAAAAACTGAGGGGAAACACATGGGATGGGATGTGCCAAATTTGCCAGTGTTGAATCGTAGTGCCTAATTGGTTTCAGATCTTTTGAAACCCTGTTAGGAAGATTGACTGAGGAAGTCAAAGAAGAAGGAGCTGCGAGTTAGGAGTGGTGAAGGGTTAGTGAGAGAGGCCTGAAATTGGTCAGTGGGCTAGCAGAGATAGCTAGTGGGAGGATTTCTACAGCTATTAGAGAAATAGCTGGTGGAGGAGGAGTAGAGATAGATCCAGAGTGGGATATCTGTGGAGGTGTTTTAGAATTACTTTCAGAGAATAAATCCTGTCAGTAAATTCTGTGGAGGAAGAAAGAAGTATTCCTGTGTAGCTAAGTCTGAACTGCTTAAAGTAACCACATGCTTTTTGAGTCAATATTTTGAAACAGCTAAGCTTTATACCTGAATTGTTCCAGTTCTCTTAAATAAACATCATTGTTTTGTTGTTCACAACATCTGCCTCACGTGTGCCTCTGTGGGTGAAGTTTTAAAAGCAGTTTCCTGAAGCAAACAGGAACTAATGTTGGCAGCGTAGATTTTAAAGAACAATCTTTTAGTGTTACTTCAGAAACACAAGCCTGAGTGCTAATTCCAACACACTCTTGCCTAAGATAATTCCAGTAAGCCAAGGGCTTATCAGTGTTTTTAAATTGGTGGTGGCCAAAGGGTTTTCAAAAAAAATTTCAGCCAGAAGAAAGTTCCAGCTTTCCTTACAGATTTTTGTTTCGACTTTTAATCACAGAAGCCACGTTCTAATCACAAGTGGTGTTCTGCCATTTTGGGGATTTTATTTCCCAAATAAAGCCTCAACCTTTATATCCCTCCTCTCTATGAACTTGTAGGCCCCTTCCACAAGGCTTTATAAAATCTACATTGGACTGAATTATATGGCAGTGTAAAAGGGCCCATAGTTAGCAGGGCAAACAAGGAAACCTTTACGTAAAGCTACAGACACTCTGAGAAACCTCAGTTAATTGTATGGCTATCTGGACCTGGTATGCTGATGTTGTAGTAAAATACCAGAGGACCTACAAGAGAAAATATGGGACTATGAGGATTTGATAGTGCTAAAGAATGAGTGAATGATGGACAGCCACTTCAGAGGAGTGCCTTCACATTCTTTATTTCTTTCAGTATTTTATTGGCCACTCTGAGTCCCCTTGTGGAGAGAAGGGCGGGATAGAAATGTATGAAATAATAATTGTTTAGCAGATGTGGAATGGAAGAGAGAAAATACATTAGGACTGCACAGAGTCTGATCCAAAAGGCTTAACACCTCCAATCAGCCAGGCCCGTAGCCAGGATTTCGTTTCGGGGGGGGGGGGGTGAGTTTTTTTTGGGGGGGGGGGGGGGCTGAGTCTGAGTGAAAGAGGGTCTAGCCTAGCAAACCTTTTGTATCATTACCCCAATACCCCCATGCGTATGGGATATATTGAGTATGGTGATCAGATCATGATATGAATAAACATAACAGTTTAAATAATGCACCAGTAAGGCCTTTTCGCGAACCACCATGAGAATTTCGGGGGGGGGGGCTGAGCCCCTCTAGCCCCCCCCCCCCCCCCCGCCCCCCCCCCCCGCCCCGGCTACATGCCTGCAATCAGCCATGAATTATGTCTTATGTCTTTCCATGTTCTTAACAACTCCCACATCCCTTTTTGTGCTCCTAGTTGGGCAGAAAAACAGGAAGCCAAATGTGGTAAGGCATTGCATGGTACATCACAAATGGCTAGACAAGGAGATGTTGTGTATTATGTAGAAAGAATAAATATCATACACATTATTATAATCTTATAACCTCTCTACTTCATGCATCCCATTTTCTCTTTAATGGCCTGTAATGACCTGGCCTGTAACAGCAATGTCAGCATAGTCAAAAAATCGCCAAGGCTGCTTGATATTTCCAAGAACTGTGGCCAGATATGCTGTTTTTTTGCTATTAGCAAGTGAATGTAATATCTGGTTACTTAGAGATTGGAGCTTCATAAAGAAAGAGCTCGAAAGAGGTTTCCTAGTTGAATTTGATTAACTTTCTAAGAAATTCATATGATATGAAATTAATCATTGATGTTTACTCCATAAATACACCATGTCATATAAGAACATTGGTTTTATTGCAATTTCATGCACATTATGGTGCAGCTGAAAGCCAGCCAAGCTTACCTCTCATGTTTGTCATCATCTGTAATAAATCTACAGGAGAAACACAGTTCTCTCCGGGGGATTTGCAACCAATATTCTTCTCTCGCTCGGCTCAGTGACAATTAATAAAACTAAAATATAATTGCCAGAAGGTACAAAGGCAGCGCAATAACTTTTCACTGGAATTTAGAAAATTATTGTGATATAAGATAATGTAAGGTAATGTAATTGGACTTCAACAATAAACAAAGAGGACCACAGTACATCTTCTAAGACAGAGTTAGAGGCGTATAGAAGCTTGCGATGTGTATAATAATGGTCCATAATCCTATCTTTAACATGGGCTGCACATCTTGATTCTTCTGCCTGCCCTCCTGTCTTACGTGTTCAAAGATTGACAGGAATACATATTTTAAAAAACTAAGCAGGACTTTTAATTTACTTATATAGGCCAATGGCAAAAAGAAAATTATGGTACTTTGATTTGTATATAATATTTCCAAATGATTTAACCCTTTTAAAGTATTGTGTCTCCCACATATAATCTCTCCATCTGCTACCCAAAATGTATAGAACAGCAGTTTAGATAATTTTACCATTTTACATATCATTACTTATGGTACTTGGGTATCTGATTATATAAACACTAGCCATCCCCTGCCACGCGTTGCTGTGGCCCAGTCTGGTGATCTGGAAAAAAAAGTAATGTGAAAGTGTTGGTTTCTAATGTATGTAATGTCTTTATGCTTGTGGGTAAACAGTATTTCTTGCTGTTTTTGTCAGTGTTGATGTAGAGATTGTCTGGTTTGCCTACTCTGGATCAGACAACATATCATTGTCCTTCTTTAGGTGTCCATTTCAAATCTATGATACTATATCTCTCTCTCTCTGTGTCATATATATTAATCTATATCTATGGCTGGATGGCTCTTTGTCAGGAGGGCTTTGATTACATTTTCTTGCTCTGGTGAAGGGAGTTGGACTGGATGGCCTTAAATATTTTCTGTTGGTCATGTGGGTTCTGTGGGAAGTTTGCCCCAATTCTGTCATTGGTGGGTTCAGAATGCTCTTTGATTGTAGGTGAACTATAAATCCCAGCAACTACAACTCCCAAATGTCAAGGTCTATTTCCCCCAAACTCCATTTGTGTGCATATTTGGGCATTTGGAATATTCGTGCCAAGTTTGGTCCAGATCTAGCATTGTTTGAGTCCAAAGTGCTGTCTGGATGTTGGTGAACTACAACTCCCAAACTCAAGTTAAATGCCCACCAAACCCTTCTAGTATTTTTTGTTGGTCATGGGAGTCCTGTGTGCCAGGTTTAGTTCAATTCCATCATTGCTGGAGTTCAGAATGCTCTTTGATTGTGGGTGTACTCTAAATCCCAGCAACTACAACTCCCAAATTACAAAATCAATGTTTTGAGTGAAAGACATACATTGGGTTGTTAGGTGTATTGTGTCCAAATTTGGTGTCAATTCCCCCTGTGGTTTTTGAGTTCTGTTAATCCCACAAATGAACATTACATTTTTATTTATATAGACTAGCTGTACCCACCATGCATTGCTGTGGCCAACCTTCCCTCTCTCTTTCTCGCCTTCTTTCTTCCTTCTCTACCTGTTTCTTTTCTCGCTTCCTTTGCTCTTTGGTTACATCCTTACTTGTCTCTTTCCTTCCTTCTCTCCCTCTTTCTCTCTTTCATTCCTTCTCTCCTTCCTTCTTTCACTTTTTTATTTCATTCTCTCCCTCCTTCTCTCCTTCCTTCTCTACCTTCTTTCTTTCCTTCTTTTCTCCTTTCTCTTCCTTCTTTCCCTCCTTCCTTCCTTCTCTCCTTCCCTCCTTCTTATCTCCCTCCTTCTCTACCTTTCTTTCTTTCCTTTCTCTCCTTCCCTCCTTCTTTACCTTCTTCTCGCCCTCCTTCCTTCTTTCTCTACCCTTCTTTCTTTCCTTCTTTATCTCCTTCTCCTTCTTTCCCTTCTTCTCTCCTTCCTTCCTTCTCTATCCTTCTTTTCTCCTTCCTTCTCTTCCTTTCCCTCCTTCTTCTCTCTCCTCTTCTCTCCTTCTTTCTCTCTATCCCTCCTTCTTTCCCTTCTTCTCTCCCTCCTTCCTTCCTTCTCTACCCTTCTTTCTTTCCTTCCTTCTCTCCCTCCTTCTCTCCTTCCTCCCTTCCTTCCTCCTCCCTCCTTTCTGTGTATGTGTTTTTTGTGTGTATGCATATATGGGTGTATATGTGTGTGTTTGTGTATATATGGGTTTTGCACATGCGTTGTGATGTATTTTTTGTTTTTTGGC
Organism: Anolis sagrei ordinatus; assembly: GCF_025583915.1. Taxonomy (NCBI): domain Eukaryota; kingdom Metazoa; phylum Chordata; class Lepidosauria; order Squamata; family Anolidae; genus Anolis; species Anolis sagrei. The sequence continues at coordinate 111,221,964 of NW_026846588.1, read as the reverse complement.
TTTTAAAGTCCCTTATGCTGTGTTTTTCATTGTTTTTATGAGTGATGGTCGCTCGTTGGCCTGAGAGGTGTCTTGGGTCCAAATTTGGTGTCAATTCGTCCAGTGGTTTTTGAGTTCTGTTAATCCCACAAACATTACATTTTTATTTATATAGATTGTTGTCAAACCAAGTTCCTAATGGGATGCCAATGACTTCTTAAGGAAATGATGGTCCATTGATGACAATCGTTTCTGTGGATTTTAAGATCCTCTGTCCTTTTCCATCAAATCTCCCATAAAAGTATACAAACCACTGAGAATATCATCCCTGATGCAGTTCCTTACACTTGCCTACTAAATCCTGCTATTTCCTCATTACCAATAATTCCTTCACCTGTTTGGCCCATTGTTTCTTCAGATCAGTTGGGCGGTATAATGCAGTGGTTCTCAACCTGGGGTCCCCAGATGTTTGGGCCTACAACTCCCAGAAATCCAAGCCAGTTTACCAGCTGTTAGGATTTCTGGGAGTTGTAGGCCAAAAAATCTGGGGACCCCAGGTTGAGAACCACTGGTCTAATGGCTGACTAAAACCATGCTTTCTCAGCTCCATTCGTCAAAGCCCCTCTTCAGCCTTAGATGAGCCCCCAGTGGCGCAGTGGGTTAAACCCCTTTGCCGGCAGGACTGAAGACCGACAGGTCGCAAGTTCAAATCTGGGGAGAGGCGGATGAGCTCCCTCTACCAGCTCCAGCTCCTCATACGGGGACATGAGAGAAGCCTCCCACTAGGATGATAAAAACATCAAATCATCCGGGCGTCCCCTGGGCAACGTCCTTGCAGACGGCCAATTTTCTCACGTCAGAAGTGACTTGCAGTTTCTCAAGTCACTCCTGACACGACAAAAAAAAAAAGCCTGAGATACCCTCATTGATTGTAACTTCAATAAACTGGCCTAGTGGATAAATGTCACTGCAGCAATCTCTGCTTTTTTCTGAAATTGCAGAGAAAACGTCAAGTCATTGAAAATTCTGCATTATTTGTTGCATTATTTTCCTTTCAGGGCTGTTTGTATCCACTGAGTTATTTTTCCCCATGAATGCAAATGTGCAGATACCTAAATCCCAAGTCCACTGATGTAGTGATCTAGCATTGCTTTGGGCGGCAAAGTTGCAGGAACACATTATCCTTGCTGGAGGCTATCCATATTCAGATGTTCTGAAATATGGTGTTTATTAGCAATTATGATTTTTCTAAAAGAGACAAGCAACCTCTTTGAAAAATGGCTCTATTTTTTGCTCTCGCTGTTGCCAATTTCACTGCATTTTCAATAACATCTTTTTAACTGCCATAGATAATTTTCTAGCAGTTACACATCTGCAGCAAAGCGTTTTGGTATTTATAGGTTAAATTAATCTGAAAATGCAAGGTTATTTGGGGGAAGTTGATTACTACCATACCATTTGCTGCTTATCAAAAACACAGAATACACTGAACTGCATATAGTAGTATGATGAAAATTTTATTATGTAAGTATAGATGTGGCATCATAACGTCTGCAGAACAGACAGCCATTGGAAGATACATGTCAATTTTTGCTGTGTTAAAACCATTAAGAGAGCAGCTGATTATCATCTCCTTCGTGTTTTCAAGGAAGAGGCTGACAAAAAACAAGGAGGTACCATTATTTACCTGAGTTCTTCAGTGTTTAAATAGAAGTCTTATATCTTGCTAGAGCAGTGGTTCTCAACCTTCCTAATGCCACGACCCCTTAATACGCTTCCTCACGTTATGGTGACCCCCAACCATAAAATTAGTTTCGTTGCTACTTCATAATTGTAAATTTGCAACTGTTTTGAATCCTAATGTAAATATCCGATATGCAGGATATATTTTCATTCACTGGACCAAATTTGGCACAAATACCTGATACACCCAAATTTGAATACTGGTGGGGTTGGCGGGGTAATTGATTTTGTCATTTGGGAGTTGTAGTTGCTGGGATTTATAGTTCACCTACAATCAAAGAGCATTCTGAACTCCACCAATGATGGAATTGAACCAGCTTGGCACACAGAACTCCCATGACCAACAGAAAATACTGGAAGGGTTTGGTGGGCATTGATCTTGACTTTGGGAGTTGTAGTTCACCTATGTCCAGAGAGCATTGTGGACTCAAACAATGATGGATCTGGACCAAACTTGGCACAAATTCTCAGTATACCCAAATGTAAACACTGGTGGAGTTTGGGGAAAATAGACCTTGACATTTGGGAGTTGTAGTTGCTGGGATTTATAGTTGACCTGCAATCAAAGAGCATTCTGAACCCTACCAATGATTAAATAGGGCCAAACTTCCCACGCAGAATCTCCATGACCAACAGAAAATACTGTGTTTTCTGGTGGTCTTTGGTGACCCCTCTGACACCCCCTTGCGACCCCTCCAGGCATCCCGACCCCCAGGTTGAGAAACACTGTGCTAGAGCCTCAGAGAGAGGGGCAACCTCTCAGCAGAATTGAAGTAATGTGTGAACAAGCCACGGTCAATTAACACCTATGTGGTCTATATCATGTTGATAAATGTATCGCATTAGATGGATGAATGATGTACTAGATTTCAACTTATTTACATCTTATGAGACCAACTAGCTGTGCTTAAGTAAGCACAGATTGCTTTTGTTGCTGCTAAAACTATACATATGCATCTATTTCCGTCCAAACATTGTAAGGAACTGGATATGGCTTGAGGGGTAGGGAATGCTTTGTGGATTTATGAATGCTACTGCGGGTATTCAACTTGGTTTTAAGCCAGTTTTTTTTTTCTTTTTTTACATGAAAGACAAAATCACAAACATATTACAAAATCATGAGTCTGTATTATATAAAGGTAGATATGTATCTTGTCATTGTGAGTGTTTATTCGGTGTGTTTTATGGTTTGTTATGTCATACTGGGTTTCAACAAATCATCTCTTTCTTTTCTTAAACAATCTGTTTTTACAGTCTGAGATAAATGAAAAGCTACAAACGCAAGAAGAGGCCTATTCTGCAAGAATAGACAAGCTAAAGAAAATCTAAAAAATGAAAACCTTCTGCAAACAGATTGATGACAGTGCCTTGCACAGATTATCTAAATGCATTTTATTTCTGAAGGTCAGCATAATGAAGTCAGTGTTTCTCAATCCAGCAAGTATTGTTCTAATACAATATCTTTATGTAATATGTATATATTGAGTAATAAATGAAAAACAGAAACTGAAATAAAACCCTAAACTTTCATTTTTAAAGCACTGCCATGGTTTGACTTGATTTTTACATTTAAATAGCATGTGATTTATGAATATTTTCCTTATCTTTATGAATAATAATATTTATTTATTTATTTTGTCGTGTCAGGAGTGACTCCTGGTGTGAGAGAATTGGTCGTCTGCGAGGACGTTGCCCAGGGGACACCTGGATGATTTGATGTTTTTATCATCCTCGTGGGAGGCTTCTCTCATGTCCCCGCATGAGGAGCTGGAGCTGGTAGAGGGAGCTCATCCACCTCTCCCTGGATTTGAACCTGCGACCTGGATTTGAACCAGGACCTTCAGTCCTGCCGGCACAGGGGTTTAACCCACTGTGCCACCGGGGGCTCTAATAATAATAATAATAATAATAATAATAATAATAATCTTTATTTATACCCCACCACCATCTCCCCAATGGGGCTTACATGAGGCCAAGCCCAAACAACAAATTACAGCAAAATAATGTAAACATCATCATTACATAAAACATATGAATGCATAACAATATAAAATTACAATAAACACAATCACAGTGACAATGTGCAGGCTACATGTAATGATTAAAAGAAAAACTAATTAAAAACTGATTAAAAACTTGGGTGAGATAAAGGAGAAGCAGGTTATTTGCGGAGGGGGAAACATATATTACAAACTAGTGCTCCTTACAGAGAGAGGTCAGCCCTTCTGTTTATTGGCTGCCATTTACCTTCCGATCCCAATTCAAGTTGCAGGTGCTTACCTACAAAGGAGATTCCACTTGAACATTAGGACAGAACTTTCTAACTGTGAGAGCTGTTCAGCAGTGGAACTCTCTGCCCCAGAGTGTGGTGGAGGTTCCTTCTTTGGTGGCTTCTAAACAGAGGCCGGATGGTCATCTGCTGGGGGTGCCTTGATTACAATTTTCCTGCTTCTTGGCAGGGGGTTGGACTGGATGGCCCATGAGATCTCTTCCAACTCTATGATTCTATGATTCTAATTAGCAGGGCCTATGTCTTTCAAAATCAACTTCCGTATGTGAAAGACTAAAACCTGTTTAGTTTTTAAAGTTATGCTTGAGTGAGAATGCAGGGTTTCCGAGATCCATTTTATCTGACTGTGTCTTTACATGTCTTTGAGATTAAAGCCAGTCTTGTTCTGGTCTGGATTATTAACACCAGTTTGTCAGCTAGTTGGATCCACACCTGCAAAAAAAAAAAATCAGTCTGTGTGCTGTTGGAAAACATGATGTTCCTCAATTTTCAAAGTGAAAATGGTTCTTTTAGGCTTATCTGTGATATTTATAGCTCACTTTTTTACTCCACAGAACACACGTGCCTAATAAGGTGTGTGTGTGAGGCAGGGGAGATGACTAAGAGTGGAACAAGTCAGTGGCAAACCAGATCTCACCATTTTTAATGTTAATTTCCAAAGGTGTTGGAATCTGTTCACACTGGAAGAATTTTTGTGATTTTTATTGTTATTACATTACATTTTATTATATGAGTCTATCACAAGGTGATCCTTGATAGAGTGAGGCTGGTAAGAGGGCAATAGAGTGCCTGTAGCCAACAGGCACAGTGAGAGTTAGATAGATATAATTTCAGGTCCAAACCTGAAAGCAGGCTATACATGGAGTGGAACCTTCCAGACAGTCTCATATTCCGGGAGAAAGAAGTGGTGCAAAAATTCACGGTACCTGAAAACAAGTCCAAACACGGAACTCTCAGTCCCAGCAAATAGTCCCCTGGCATCCAGCGGCAAGAAAAACTAATGGGATTTTAATTTTTGGATACACTGTGTCCAATTCTGGGCACCACAATTCAAGAGAGTTATTGACAAGCTGGAATGTGTCCAGAGGAGGGCGACTAAAATATCAAGGGTCTGGAGAACAAGCCCTATGAGGAGTGGCTTAAGGAGCTGGGCATGTTTAGCCTGAAGAAGAGAAGGCTGAGAGGAGATATGATAGCCATGTATAAATATGTGAGAGGAAGCCACAGGGAGGGGGGAGCAAGCTTGTTTTCTGCTTCCCTGGAGACTAGGACACGAAACAATGGCTTCAAACTACAAGAAGGAGATTCCATCTGAACATGAGGAAGAACTTCCTGTTTTTTACATGGCAGTGTAAAAGAGGCCTGGAGCTGACTTTAAAGACAATTCAGAAAAGTCCTTCCTAAAGGTGCGGAATCCAACACTACTAATGCTCATCACAATAGGTGTGTTATTCATAATCTACCTGTGACGTTTCTAGTGACTGGTGATCCTCTGACACAACACATTCATGACAATTTATTGAAAAATAACCCACACATGAACTGGTGACATAACTTCATTTACCCCCTGCAAACATTTATAAGGTGTTTCCGCTTCTCTTTTCAGATGTCTTTTGCCTTTTTCCCATGTATATGTATATATGTAACTAGCTGTGCCCTGCCACGTGTTGCTGTGGCCTATAGTAAGAATTTTTGAAGTAGAGGTAGATATCTGGACTATTATGAAAGAGAGGTACCTACCTATTCCTTCCCCCTTTTCTTCCCCTTCCCCTTTCTCTCCTTTCTTCCTTCTCTACCTCTTTCTTTCATTCCTTCTTTCGCTCTTTGGTTTCATCCTTCCTTCTCTCTTTCCTTCCTTCCCTCCCCCTTTCTCTACTTCTTCCTTTGTCTCCTTTCTTCCCTCCCTGTTTCCTTCCTTCTTTCACTTTTTTATTTCCTTTTCTCCTTCCTTCTTTCTTTACTTCTTTCCTGCATTTCCCTCCATTTTTCTTTCCTTTCTACTTTCTCTTCTTCCTTCCTTCGGTACCTCTTGCTTTCCTTCCTTCTCTCCTTCCTTCCCTTTTTCCTTCCCTCCTTCCTTCTTTCCCTCCCTCCTTCTTTCTTCCTTTTTTGAATTTAAAGGTGTTTTGTGGGGTTTTTTTTTTTCAGTGATGGTCACTCCTTGGATTGTGAGGAATTTTGTTGCCAAACTTGGGGTTATTTGGCCCCGTAGTTTTTTTGTTTTTAAGCCCCTCATTATGCACAGAGCATTTATATATATATATAGATAATAATGTTTGTATGCGGAGGGCAGGCGGGCGGTGTATGTATGTATGTGGCAGCTTTCTGATTGGCTTCCACTTTCACAGACCACTGCAACCAGCACGGGTGACGGACCTGGACCAAACTTGGCACACATAACCCCCATGGCCTCCTTTATGTCCTGGTGAGGTTTGGGGGAGGACGGACAAAGGATGATCAAGAACAAACTTGAGACACAAAGCCCCCATAACCCACTCTACATCCTGGTGCTGTTTGGAGGAGGACAAACCATGGATGATGGGGGTCGCAGTACCTTCACTATCTTCCTGAGACCACTACAAGCCACATAATAACCAATAAAGACCAACCTTGGCACACAATGCTTTTCTCAAATAACCCAGGCAGCACCAGGTCACCAAGCTAATTTCAAATAAAGACTGATCTAGTTCCAATTAGGTTCAACTGTAATTAACACAATTGTATACTGCTTCCATTCTCATTCTTGGAGAGAGAATACCATACAGACTGTAGCCTTTATTTAATTGGCATTAACAGTGCACAGATGTCCTGCATATGTGTGAAACCTCTTATGTTTACCTATCCATGTCATTTGATATATGTTAGAACTTTTTCATCTTCAAAGTTCTTACAAGATTTCCTGGGGCCTCCATAAAACCCTTTGAGTTGGTGGGGGTAACAGATGATCTACTGATTTTGCTAGAGTAAATCAAATTCAGGCCTGGTCCACAACATGGTAAACCTAGACCTTACCTAAAACTCTAATAATTGTGCTTTTGGTGTTGAGGGAGACTGACAAAAATAAAAAAGGGAATTAAAACAAAATACATAATATTGTAATGAATTGGTCATTTTTGCAACAGTGTCCTGTTGTTTTAAGTCAAAAAGAGAATCATAGGTAGATTATTCCTCTTCATCCTGGAAAGAAGTGACAAGTGGAGTGCCACAGGGTTCCGTCCTGGGCCCGGTCCTGTTCAACATCTTTATTAATGACTTAGATAAAGGGTTAGAAGGCAATGATGGATTTGGACCAAATTTGACAAAGATACTCAATATGCCCAAATGTGAACACTGGTGGAGTTTGGGGAAATAGACCTTGACATTTGGAAGTTGTGGTTGCTGAGATTTCTAGTTCACCTACAATCAAAGAACCTTCAATACCGCACCAATGATAGAATTGGGTGAAACTTCCCACATAGAACACCCATGACCAACAGAAAATATTGTGCTTTCTGATGGTCTTTGGTGACCCCTCTGACACCCCCTCGTGACCCTTCCCCCAGGGGTCCCGACCCCCAGGTTGAGAAACACTACTATAGAGTAAGATCATGTACATGTCTACTTACTGGCTGATCTACTGAGTCAAATGGGGCTTATTTCCAAGGAAATATGCCAAGATTGTAGCCATAAAAACAGTGTTCTGTTTTATAACCCCACATTTATGATTCAATCATTAAATTACATTATTAGATACTTAGGATTATGTTGTGGCAGCCAAAAGCTCCTTGATGATATCTATATTTGGTCCTGCCAGTACAAAGAATAGGTAGCTGGTAACCTTGAAACTACTGTGGCCAATATCACTTGCTACCGGTAGAATATTTGGAGAAGCAAAAAGAAATCTTGATTGATTCATTATTCCTGTGTCAGTGGGAAATTCTGCACCTTCCCGACCCTTTGACTAAATGCTAGTATTTTACCCAATTACAAGACATCTTTCCATTTTCTCCAATTTCAGTTCCATCACCTTAATGCTGTCGAGATTGAAAAGCAAATACAGTTTTGAGTCATCTGTGTTTTTCCTAGGGTGTTCCAAAATGCAGCAGATTTTAAGAGATACTAAGGCATAGCTAATGCACAACGTTTGCAATCATGCTGTGGGCAAAGCAGCTTCTTTCTAACATATAAAGCATTTCTGTGACTTTAGAAAGAAGACACTAAGTTATTCAATCATACTTCTCAGTACATTTTTTAAGATGCTCATCATTACACCACAATGGTTTGTTTCTGCTGTGTTACTAGCACAAGCATTCTTTGCCCTTTAAAAAAGTAAAACAAGTTTTGCATGCAAAAAGGTAGTAATAATAATAATAATAAACTTTATTTATACTCCGCCACCATCTCCCCAATGGGGATTTGGAGCGGCTTACATGAGGCCAAGCACAAACAACAAATTACAATAAAGCAAAACTCAAAATGCAAATTGAAAATGCAACAATAAACAACATCATAATTACATAAAACATGTGAATACATAACAACATAAAATTACAATAAGCACAATCACAATGACAATGGGCGGGCTACATGTAATGATTAAAAGAAAAACTAATTAAAACTAGTTAAAAACTTGGGCGAGATAAAAGAGAGGCAGATTATTTGTGGAGGAGGGCTCATTATTGCGGGGTTGTGGAATCAAGCTTTCCCACGAGGGGGTGGTGGTGGACGTATACTCCAATGACAGGACATTAAGGCTAAGCAATAGTGTGGGATTGGATACCTGCTCACCAAAGGCACAGCAGAAGTGCCAGGTTTTAAGGTTCTTTTTAAAGGTTTCTAGAGTAGGGTCTTTCCTAATTTCTCCAGGTAATGAGTTCCAGAGTCTGGGGGCCATAGAGGAAAAAGCTCTCTCCCCTGTACTTACCAGGCGAGCTTGTGAAACTGGCAGGGGCAAAAGAAGGGCCTCCCCGGAAGAATGGAGGGCCCGAGTTGGTTCATGGAGGAAGATATGGTCACGAAGGTAGGCGGGTCCCAAACCATTCTGGGCTTTATAGGTGATAACCTACACCTTGAATTGGGACCGGAAAATAAATGGCAGCCAGTGGAGCTCCTTAAACAGGGGGGTTGACCACTCCCTGTAAGTCGCCCTCTACTTTCATGGGGACTAGGGGTGCAGGATTTTATTTTTTATTTTTATTTCAAAGTTTTCTATACCAACCTTCTCACCTCATTGAGAGACTCAGCCTGGTTTCCAACCATAAAAACACATGCAATCAGTAAAATATCATAGTTCATAATTACCGTAACACATTTAAAATAACATTTAATCCCTGTGAAATTAAGTAAACTGACTATTTTCTTAGTTTGTAAAATATTCTCTCTAGAAATCTCTCAGGGCCCATCCAGACAGTCACTTTATTGCAGAAACTTCCACAATAAAAAAAGGAGCAGTCAAGATGACGTTCTGGCCAACCCGCAATATATTTGCCACAAACCAGGAAAACCCTGGTTTGCGGTGAATTCATTAGATAATAGATTTTTTTCTGTGCCTTCTTGGAAAGCGCGGGATAAACCCACCATTCCCACAGTTATCTGGACTAAATTAGTCTGGAAAACTGGGAATCCCCCCCAACCCCCAAACCCCTTTTAAAAGTAAGGAAATCTTGCCCGGCCTCCATTACAGTTTTGTCATAGCTCTACCAGCACATAGAAATGACACGCCAAGAGAGCAGAGGGGGAGCGATTTCCTCTCCCTCCCCCCATGCTCTCCTGATGCATCATTTCTAAATGCCAGGAGAACTCCAGCAAGACTATAATGCAGGCCAGGTGAGTTTATTTTACTTTTAAAAGGAGTTTGGGGGCTGTGAGGTGGGGGAGAGGATCTCCAGATGTTCTGCTGGGCCAGAACAGAATATCTGGACACCCACCCCAGAAAGCATGTGTAGACAGGCCCCCAGAAACATCCATGTTTTTTAAATGCAGATGCTCCTGGGATAAAGAGCTGTCTGGAAGCACCCTCTTCCATTTCCCTTTCCATCTTGTATGTTGTCTTGGTTTTCTCTTATCTTCCCCTGCTTCCTTTATGCTCTTAACATCTTTTAACCAGTTTTTGGGAAAACAATAGCAACTGCAAAAAGGGCAGGAATCACTTCACCTTACACCCCCTGGAAAGGCACACCACTGTGTTTCAGTGTGTTAAAAATGGCATCATGCCACCCCTGACTGCCACATGAGCCAATTTTCAGCCTTTTGTTGTTGTGGTGGTATTCTGAAGGCAGAGGTAAACTGCCACCTGAAAGCAGAGGTAAACTGCAATGTTGGATCAGTTAGGTAAAGGTAGTCCCCTGACATTAAGTCAAGTCATGTCTGACTCTGGGGTGTTGAGCTCATTTCCATTTCTAAGCCGAAGAGCTAGCATTGTATAGACACCTCCAAGGTCATGTGGCTGGCATGACTGCATGGAGCGCCGTTACCTTCCCGCCGGAGCGGTACCTATTGATCTACTCATATTTGCATGTTTTCGAACTGCTAGGTTGACAGAAGCTAGGGCTGACAGTGGAAGCTCACGCTGCTCCCCAAAATCGAACCTGCGACCTTTCGGTCAACAAATTCAGCAGCTCAGTGCTTTAACCCACTGCGCCACCAGGGATCAGTTATCACATGCTAAAGCACACCATCCAAATTTCACAGATGAAAACGGGGACATGGGAAGCCAAGCAATATCAGGGTGTCATCAAAATGGTGTCAAGGAGGAACACACAAGCTAGGAAAGGCTCCAGTGGTTTACCTTTGTCTAAATCTACTGAGAGGGCAAGATGCCACCCCTTCTGTCCTGCCCCCTTTACTGAGTTAATTTTGCACTTTGAACTCCGTTTGCGGCAACTGAAGTAAGATGAGGACAGAGGAGAAGGGAAGTGGGAAGAGGAGAGAGAAACAGGAACATTTTCAAAGCAGCTGGAAAAGTGGAACTGCAGATGATTTATTGGAACTTTTAGATCTGAACAGTTGGGGTTATGTTAGAGTGCTCTGTTACTGTTGTGAAATGATTACATGGAATAATGGGAGTTGTGATCAGATTGAAGAGAACAGTTACTCTTTGGATTCTAATATCTGAACAGTTTGGTCATTCTGGAACAGAACTGCCATTCTTGTCTTTCCTGAGCTTGGGAAGCTTAGGGACACTGGATGCCAGTTACCATCTCCTGTCATCGTCCATGTCACAGCAGTTTCTAAGACATGGATTCCATCTGTTGGCCATCATCTAAAGTGATGTCTTTTGAGGCAACAGGACAATCAGGGAAGGGAGGGGGAATGGAAGGGGGATTCTTCTTCTCCCCTCTCTCTTGTCACCGTGTTGCCCTGTCCGGTGTCACTGCAGATGATGTCCAAAAGGTAGGACCCATATGGTGGCTGGAGATAAGAGGATGAGATTTTGCTGCATGGATGATTAGATTGATAGGTCCAGAACTGGTTTGAGGTCAGGAAGGGGATCATATTAACCATGGAACCTGTCCTCAAGCTCTTGTGCAGGGTTTTTTTTCCCCTTTTTATTTCCAGAAGAGATGCACATTAGCGCACCATAGACCTAGGAGATGGAAAAATGAGGGATAGCCTCAAGATAATCAATTCCTCCTCCCAAGGGATCAATTAGTTCCCTGCTAGCCAGTCATGACCTTGCCGTATTTTGTCCCCCTGTCCTCCGCGTCATATTTCAAATTCTACAAAGCACTTTAACAAGGGTGAGTGTCTACAGCAGGGATCCTCAAACTAAGGCCCGGGGGCTGGATATGGCCCTCCAAGGTCTTTTACCTGACCCTTGATCAGGATCTACCTAAGTCTGAAACAATTTGAAAGTGCAACAACAGCAACAATCCTATCCCATCAGCCAAAAGCAGGTCCACATTTCCTATGGAAATACTAATAAGTTTATATTTGTTAAAACCATTCTTCATTTTAATTACTGTATTGTTTGTGTTTTTTGCACTACAAATGAGATATGTGCAGTGTGCAAGGAATTCATGTTTTTTCCTCATTATAATCTGGCCCTCAAACAGCTTGAGGCACTGTGACCTGGCCCTCTGTTTAAAGAGTTTGAGGACCCCTGGTCTACAGTGTGCCCCACATTCTATGGAGCCAATTTCACCCAGGGATCTGGGGCATATCTGGTGCAGCACATTAAAGAGCTTAACTCAGTCTTTCCTGCAACTTTCTTGAATGTACTATAATCCATTTAATCTGCATTTTGTGGTTTCCGCAGTTTCAAGTCAACTTGGAGCTGCATCAAATGGTCAATATTGATTTATGCTATTACTATAAAAGCCAATTAAATGATTCTAGGATTGTGGGAGGGAATATAATTTCATCTGTTTTAATCTAAATTAATTCAGATATTTTATAGCACATTGTTTTCATTATGGGTGTTTAAGAAATACAACTTTTCAGAATCTTCTAACTAGCATGATCAGTAGTCTAGAAACATAGTGGGTTTTTTTCAAGTTTTGGTATCTATCTACATAAGTGTCCATAGCATTTTTTCATCACCAGCACATCTGGTTGTTGGGTGTACTCCTACTATATGTGGAGGTACTATTTGTTTGAGTCATCCTTTTTTCCCTTCTTGAAGACTGGGACCACATTGGCCCTCCTCCAATCTGCTGGAACTTCTCCTGTTCTCCAAGAACCTCAAAGATGATTGCCAATGCTTCAGAGGTGACTTCCACTAGTTCCTTCAATACTCTTGGATGTAGTTGATCTGGCCCTGGGGACTTGAACTCATTTAGAGAGGCCAGGTATTCCTGGACGACCTGTTTCCCAATTTGGGGTTGGATGTCCTCTAATCCTTCATCCACTCCATCTTGCTGAGGTTGACGATGACTTTCTTTTTGTGAGAAGACTGAGGCAAAGAAGGCATTAAGTAGTTCTGCCTTTTCCCTATCCCCTGTCAGCATTGCCACATCTTCTCCTCGAAGAGGCCCTATTGCCTCCTTGTTCTTCCTTTTTCTACTGACATAAGAAAAGAAGCCCTTTTATTGTTTTTAATGTCCCTGGCAAGCCTGAGTTCGTTTTGTGATTTAGCCTTGAGGACGTTTTCCCTACAGGAGTTGCCTATTTGTTTAAATTCTTCTTTAGTAGAATGTGGTGCCCAGAATTGTGTCCAATTCTGGGCACCACAATTGAAGAGAGATATTGACAAGCTGGAATGTGTCCAGAGGAGGGCGACTAAAATGATCAAGGGTCTGGAGAACAAGCCCTATGAAGAGTGGCTTCAAGAGCTGGGCATGTTTAGCCTGAAGAGGAGAAGGCTGAGAGCTGATATGATAGCCATGTATAAATATGTGAGAGGAAGTCACAGGGAGGAGGGAGCAAGCTTGTTTTCTGCTTCCCTGGAGACTAGGACATGGAACAATGGCTTCAAACTACAAGAGAGGAGATTCCATCTGAACATGAGGAAGAACTTCCTGACTGTGAGATAGCTGTTTGGCAGTGGAACTCTCTGCCCTGGAGTGTGGTGGAGGCTCCTTCTTTGGAAGCTTTTTGTTGAGATTAACTTCACAATTCAGCAGCAGATTGGTTGCACAACTTCAGCGCTTTCCAGTAGCTTCTTCCTGCAGAGTATTCTCAGTCAACTGCTCCCACAAACTGCAGTTGCTCTGGAACCTTTTACAGACACTTGAGCACATGCCCGGCCATTGTCAGTTTTATCATTGCCTTTCCCCCAGTCTAGATGACATTACAAACTTACCACAGCATACAGTTATATCTTGTCTTAGCAGGCAGGTTCTTTTAATTACATATAGCCTTCGACGAACAATATCACAGCACAAGGAGGGAAAATACACTGTACATGACTTCTTTATATACAATTCATTTACACAAAGCAATCTTAACTTAACTCAGACCCAGGATTACATCATTCACAATCACCTGGACCAGGCCAGAACACATTCCCCAAATGAAGTTCTATATACAGTTAATGCATGACTCAGCATTTCCAACAGAAGCCTATTAGCAGTGCACGACTCAGCTATATTACATTACAATACATTGTAAAACCTGACACTTTTAAACAGAGGCTGGATGGCCATCTGTCAGGGGTGCTTTGAATGCAATATTCCTGCATCTTGGCAGGGGGTTGGACTGGATGGCCCATGAGGTCTCTTTCAACTCTATGATTCTATGATTCTATGATTAGTCTGGAGAACAAGCCCTATGAGGAGCGGCTTAAGGAACTGGGCATGTTTAGCCTGAAGAAGAGAAGGCTGAGAGGAGATATGAGCCATGTATAAATATGTGAGAGGAAGCCACAGGGAGGAGGGAGCAAGCTTGTTTTCTGCTTCCTTGGAGACTAGGACGGAACAATGGCTTCAAACTACAAGAGAGGAGATTCCATCTGAACATGAGGAAGAACTTCCTGACTGTGAGAGCCGTTCAGCAGTGGAACTCTCTGCCCCGGAGTGTGGTGTAGGCTCCTTCTTTGGAAGCTTTTAAGCAGAGGCTGGATGGCCATTTGGCAGTATTCCTGCTTCTTGGCAGGGGGTTGGACTGGATGGCCCATGAGGTCTCTTCCAACTCTTTGATTCTATGATTCTATGATTATGGTTGAAAACCATTAACAGAGTTGTAAGAAATGAAACAGGCTGTAAAATCAGTATTTAGAACAATCTCTATGGCAGAAGGGGTTTTCCATTTTGTTGCTGATCATAAAATGACGAGTCTTTTAGCTGTATGGAAACAACATTTGAGAACTGTCTTTTAATCTTCTCCTTTGTTCTCTGTCTTAGATATCAACTCCAAATGTTATGTGCTCCTTTGTGCTCAGATTCATAATCTTCTCCAGAACATAATACTAAAGTCAAGAATTATCAGGCTACTCGCAGAGAATTTCGTCCCTTGATTGCTTTCCAGAAAAATGTTTTCAATTCTTTCTCTTGCCAAATGTATGCTGTGGATCATACTAACCATTTTTCCCAAGCGTTCTTGACCCCTCCCTTGATGCTCACCATAATAAACGAATTTGCAGTAATGGTTGGGGGGAATTTGGCAGATGTTTGCAAATGAGGGGTCTGCCACAAGCTATGCATCTACATTGCGAAACAGCCCTGTTTCTAGGAAGTGGTTGGTTATTTTTATAATTCAAGGAATACAGACAAAATATCATGTGAAGCATTCCTTAACATAACATAATCCCCACAGCATTATTCATGATACCTCCTTGGACTCATTGCAGTTTTGACAGCTCAACTAAACATATGGCATCCAAGTTTGAAAGTTGGTCTTTGAGACAGAATCATATAGGACAACTGGGATGAATCGGCCAAGGATTTTAGTAAGGTATTTCTGGCTTTTCATTTGTATTTAGAATTAGCTACATGGGTAGAGATTGCTAAAGTCATGCTCTCACCCCACATGTGGCCCAGTACATTGTTATCTTTCTGTTTTCAAAGTGTCTAGAAATGGGGTGGGGGGGACTGCATGGGACAAAATACTCTTTGGCCTCATCTCTTTATTATCTTTTAACTACTATTCCTCTTTTCTCTAAAAGTATGCCATGATATTGAACTGATTCATGGTTTTGGTAGCTCTAAGGCTTCTTGAGCTAATGTAAGTCAAATGCTTTGTATGCTCAAAAATTCCTTTGAATTATGAAATTCTACTCTTAGAATGGATATAATATAGTAACAGCCATGCCACTATTAAATAATGAGTATCCAGAGTACAGTCTTCAAATTGTATGTCACTGAATATGTACAAAAGGCAACTAGCTTTGACATTAAATTGCTTTCACTTTTAAAAAGCCAATTAACATAGTCTTATGCAGGGGTCCCCAAACTACGGCCCACGGGCCACTTCCGGCCCGCCAAGGGCCCCGATCTGGCCCGCAGAGGAGGAGGAGCGCCCCCCCCCCCACACACAGTGCCACTCCGTTGGCTGGCTCACACTGTCCATGGGGCCCGATGGACTGTGTGAGCCAGCCAAGGGAGGCTGCTCCACATGGTCTACTTGCTGGTAAAGCACCTTGCGAAGTGCTTTACTCACAAGTAGGCCGCGCGGGCCTGCTCCTCCCTTGGCAGGCTCACGCTGTCCATCGGGCCTGATGGACAGCGTGAGCCAGCCAAGGGAGGCTGCTCCGCGTGGTCTACTCACAAGTAGGCCGCATGGGCCTTCTCCTCCTTGGAAGGCTCACACTATCCGTCAGGCCTGATGGACAGCGTGAGCCAGCCAAGGGAGGAGCAGGCCCGCGCAGTTTAAAAAGTTTGAGGACCCCTGGTCTTATGCATGCCCTACAAAACAAAATTTGTCATACGGCAAAGGAAAAGAAGACAGGAAGCTTGTGGCAGGAATGTACATTGTAAATAAATAAATAAAGCTTTGGGTTGTTGTAGGTTTTTTGGGCTATATGGCCATGTTCTAGAAGCCCTCACAACCTCTGAAAATGCTTGCCATAGATGCAGGTGAAACATCAGGAGAGACTGCTTCTAGAACATGGCCATATAGTCCAAAAAACCTACAACAGCCTAGTGATTCCAGCCATGGAAATCTTCGCCAATACATCAATAAAAGCTTTATTTATATACCACCCTATCTCCCCAAGACGGCTCAAGGTGGTTCTTTTTTAGGCTGATCCTTTATGAAAACACGAAGAACTATTTATTCTAGAATTCACCCAATTGCACAACACTTTATTTTTTTCATGTCAGGAGTGACTTGGGAAATTGCAAGTCACTTCTGGTGTGAGAGAATTGGCCGTCTGCAAGGACATTGCCCAGGACACCCGGATGTTTGATGTTTTACCATCCTTGTGGGAGGCTTCTCTTATGTCCCTGCAACAAATTACAGCAAAATAAAACCAAAAACACAAACAATAAACAACAACATCATAATTACATTAAACATATGAATGCATAGGTAAAAGGTAAAGGTAGTCCCCTGACATTAAGTCCAGTCATGTCTGACTCTGGAGTGTGGTGCTCATCTCCATTTCTAAGCCGAAGAGCCGGCGTTGTCCGTAGACACCTCCAAGGTCATGTGGCCGGCAGGACTGCATGGAGCGCCGTTATATCATTATGAATGCATAATGATATAAAATTACAATAAATACAATCACAGTGACAATGGGCGGGCTACATGTAATGATTAAAATGAAAATTAATTAAAAACTAGTTAAAAACCCGGGTGAGATAAAGGAGAAGCAGGTTATTTGCGGAGGAGGGCTCATTAAAACGGGGGTTATGGAATCAAGCTTTCTCACAAGGGGGATGTATACTCCAATGACAGAATGTTGAGGCTAAGCAATAGTGTGAAGTTGTATACCTACTCACCAAAGGCGCAGCAGAAGAGCCAGGTTTTAAGGTTCTTTTTAAAGGTTTCTAGGGTAGGGGCTTTCCTAATGTCTCCAGGCAGGGGCGGCTCAACCCATTATGCAAAGTAAGCATTCGCAGTATAGTTGATTCTGCCCAGGGGCACTCTTGAGGTGCTCTTGAGGGAAAATAGACCTTGACATATGCGAGTTGTAGTTACTGGGATGTATAGTTCACTTACAATCACAGAGCATTCTGAACTCCACCAATGATGGAATTGAACCAAATATGGCACGCAGAACTCCCACAACGAACAGAAAATATGTATCAGTGATTGGTTGGGGGGGGGACCAAAATACTGTTTGCTTACCATTGAAAATTACCTAGGGCCGCCTCTGTCTCCAGGTAATGAGTTCCAGAGTCGGACACAACTGCATCCCACTGCAAGATACTCCACTTTGGCAGAAAAAATGAAATGCAAAGATACAGAATGGGGGACGCCTGGCTCGAGAGCAGTACGTGTGAAAAAGATCTTGGAGTCCTCGTGGACAACAGTTAAACATGAGCCAACAATGTGATGTGGCGGCAAAAAAAGCCAATGGGATTTTGGCCTGCATCAATAGGAGCATAGTGTCTAGATCTAAGGAAGTAATGCTACCCCTCTATTCTGCTTTGGTTAGACCACATCTGGAATATTGTGTCCAATTCTGGGCACCACAATTCAAGAGAGATATTGACAAGCTGGAATGTGTCCAGAGGAGGGCGACTAAAATGATCAAGGGTCTGGAGAACAAGCCCTATGAGGAGCGGCTTAAGGAGCTGGGCATGTTTAGCCTGAAGAAGAGAAGGCTGAGAGGAGATATGATAGCCATGTATAAATGTGAGAGGAAGCCACAGGGAGGAGGGAGCAAGCTTGTTTTCTGCTTCCTGGAGACTAGGACGCGGAACAATGGCTTCAAACTACAAGAAAGGAGATTCCATCTGAACATGAGGAAGAACTTCCTGACTGTGTGAGCCGTTCAGCAGTGGAACTCTCTGCCCCGGAGTGTGGTGGAGGCTCCTTCTTTGGAAGCTTTTAAACAGAGGCTGGATGGCCATCTGTCAGGGGTGATTTGAATGCAATATTCCTGCTTCTTGGCAGGGGGTTGGACTGGATGGCCCATGAGGTCTCTTCCAACTCTTTGATTCTATGATTCTATGATTCTATAATATGGAGGGCAACAACTGAATGAAATCTGCCAGGTATGTCTTCTATTTCTTCCTTACTGAAGTTTTCCTGTACTCTAATTCCATTAAAATGTTCTGCTCATGAATAGAGCTTGGAAATAATTAATTTAAAATTCATTTGTTACTCCTAATCCATTTTTCAACAATGAATTTAAATGGGTCATTTAATTATTAAATGCAAACAATGTTATATTTTTGTGTAATACTTCCATTTCACATGATGTTACTTTGAGGGGACGATTTGTGGGACATTATTAATTTTAAATCATTGTTCCTTCAACAATTCAGGAAGTTACTGTTTTGTTAATGGTTAATATGGCCAATTAATTTTTAAAAATATTTGTGGAGTTTTAATTTGAAGTGATATTTCCAAGCTCTGACCACAACATTTTCTACATAAGCATCAAGATGTTTGAAAGATACCATGATGTTTGGAAGGTTTCTGTGAGCAGAGCTGACAGAGGTCCTCCTGGTCGATCGTAAACCAGATCGGGGTATAGGGTGGCAACCTGTGCTGGACGGGGTTACACTCCCCCTGAAGACACAGGTCTGCAGTTTGAGTGTCCTTCTTGACTCATCACTTACACATGAAGCTCAGGCGTCGGCGGTGGCCGGGAGGGCCTTTGCACAATTAAGACTCGTGCACCAACTGCAACCATATCTCGTGAAGGCGGATCTGGCCAGGGTGGTCCATGCCTTAGTCACCTACAGATTAGACTACTGTAATGCACTCTACGTGGGGTTGCCCTTGAAAACGGCCTCGAAATTCCAACTGGTCCAACGGGTGGCGGTCAGATTGTTAACTGGTGCTCTTTACAGGGAGAGGTCAACCCTCCTGTTTAAGGAGCTCCATTGGCTGCCATTCATTTTCCGGTAACAATTCAAGGTGTTGGTGCTTACCTACAAAGCCCTAAACGGTTTGGGACCCACCTACCTGCGTGACCGCATTTCTGTATACGAACCCACACGATCTTTTCGATCTTCTGGAGAGGCCCTGCTCGCAATCCCACCTGTATTGCAAGTGCGATTAGTGGGGACAAGGGACAGGGCCTTCTCTGGGGTGGCCCCCCGACTCTGGAATTCACTACCCAAGGATATCAGGCATGCTCCGACGCTGGCAGTCTTTAGGGGTTTGAAAACGTGGCTGTTCCAGTGTGCCTTCCCCGAACAGGAAACCCCAAAGCACTTTGTCCCAAATGTACTTTACTAGAAATCTAGGATTGTCTGCATGCCCTATCTTTTTCCAAAAATACCTATCCATTTCACCCGGTCATGCCCAGTTTTTAATTTTTTTTTAATCCATTACAACTGGCCCTGACACTGATTTTAATTGCGTCGTGCTGTCATTGTCAATGTCTATTGCTTGAGTCATTTATTGATGTATTGTTTGTTGTTGTTTATTGATGTATTGGGTTTCGGACTCTTGTACGCCGCACCGAGTCCTTCGGGAGATGGTAGCGGGTTATAAATAAAGGATTGTTATTATTATTATTATTATTATTATTATTATTATTATTTCAGACACTGAACTTGTGAGTACTTGGGATTTTCTTTTGTAAGAAAATATTAGTTTTGATTATTCAATTGATATATTTCTTAAAACAGTAGAAAAATATTTGTAAGTATAGGAGGTGTGATTAGAAATGTTAATAATAGGCCTTTGAGATTTAATTGAACTAAACCTTTAGCCTCAAGTTGGAGGGTACATTTTTAAGTTGTAGCTTGTTACAGTGAAAAGGAATGAGAAAGCATTTCCTTTAGTTTCAGTTTCAGGTCAGGTCAGGTTAGATTGACTCACTTTAGGTTTAACCTACATTTCCCACTGATTGACTGAGACCAAATGAAAGAGAATTTGCCAGAGCTGCTACCACTGCAGCTGTTCTGTATTTAAGTAGGAAAAATGGGAGGTAGAAAATAATTCTCACCGTGTGATACAATATTTTGAAATTATGTAAAATACTGTAACTCTTTCACTCCCCTGTGCTTGAAGTGGTGAACACTCGAGCGGTTTAATTACTGTTTTTAATATGTTTAATGTATTGTTGAATGTTTTTATGATGACAGCATCATATGGTGCTTCTGTGAGGCCACCCTGAGTCCCCCCTCGAGGATGAGAAGGGTGGTGTATAAATATTTATTATTTATTTACAGCTTTTATATTCCACTCTTCTCACCCCGCAGGGGACTCAGGGCGGATTACAGTGTACACATATATGCAAACATTCAATGCCAATTTTTGACATACAAACATATACAGACATACACAGAGGCTATTTAACTTTTTCTGGCCGCCAGGGAGCTGTCCTTTCATCGTCCATCTGCGACGCTGATGAAGCACTTCCGCATTCCCCGCATGCTTCCCCGCTGGAATGCTTTGCTGGAGTCTTCTTTATGGCCTCATAAATCAGTTAATTTAGCCTCCCCACACTTTAAGGTGGTACCTAATTTTCTTACTTGACAGATGCAACTGTCTTTCGGGTTGCAAAGGTCGACAACAGGCTACACAATTGGTTGGAAACCCACTCCAACCCAGGCTGGCTTCGAACTCATGACCTTTTGGTCAGAGTGATCTTAATGCAGCTGACACTCAGCCAGCTGCGCCACATAGCTATCATATCTCCTCTCCTCCTTCTCCCCCACCCCCGGGGGGGGGGGGGGGGACTCAGTGCGGTCAACACAGGCAACAATTCGTTGCCACAATATCAATAAACAACAATATAAAACCATAAATACATAATAGATTAAAACAGGTACATTAATTAAGCGTTGCTGTAGCCCAGCCTGCGTATATGTGTTGTGTGTGTATATATATGTTTGTGTATTTGTGTATATATGTGTGTTTGTGTACAGAAGAAGAAGAAGAAGAAGAAGAGGAAGAGGAGGAGGAGGAAGAAGAAGAAGAAGAAGAAGAAGAAGAAGAAGAAGAAGAAGAAGAAGAAGAAGAAGAAGAAGAAGAGAACTTTATTTTCCTATCCCGCCTCTATCTCCCCGAAGGGACTCGGGGCGGTTTACATGTGGCCAAGCCCAGGGAGCATACAATTAAAAGCAAAGCAATAACAAAATACAATTTAAAAAGCATGAAACAACATAACAATAATAGACAAGCATCAAGCAACAAAAGAACTAATTTGAAAAGTCCAATATACGGGCTGATTAAAGAGTAATTGGATTCAATAAGGTGGATGAAAATGTATAATAGCATAGGAAATCATGAAAACAAAGCAATTTAACAGGATCAGTTTGACTCACAAAATCTGAATAGTGATGTAATATAGGAAATTCTGGTTGAATGATAATTAGGTCATGATACAGGTCGTATGTCATGGGGTATATATGTGGTTTTGCGCATGCGTTGTAAGGTATTTTTTGTGTTTTGGCTTTTTAAGTCTCTTCTGCTGTGTTTTTCAGTGTTTTCATGAGTGATGGTCACTTGTTGGCCTGATAAAATTATTATTATTTTTTAGTGAAGGACATACATTGGGTTGTTAGGTGTGTTGTGTCCAAATTTGGTGTCAATTTGTCCAGTGGTTTTTGAGTTATGTTAATCCCACAAACGAACATTACATTTTTATTTATATAGATAATCACATAGCCGTTTCAAATTATCATAAGAGTCGTATGGTCCAGTTCAATGTCCAAAGTGCTGCTAGCCAAAAGCCTGGTTCCAAAACCACCATCTTAGTTTTTTTTTCCTAAAGGAAAGGAAGGAGGACACTGCTCTAATCTAGAGCTTCAAGAATAGTTTTGTGAGATAGGATTTCCATATACCAGAATTTCTCAAACTGTGCTCCTCCAGATGTTTTGGACTTCAGCTCCCACAATTCCTAACAGCTGGTAAGCTAGCTGAGATTTCTGGAAGCTGGTCCAAGACACCTGGAGGAGCACAGTTTGAGAAACACTGCCATACACATTAACCATTAGTAGACCCCATTTTTTCTGTTTATTTTTTTATCGTGTCAGGAGCGAACCAAATCAGTTGTATGCATTAAAAAACAGACAAAGAAACAAACAAAACACAAAATTTGCAGACTTGGTATTCTATTAAATGTCCTTTGACCAGTAGCTGGCCACTTGGAGTGCCTCTGGTGTTGCTGCAAGAAGGTCCTCCATTGTGCATGTGGCAGGGCTCAGGTTGCATTGCAGTAGGTGGTCTGTGGTTTGCTCTTCTCCACACTCGCATGTCGTGGATTCCACTTTGTAGCCCCATTTCTTAAAGTTGGCTCTGCATCTTGTGGTGCCAGAGCGCAGTCTGTTCAGCGCCTTCCAAGTTGCCCAGTTTTCTGTGTGCCCAGGAGGGAGTCTCTCATTTGGTATCAGCCATTGATTGAGGTTCTGGGTTTTAACCTGCCACTTTTGGACTCTTGCTTGCTGAGGTGTTCCAGCGAGTGTCTCTGTAGATCTTAGAAAACTATTTCTTGATTTAAGTCATTGATGCTGGCTGATACTCAAACAAGGGATGAGCTGGAGATGTCTCTGCCTTGGTCCTTTCACTATTGGCTGCTACTTCCCGGCGGATGTCAGGTGGTGCAATACCGGCTAAGCAGTGTAATTTCTCCAGTGGTGTAGGGCGCAGACACCCCGTGATAATGCGGCATGTCTCATTAAGAGCCACATCTACTATTTTAGCATGGCGAGATGTGTTCCACACTGGGCATGCATACTCAGCAGCAGAGTAGCATAGCGCAAGGGCAGATGTCTTCACTGGTTGTGATCCCCAGGTTGTGCCAGTCAGCTTTCGTATGATATTGTTTCTAGCACCCACTTTTTGTTTGATGTTCAGGCAGTGCTTCTTGTAGGTCAGAGCACGGTCCAGAGTGACTCCCAGGTATTTGGGTGTGCTGCAATGCTCCAGTGGGATTCCTTCCCAGGTCATCCTCAGAGCTCGGGATGCTTGTCTGTTCTTAAGGTGAAAGGCACATGTCTGTGTTTTAGATGGGTTAGGGACCAGCTGGTTTTCCCTGTAATAGGCAGTAAGGGCACCTAGAGCTTCGGAGAGTTCAACCATCTCAAAGCTCCCTGCTTGAGCAGTAATGGCACGATCATTACAGTTAGCCACTGTAAAGGCTCCAGGTCCTATTTTCATCTCCCCAGATCCCACTACCCTACCCTTCCTGCTGTTGCACAAGCACAACCTAGCTTTCCTTAATTGTAGTCCTAAAATTTTTGACTAGGGGCCCTTCCACACAGCCCTATATCCCAGAATATCAAGACAGAAAATCCCACATTATCCGAGTGTGGACTCAGATAACCCAATTCAAAGCAGATATTGTGGGATTTTCTGTGGAAGGGGCCTAGGTCTCATTTTCCAAAGCAGCACCAAATTTGCTCTGTCATTTAAGCATAGCTTACTTCCATTTGCGACCTATTATGATTTATAAAAATTTTCTACAGAAGCGGCAGCTCATTTGTTAACCCCTTGCTATTGTTACAGATCTCCATTCTCACAATGGCCTTTCTTCTGTTTGAATACTGCAACTTTCTAAGGAAATCTGCTAGAAAGACGTTTACAAGATCCTCAGATGAATGGTTTTAACGAATATCAAACTCCCTCTTTTTAACAGTGCCAGTTGAATTGAAAGATGGAATGGCCTAGATATAAGTCTTGAATAATTTGAAAAGACTTCCTTTTTTTTCCCTCTCACTGAAACTCTCTTCCCCGCCCCTTTCACATTTCTCAAGGCATTAAAAACGGTGGATCCTAGAAAAGGAGACTGGAGTTCAAAAAGATCATTTAGGACACAGAGTATAGATTTCTAAATTTGCAAGGATTTTATTACATTTAAAATATATATTATCACAAATACTCTTTTTCCAAAAGCTCGATAAGACTTAAAATCATATAGCTCCCAGGTGGTCTTCAATTCAAACAATTTATGCAGACCTGCTTCAACAACAGAATAGCATCGTGATGCCGTTGGTTTAGACTTTCTTATATCTCAAATGAACGTTGTATGCATGTGGGTCATCCTTAACCTATATTAGAAAGGACAAAACACAAAGTATATGTATATGATATGGTTTCCTTAATCCATTCCAGAGGTCCAGTAAACTGACTCACAACCACTTATTCCAACTCTGTTTTCCTTGAATATGGTCTTCCTCTGGGCTTTCTGGGCCCGGTCCTGTTCAACATCTTTATTAATGACTTAGATGAAGGGCTAGAAGGCATGATCATCAAGTTTGCAGACGACACCAAATTGGAAAGGATAGCCAATACTCCAGAAGACAGGAGCAGAATTCAAAATGATCTTAACAGGTTAGAGACAAGGGCCAAAACTAACAAAATGAAGTTCAGCAGGGACAAATGCAAGAGACTCCACTTAGGCAGGAAAAACGAAATGCAAAGATACAGAATGGGGGACGATGCCTGTCTCGAGAGCAGTACGTGTGAAAAAGATCTTGGAGTCCTCGTGGACAACAAATTAAACATGAGCCAACAATGTGATGTGGCAGCAAAAAAAGCCAATGGGATTTTGGTCTGCATCAATAGGAGCATAGCGTCTAGACCTAGGGAAGTAATGCTACCCCTCTATTCCACCTTGGTTAGACCACACCTGGAATATTGTGTCCAATTCTGGGCACCACAATTCAAGAGAGATATTAACAAGCTGGAATGTGTCCAGAGGATGGTGACAAAAATGATCAAGGGTCTGGAGAACAAGCCCTATGAGGAGCAGCTTAAGGAGCTGGGCATGTTTAGCCTGAAGAAGAGAAGGCTGAGAGGAGATATGATAGCCATGTATAAATATGTGAGAGGAAGCCACAGGGAGGAGGGAGCAAGCTTGTTTTCTGCTTCCCTGGAGACTAGGACGTGGAACAATGGCTTCAAACTACAAGAGAGGAGATTCCATCTGAACATGAGGAAGAACTTCCTGACTGTGAGAGCCGTTCAGCAGTGGAACTCTCTGCCCCAGAGAGTGGTGGAGGCTCCTTCTTTGGAAGCTTTTAAACAGAGGCTGGATGGCCATCTGTCAGGGGTGCTTTGAATGCAATATTCCTGCTTCCTGGCAGGGAATTGGACTGGATGGCCCAGGAGGTCTCTTCC
Source organism: Anolis sagrei ordinatus (assembly GCF_025583915.1). Lineage (NCBI taxonomy): Eukaryota > Metazoa > Chordata > Lepidosauria > Squamata > Anolidae > Anolis > Anolis sagrei. The sequence goes on along the minus strand of NW_026846588.1, from coordinate 111,196,403 downwards.
AACTCTTTGATTCTATGATTCTAGATGAGTTTCTTTGAGGATATTCTTGACACAGCTACATAATTTTGGGAAGTAACAGACATTCTGAGAATGTGATGACAATGTGAGTGACACTAGAGTTCAGTGTGTCTGTGAAATCAGCTTCTGGCTGTATGCACTATAGCAAGAAATGTCCCATGCTTTGTACTGGCCACTTGGTGTCATTCAGTTGTGTGTTTCACTGCTTGCAGAAGGAACAAGTGCTGAGTATATATATTTTTCAAAACCCCTCCTGCTCTCTGAGATCAAAATATGGCCATCCATCCATTTTTCTTTCTTTCTTAAGTGTAAAAGCTCGTAGCATTTCTTCAAGCCTACACAGAGCCCTATGAAGGCATTGCAGCTTCCTGGAGCATCCACAGATCACAGGGTAGGAAACACTGGGTTAGTACACTGATATGTTGGCCCATAGCACACATTCTCTAGCTACCTCACAAAATAATTAGAACGAATTAAGGAGAGGAGACATGATAGCCATGTATAAATCTGTGAGAGGAAGCCACAGGGAGGAGGGAGCAAGCTTGTTTTCTGCTTCCCTGGAGACTAGGACGTGGAACAATGACTTCAAACTACAAGAGAGGAGATTCCATCTGAACATGAGGAAGAACTTTCTGACTGTGAGAGCCGTTCAGCAGTGGGACTCTCTGACCCGGAGTGTGGTGGAGGCTCTTTCTTTGGAAGCTTTTAAACAGAGGCTGGATGGCCATCTGTCAGGTGTGTTTTGAATTTGATTTTTCTGCTTCTTGGCAGGGGGTTGACTGGATGGCCCATGAGGTCTCTTCCAATTCTATGATTCTAAGGAGAGAGGGGCCGACCAAGGGCAAGATTCTAAGGAGGGGCTGACCAAGGGCAAGATGGATGGATGGCATCCTTGAAGTGACTGGGCTGACCTTGAGGGAGCTGGGGGTGGTAACGGCCGACAGGGAGCTCTGGCGTGGGCTGGTCCATGAGGTCACGAAGAGTCGGAGACGACTGAACGAATGAACAACAACAAAGGAGAGAGGTGATAAAACCAATTAAAAGTTGACATTCAGATTTGAAAAAAGACAACTGAATTGTAAAACATTTGAATAATCTGAGTGACTCTGAAAAGACTACAATGATATAGCCAGAGGAAAATTAGTTCCCAACTAAGCTGGCATAATGGAAATGTCATCTCCTTGAAGATACTTCTTTGGACAGAATCCCTTGGAATGGGGCCTTTGGAGATTTCATGGGTTAGTATATATGGAAGATGGGCTTTTTCTAGTCCTGAATTGTTCAGGGCTCTAAAGGTTAAAGACAGGAATTTCGACTGTATTTTCAAATCACTTGAGTGTCAATGCAGGTGACAAAAAATATTGATAAATGTGAACAGACCTCTCACGGCTATCTGATTTGTGCATTATTTTCTACTTATGAAAAGGAGAGACTGAACAAATTAGATCATCATCATCATCATCATCATCATCATCATCATATTTAATTACTTATTAATCGCCCTCCATCCGAGAATGCTCTACGCGATTTACAGCTAAATTGTAAAAGATAAAATACATATATACAAAAATTAAAAATTAACAGAGATCGAATGCTCTAGTAAAAAGCCAGGTCTTAAGTGCTAGAGTAAAAGGCCCTAAGTCACGCATGGCTCTCATATAGGGCGGCAAGGAATTCCATAAGGCAGGGGCAGAAATAGAAAAAGCCCTGCATCTGGTACTTTCCAAGTGCACTTCTCTAGGACCCGGTATATAGAGTAAGACACGTTGGGCTGGTCGTTGAGATCTCCGATGATGGGAGAAGGAGAGGCCAATGAGACCTCTCATCTGCAAATATATGGCAGTTCCCCCCACCGTGTTGAAAATCATATTGTTTCAGATCAAAAGCTTTTAACATTGGAAAGAATATTAGGCAATATTCCAAAAATAATCAAAAACATATTTCTCGCATGTCTGGAAATCCAGTGAGAAACGTCTTGAATTTAAAACAAAACATCACAGAACTTATTCTGAATAGAATTCGCACATCACACTTTTTTAGAAAATAAAATTATTATTATTATTATTATTATTATTATTATTATTATGCAGTTTAGTGCATGGAAATGCTTCACAAAAATGTGCATGCTTTAGACAAATAAATCCTGAGCTGGAAATAATCTTTGAAAAATGTGACTTTTTGAAGACTTTCTAACAGTGGTGGAGGAAATTGCTTAATCTATTCATTGCTTCCTTTAATTACGAAATTAACAAAGAATTGAATCCCTAAAGTCCTCTTTAGTCAGTATATTGTACACACAGCAGCCAAACAGTTGCTTATGGGAACGCTACAAGCAAGACATGCAGAAAATATCAATATATTTCCTAGGTTTTTAAAGCTGCATTAACTCTTCAAAGGGGCATTTGTCATTCAGACCAAAATTGCTACCACATTATTCATGGTTTACTGTGGTTATTGGGCTTTAACAAACAACTTACTCAGGGAAGGGTTCAGTTTAGTCAACAACAACAACAATTTTATTTCTTACCTGCATCTCAAGAGGGTAGAGAAGCTTTAACTCCTTGACTCCACTACAATCAAGATTGGAATCACTGAGATGTTGTAGGTTTTTATGGGCTATATGGCCATGTTCTAGAGGCATTCTCTCCTGATGTTTCACCTGCATTTTTGGCAAGCATCCTCAAAGGTAGTGAGGTCTGTTGGAACTAGGAAAAAGGGTTTATATATCTGTGGAATGACCAGGATTCATTCCAACAGACCTCACTGTCTCTGAGGATGCTTGCCATAGATGCAGGCGAAATGTCAGGAGAGAATGCCTCTAGAACATGGCCATAGAGCCCGAAAAAAGCTATAACAACTCAGTGATTCCGGCCATGAAAGCCTTCGACAATAGGATTGCAAGCATTGCCCTGATTGGAGTGAGAGGGAAACGGTCAAATTTCTGTTGAGTCCGTCACTGGAGGTAACATTTGAAGTATTATTCAACAGTGAGTTTCACTCCTGCGTAGCGAATGTTAACTGAATGGCACTGTTCACCTTTTTTAAATTTAATTTTTATTTCTGTGTTTTTTTCCTAAGAAATATCTATGGCCATGTACATAACGCCTCTCCCTGACTGCTTTTATCCTCACAACACCAGTGAGGAGGGTTATCTTGGAAAAAATAGCAATTGGCCCCAAATCATCCCATGAACTTTAGGAAAAGTGAACCTAAGTTTCCCAATACCTCACCTAAAACCCTGCACTACACTAGTTCTCTGTGTAAAATTACCATATCTACTACATCACATGAGGTCCTTTTCAGTGGCATGTGCCGGTTTGCGTCTACTTTTTGCTGGTTCCCATCCCATGATGTAGAGCAACTTCTGGGCACCACAATTTAAGAGAGATATTGACAAGCTGGAATGTGTCCAGAGGAGGGCAACTAAAATGATCAAGGGTCTGGAGAACAAGCCCTATGAGGAGCGGCTTAAGGAGCTGGGCATGTTTAGCCTGAAGAAGAGAAGGCTGAGAGGAGATATGATGTTGTTGTTGTTCATTCGTTCAGTCGTCTCCGACTCTTCGTGACCTCATGGACCAGCCCACGCCAGAGCTCCCTGTCGGCCGTTACCACCCCCAGCTCCCTCAAGGTCAGTCCAGTCACTTCAAGGATGCCATCCATCCATCTTGCCCTTGGTCGGCCCCTCTTCCTTTTGCCTTCCACTTTCCCCAGCATAATTGTCTCTCTAGGAGACATGATAGCCATGTATAAATATGTGAGAGGAAGTCATAGGGAGGAAAAAGCAAGCTTGTTTTCTGCTGCCTTGGAGACTAGGACGCAGAACAATAGCTTCAAACTACAAGAAAGGAGATTCCACCTGAACATTAGGAAGAATCTTCTGACTGTGGAATCAAAGAATCAAAGAGTTGGAAGAGACCTCATGGGCCATCCAGTCCAACCCCCTGCAAAGAAGCAGGAATATTGCATTCAAATCACCCCTGACAGATGGCCATCCAGCCTCTGTTTAAAAGCTTCCAAAGAAGGAGCCTCCACCACACTCCGGGGCAGAGAGTTCCACTGCTGAACAGCTCTCACATCAGGAAGTTCTTCCTCATGTTCAAAGGTGGAATCTCCTCTCTTGTAGTTTGAAGCCATTGTTTCGTGTCCTAGTCTCCAAGGAAGCAGAAAACAGGCTTGCTCCCTCCTCCCTGTGACTTCCTCTCACATATTTATACATGGCTATCATGTCTCCTCTGAGCCTTCTCTTCTTCAGGCTAAACATGCCCAGCTCCTTAAGCCGCTCCTCATAGGGCTTGTTCTCCAGACCCTTGATCATTTTAGTTGCCCTCCTCTGGACACATTCCAGCTTGTCAATATCTCTCTTGAATTTGGTGCCCAGAATTGGACACAATATTCCAGGTGTGGTCTAACCAAAGCAGAATAGAGGGGTAGCATTACTTCCCTAGATCTAGACACTATGCTCCTATTGATGCAGGCCAAAATCCCATTGGGTTTTTTTGCCACATCACATTGTTGGCTCATGTTTAACTTGTTGTCCACGAGGACTCCAAGATCTTTTTCACACGTACTGCTCTCGAGCCAAGCATTGTCCCCCATTCTGTATCTTTGCAAGTATCTCTCCTGACTGTGAGAGCCATTCAGCAGTGGAACTCTCTGCCTTGGAGTGTGGTGGAGGCTCCTTCTTTGGAAGCTTTTAAACAGAGGCTGGATGGCCATCTGTCAGGGGTGATTTGAATGCAATATTCCTGCTTTGTGGCAGGGGGTTGGACTGGATGGCCCATGAGGTCTCTTCCAACTCTTTGATTCTATGATTCTGGCAGGGCTCTATCATAAAAGTAGTGGCAAACTGGCATATGCTGCTATTGCAGCAGCAACACGAGAGGCTTCCCATGTTGAATTGAAGTCAATGGGGGGAAGCTGGGCACTCCTTGTGGGATAGGGACTTGCATAAATTAAGTAATGCGGCATGTAGGTCAATGGGTTCACCGCGCCCTCTGATGGGCACCTCCGGATTCACCATGATGCAAGGCGATTCCGGTGGCCCATCTGATGAGGTCATCAGTCATATAAGTCAAGGGCACGTTTTGGGACCAAAATTATGGATTTTGATCTGACCTTTGGATAAGTTGAAGGTCATTTCACAGAAAATGGGATGTACGAATCCCACCTCAGAGAGCCAGTTGCCCCTGGACACTGCTGGCATTTCTCCACCCAGGCATTCAAAAAGACCAGAATGAGCACTATGGCAGAGAGAATAAAGTGGGGGGAGGGGTTGATACTTCTTTTATATTCTCCTAGGTACGGATGTGAGAGCTGGACCTTGGGGAGGGCTGGCGAGGAAGATTGATTCTTTTGGTGAGCTGTGGTTGTAGATTGCGAGATTGCCTTGGCTTCAGGATCCAACCCTTCCTCCTCCAGGAATTAAGTTCGGCACGACTGTCTTTTGGAGTGAAGGATACTAGAGTTCAAATATTCTTTGCTTTTCCACATGCATGAGGAGTACACAAGTCTATGAATAGCATGGTCTTGGGCAGTGTAAGTTAAGGAGAATGGGCCGGCCATGGCAAGATGGATGGATGACATCCTTGAAGTGACTGGCTGACCTTGAGGGGGCGGTGACGGCTGACAGGGAGCTCTGGCGTGGACTGGTCCATGAAGTCACGAAAAGTCGGAGACGACTGAACGAATGAACAACAACAACAACAAGGACAGACTAAGTTCTTGCATTTTGCCACTCTACTCAGAGAATGGTTTCTTTAAAAAAAAGAGAGAGTATATAGTATTCACATTGACCTGTGGATAAGTCAACCCATGTTTAATGGGATGATGTTTTGACTAAAATTTCTATGCATAGTTCCATGTAAGCATGTATACTGTTATAGTGGGTGTGTAGAATTAGCTGTTCTGGAAGACATTCAAACCATAAATATATTGCAGCAGTGACTGGATCTACTAAGAGGTGCTTCTACTAGTCCCCTGCCCCCACAGCAGGAAGATTAAACCTTACTGTTATCCTTTCTGCAGTGCAGCTCTGTGGCCTTCCAGCAGTAATAATTGCTGCAGAGAAGGATGAATTCTGCTTTTACTGAACATACAGAGAGTAAGATGATGACCCACTTTCCAAATGATTATTATTCAACCTCAAAAGGTTTTGAGTACTATTTCAAGCAAGTTGAAAGGAGGAAGATAAAAGATTTCCAGGACTAGATGCACATCAGTGTGTGTGCATGTTCATTTTTGTTCTGATGCTATTGTAATGTTTGCCCTTCACGAGGAATATTAGAATTTTAAATTGACTCCTGGGAGATTAAGTTATTGCTCAGTGCTGATATCAGAAAGAGATAAAGGCTTGGTTCTGATGAATGTATCTGCTACGTTGGGGTAGCAAAATGTGGCCACCCACCATGAGCCCATGTGGAAGAGATATGGGGTAATAATTTCAACAAATTTCTCAAGATGTAGCACATATTCTTGCATTGGTTGTGGGGGTGGGTGGGCGAACTAGCATGCCACAAAGTTTCTACGGCTTGCTCACTATTTGGCATCCTCTATCATCTCCAAGACCTTCCGCATCGTAGTCTAAGATCCACCCTGCTCTTGGTCCCACCACTTCACAAACACAGCTGGTGGGGACGAGGGACAGGGCCTTCTCGGTGGTGACCCCCGCCTATGGAATTTGCTCCCCAGCAAAATTAGATCGATGTCCTTCCTCCTTTCTTTCAGGAAAAAACTGAAGACATGGTTGTGGAACCCAGCTTTTGGCTAGTGGACATAATGGCACCTGAACATTGAATCGGACCATACAATTGTTATAATGGAAATGGCTTTACGATTGTATAACTAATCTTTGTTTTTAATCTATTGTATTGTATGATTTTATCTTGCTATTATAATTTTAATTATTGCGGCATCGAATTGTTGCCATTGTTAGCCACTCTGAGTCCCCCTGCGGGGGTGAGAAGAGCGGGGTAGAAATGTTGTAAATAAATAAATAAATAAATCCTATTTGAGAGCATTGTAAGGAACAGAAATGGGATCCTCCCCACAAACTGTTTCAACCCAGAGCAGGAAACTGGACCCTCAGACAACAATCCACCACACTTCAGGAAAACAATCCTTCTTTATTGATGAAAGATGAATACAAAATAGAGGAAAAATGCAAAGGTAAAAA
>NW_026846588.1:111157942-111187579 GCF_025583915.1 Anolis sagrei ordinatus | reverse complement strand
ATGGAGAGTATGGATGAGGAAGAGTATTAATGATGATATTTATTTGAAAGGAAAATATGGGATTGACATCATGGTAACATAATTAAGTTGTAATGATTGGTTAGGGGGATATGACAAAGCAGTGTGATAAAGGGGAGGTAAAATGCTTTATGGAGCCTCCGATATGGTTGTACTGTGATGAAAATGCAAACGTGCAGAGGTGACACGATATGCATTAACAAGAAAAATATGACATAACAAAGAAGTGGAATTCCATTACTTGGTTGGCAAAAAGTGTTTCGAATATGTGTGTATTATGAAGTGTCCAAACAATGTCTCAGGTGATACCTATTAATTGTGGTTATTTTTATACAGTAGTGAGAAGAATATTGTTCCTAAGAAAATTACTTGACTTGGGGAATATGTGTGTGTGTGTGAATATAATAAGTAACAGGAACAAATTACTTATTAAAAAGCAATTTTCCAAGCTTGATAATTTCCATGGTGCTGGATACATGTTGCCTAGTACCAAGAAAAGATAAATGTACATCTTGCTAGGAGCTTTGGCAGTTTCTCATGCTGTGTCTTATGCTTCAAAAAGGAGACTTAGGGAGGTCAGATCTCCTTGCTGCCTATGATCACTGCCAAAAATTGAATCTGAAAGGTATTAGTAGTAATTCTTTATGAAGTTCCTTCTCTGTCTTTCTCTTCCTGCCCAATTAAATGAAAATTATTTTTCCTTAATTGATTTTACAAGTCATTTATCATAAATTTATGAGAATCAACCCACTTTAGAAGGTATTAGATAACTTTAACATTTGACGCACCTTCATTTATCATTTACTGTACTCTTCGTTTATACTCCACAATCAGTTATCTTTTGAATATTAGTTTTTATTGGCAGTGCACACCACACAGAAGACAGTTCTTTAAATTTCTTGTTATATTTTAATGATGTAAGATGGATGGAAGATTAGGAACTAATACAATTCAGAGGCTTTTTCTAGGCTTCCATCGTTAAAACACGGCATTACTACAGTTCTTGGTTACAGTTCTATTTTCTAGGATTTATGTTCATATTGCAGATTTTAAACCTTTGGAAAAATACCTGTATTTGATCTCGTAATAGTCACAATCGCATCGTGAAGATTTTTGGGCAGGTGGATAAAAAGTTACTGTTTTGGAACAAAAAAAAGCCCTGTTTTTCTTCGTGTAATAATCACATCCCCTTTTTTGAGGAAAAAAAGGATGGAAGATGCAACTATTAGTCAAGCCAGTTTGTGCTGGTACGGCTGTACCAGGAGCTCCAACTTTATTTGCTTTGTATTAAATGTTTGTTTGCAGTCCTAGGTTTCAGGGACTCTGCAGATAGGAGGCTTCCTTCGGTTGCAGTCATAGGGCAAGTCACCTGTCCATCATCGTTAAGTTTGGTTCCGCCCCTTGCTCAGGGCAATTGGGAAGGGAAGGGAGCCATTTTTAGTTAGTCTCAGCAAGGAAAGCTAATGTACAGGATGTGTGCAAGCTTCCCCTGTACAAAAGCTTCAACCCTTAAGACTTTCCGGGGGGAAACAGTCTTAAGAGTCTCCAAAGATTTCCAGGAAAACAGCCCTAAAGACCAAAGAACTCCAGCTGGAGAATATCTAAACCTTTACTGGTAGGTCCACTCGGTGCTTCGAGACGCAGTTCAACCCGGTAGCGGAGCCCACATCAGTAAGGGTTAGATTACAGTCAGCCTGGGAGAAGTTAAAAAGGGGATTTTCCTTTAAAGTAGAGAAGAAGTTATTGAAGACAGTTGCCTGTCCTTCGTGGGCAAGATAAGGAAGTCACCAGTTGCATAAAGCCTGGAAGCATTTGTTTAGCTTTATTGAAGACAAGAGAAGTTTCTGTTTGATTGTTCATTAATAAAAGACTTTGCTATACTTCACAAGCCATCTAAAGGTCATTTGTGGTGGAAAACCTCTGAGAGCTTCTCTTTGGGCCCCCAACCTTCAACCAGTTTTGACTCACAGGAGTCTTCATCAGGTAGTTGGGTTCATTTATCAAAAAGGCTCAACATTTGAGGCAAGTGGTTCACCGACAATGTACTTGAAAAGTGGATCAACAAGTCTTTGTTAGTCAGTATACTCTGCAAAGCGTTTTATTCTGTAACAAAACCGTTGAAGGTTGGAGTTTACTCTTATGTAACAAAGAGAATAGGACACTTACTGTGAATGCTGGAGTCTACTCTTATGTAATAAAGAAAATAGGACATTCATTGACATTCAAGGACTATTCTTACTCACATGAAGATTTTTTTCCATCCTTCAAGAAAAGAACCAATTATTTCTGTTTAATGTGAATGTAACAACCCTATGTTTTATTGACATTTGTATTTGTATGTATACATTGAGTTAATTTAGATACATTTCATTACTGCAATTAGTGGATTTTGGTCTCTTCAGTTCCAAGGGCACCCATTTTTCTTTTCAGTCATGACTGGACTTGATGTCAGGGGAAAACCTTTACCTTTACCTTACATGTCTACAAAGAAATCTTTGAATCAGGTCAGCCCATGATAAATTGCTGCCCAGGCAGAAGATTAATATGTGCTCTCTAGAAATCTATAGATCTTTCAGCAGAGTTCTGTGGCCAACTTCTGATGGAAGTTACTATGGAGTTAGAGATTCCTAGAAATACCTAGACAGAACATTTCTGTAGGCTCGGGGGAAAGAGAACCAATGAAATTTGAAAATATAATATTAAAAGAACTGGCTAAAGAAGGAAATGAGCATCAAAAAGGGATAACAAGTATTATATACAAAATATTAATAGGGATTAAAGGGGAGAGAAAGGGGATACAAACAAGAGAACTATGGGAAGAAGAACTGGGAATAAAAATAGGAGAAAGGAATTGGGAACAATTATGGAGTGCAAGACACCTCAAGAATTTATCAATTAGGATAAAAGAAAACTACTATGAGATGGTATGAAAATGGTACCTGACCCCGACAAAGATACATAATATGGATAAGAGTTGTTCAGAAAAATGTTGGAGGGGTTGCCAAGAAAGGGGTACGTATATCCACATGTGGTGGCAATGCAAATATGTACAGAGTTTCTGGGGAAAAGTTATAGTAGAAATAGAAAGTATTATGAAGAAAAAAATTAATAGAAATCCAGCGACTATACTGTTATCTATTTACAATACAGATGAATGGAAGGAAAATGAAAAGAATCTGATAACAATGTTGTTAACGGCTGCAAGGCTACTAATAGCAAAATATTGGAAAGGAGAGGTGGAAATTAAGATAGAAGAATGGTACAAGGAAATTTGGAAATTAGCAATAAATGACAAATTAACATGCAATTTAAAGGTTAAAAAAGGCCTAAGGAAGGATAATGATTTTGAAAATATATGGAAAATATTTATTGAGGAAACATTAAGGAAAGAAGATGGGAACCAACCCCCACCAGAAGAAATGAGTTTCTGGTGGAAGTATAAAGAAAAGAAGAACCCCGGAGATGGGGAGCACAAGGGGTAGCACAACTGGGGAAAGGAAAAAAAGTAATTATATGAATTATAGAGATTGTTTTTGTAATGAAATGAATATAAATGAATATAAATAGGTGTTTAGAAAAAAAGAGGAGAACAAGTTGAATCGCTGTAAAGAATCGGGCTTAAAGAAAAGAATGAAGTAGTTTTTGTTAAGTATATTAAATACATATTTATTTCCTACTTTTCTTTCACTATATTGTTCCACCTCTTCGTAGCATTTCTTTTGTGGTTAATAAAAAACATTTAAAAAAAAGATTTTTATTCATAGTTTTCCACTTTCATGCACCCTGAACCTCAGTGAATATAGAGGGATGAATTTAGTGCCAAGTCAAGGTACCCTAAACCAACTAGTCTGATTATTTTGTCATCGACGACAAAAAAAAACTTGCAAGAATATTGACAATTAAAATGAATATTCTTCCCAAAAATGTTATATTTGTTTCAGACAATTTGAATTTTGAGAAAGGATGTTTATTTTAAAGTTTGGAATATAGATGGGAAAAAATGTATTTGGAAAAATAAAATACCTAGAATAAAAAAATAAAACGCCTACAAAATGTAAAAGAGAGGAGGAATTGCATTATCAAGTAAGGGACTACATTATGATGCAGTTGCATGGACATAGATTAAATAATGGATTTTGTCAAAAAATGAAAGATTATTAACAATTGAAGGGACAGATGCAAGTTATGGTTAGCATGCCTATTTATTTATAACAAAATGAAATTGAAATTTAACTCTAAGGAAAAAAAACGGATAAGGAACTCATTGATAAGAATGTGAAATAAATATAAAAGGCTTTTCTACAATAAAATACCAGAATGGACAAAACCACAAGAGACATTTTCACAATTCAGAACACCAAAGAGAGAATATTTAACTTATAAACAATTATTAGATAAGGGGGCACAACAAACCACTATACTCAATTGGGAGCCAGTGTAGATTCCGCAGCACTGGTGTTATATGGCATTTCATGGGTGTTTTTGTGAGTAACCTGGCTGCAGCATTCTGGACAATATGGAGCTTTCGGGTCGTAGAAATAGGAAGGCCAACATACAAGGCATTAAAATAGTCCAGCCTAGATGTGACCGTGGCATGGATGACTGTTGCCAGAGCCTCATCTGACAGGTAAGGTGCCAGTTGCCTCGCTTGTCGTAGATGGAAAAAGGCCTGTTTGCTTGCAGCAGCAACCTGAGCCTCCATCATCAGCTGCGAATCCAAAACGACACCAAGGCTCTTAACGGTAGGCGATGGAGATAGAGCAGCGCCATCAAAGGTAGGTAACGGATGGGTCGGACCTATCGGGCAACCATGCCACAGGATCTCAGTCTTCGCTGGATTCACCTTCAGTCTGCTAGCACGTAGCCAGTTCAACAAAGCCTCCAGGCATAAGGTGAAATTGTCAGGTATTGACGTTACTCCAGGCTCCAAGCGCAACAGGAGTTGGGTGTCGTCCGCATATTGATAGCAGTCCAGGCCGAATCTCCGAGCCAAACTGGCAAGGGGTCTAACGTAGATGTTGAAAAGAAGAGGGGAGAGAATTGCACCTTGGGGTACCCCGCATAGGAGGGGGGAACTTTCGGAGACTTGGTCCATATATTCCACGCACTGACTCCGATTTTGGAGAAATGAATTGAACCAATTGAGGGCCTGACCGCGAACTGCGGACATGGTGAGGCAGTGGATCATTAAATCGTAGTCAACGGTGTCGAACGCTGCGGTAAGATCGAGAAATACCAGAAGCGCCGATCCACCGCTATCAGACTGATGACGAAGTTCATCTGTAATAGCAACCAGGACCGTCTCCGTCCCATGACCCGGGCGAAAGCCTGACTGGAAAGGGTCCAGGCTGGCTGTGTCATCCAAAAATTGCTGCAATTGTCCCAATACAGCCCGCTCTATCACCTTACCTAAGAATGGAAGATTAGAGACAGGATGATAATTGGCAAGGGTCATAGGGTCCAGGTTGGGCTTCTTCAACAAGGGACAGACCCTTGCCTCTTTTAGGTTATCCGGGAAACCCCTTGTTCAAGAGATGGTACATAAAACCAGAAAAACTACCAAAGATGCATAAAAGCTCTGATTTATGCTGGAAGTGGAACTTTTTATCACTTTTTATATACATAAAGATATTGAAACGATTTAAAAACTAAAATCACACAGAAACCAGATTTTTAAAAATTGGGATTGCTTGACAACTATTAAAACAACAGGAAAGACTTTTTCTTTACATGATGGCAGCAGCTAGAATTGAATATGCAAAACTATGGAAAAAGCAAAATATAACAACATCAGAAGACTGGATTACCAAAGCTTTCAAGATGGCTGAAATGGACAAAATGACTTCAGCTCTACAATTTATTTATTTTATTTATTTATTTACAGCTTTTATATTCCGCCCTTCTCACCCCGCAGGGGACTCAGAGAGGATTACAGTGTACACATATATGGCAAACATTCAATGCCAATTTTTGACATACAAACATATACAGACATACACAGAAGCTATTTAACTTTTCTGGCCGCCGGGGAGCTGTCGCTTTCATCGTCCATCTGAGATGCTGATGAAGCACTTCCGCATTCCCGCATGCTTCCCCGCTGGAATGCTTTGCTGGAGTCTTCTTTATGGCCTCATAAATCAGTTAATTTAGCCTCCCCACACTTTAAGGTGGTACCTTATTTTCCTACTTGACACATGCAACTGTCTTTCGGGTTGCAAAGGTCGACAACAGGCTACACGCAATTGGTTGGAAACCCACTCCAACCCGGGCTGGCTTCGAACTCACGACCTTTTGGTCAGAGTGATCTTAATGCAGCTGACACTCAGCCAGCTGCGCCACAATCCCGGTACAACAATTAAACCCCCCAAAATTTCAGGAAGAATGGAAACCTTTCATAGGATTTATAAATAATCACAAGAAAATGACTACAACAGTGTTTGTTGGATAACCCAGCCCCCATTAAATTCTTCCTTAATACTAATTTACTAACATATAAAATTATTTTTTGGGATTTACTATGTAATTAGATAAAGGATTTAAAATAAATAATCTAATGCATATAAAATATGGGATATAAATTTAATAAATAGTTACTGAATTCTACTTAAACAAATATAAAGCTATGTTTTATGATCATAATAATGGTAAGCTCTTAATGAAGAGAAACTGGAAGAAGGGACTAGAAGACTGCAAAGTAATACAAGAAGAAGATATAATATTGGACTTATTGTTTGCTGACAACAGCACTCCTCCCATTACTCTACATGGAAACTCATTATTTCATATAAACCTTGTAATTGAAACGAAGAAAGTTGTGTTAAAAAGTGGGGAATGCTTCAATTAAAAATGTTTTTGTATTAAGGACATTAAGAAAACTTTGTACACAATCGCAGGCGCGATTGGTGGGGACGAGAGAGAGGGCCTTTTCGATGGTGGCCCCTCGACTCTGGAACTCACTCCCTAAAGACATCAGGCAGGCCCCAACCCTGGCAGTTTTCAGGAGGAGCTTGAAGATGTGGTTGTTCCAGTGTGCCTTCCTGGATTAACGATCTCATAGCACTTTGTCCCTCTAAAGTACTTTACATTTTTTAGGTCTGCTCATATGTCTCTCCACAAACGCCACTATCACCTTTTCATCCATGTTCAGCACTATTTCCAATTTTAATTTTACATTTGGCCTCCCATAGTTTTAATTGTATGTTGTCTTATTAATGTTGTATGTTATTGTCCATGTTCTTTATTTTAATTGCTTGTATTGTGATTATTGCTTGTATTGTTGTGTTTGGGCTCGGCCTCATATAAGCCGCACCGAGTCCCTTGGGGAGATGGTAGCGGGGTACAAATAAAGTGTTATTATTATTATTAATTGTCTCTCCACTTTTTCTTTACCCCCTTCCCTCTTCTTTTGCCACAGTTTAATCTACCAACAATAACTCTAGCTCCCCCTTTTCTTCGCTATTGAAATTGTTTAATTAAAAAAAAACTTGCAAGTTCCTAACAATATCAAGGTCATCCAAAAGTTGTTGCCCAAGTTGGTTGCCTAATGGCAGGGCCAGTCATACCGTGAGATATAGCTATTGTTACATCCCGAATAGATTACTGCAACTGACTCTACATGGGGTTGCCTTTGAAGACTGTTCGGAAACTTCAATTAGTCCAGCGGGCGGCCAGATTACTCACCGGAGCATCATACAGGGAGCATACCACCCCTCTGTTATGTCAGCTCCACTGGCTGCCAATCCAGTTCCGAGCACAATTCAAAGTGCTGGTTTTGACCTACCAAACCCTATACGGTTCCGGCCCAGCATATCTGTCCGAATGGATCTCCCTCTACGTCCCACCTCGGAGTTTAAGATCTTCTGGGGAGGCCCTGCTCTCAACCCCGCCTCTATCACAAGTGAGATTGTGAGCAGGGCCTTCTCGGTGGTGGCCCCTCACCTGCAGAATTCACTCCCCGGGGAAATTAAATCAGCTACATCCCTCCTTTCCTTTAGAAGGAAATTAAAAACATGGATTTGGGACCAGGCGTTTGGGTAATCTGGCAGACAGATAAAGGACAATGACGAGTAGAACTGATAGGAATTGACAATGTGGAATGAATTTATGGATTCTGAGCTGGCGAACGTTGAGCATGAGATTGGTTTTATTGATTGTGATATATAACTGATTGTTTTAACTGTTTATAACTGTTTTAATTGCTGTTTATATATGTTTATTTGTACTATTGTGTAGGCAATGAATTGTGCCTTTTGTAAGCCGCCCTGAGTTCCCCCTTGGGGGCTGAGAAGGGCGGGGTAGAAATACGCGAAATAAATAAAAAATAAATAAATATCCAACCTTACTGTTTGTTCAACCCTAAGGGTGGACAGAATGAAACTCTCCAGCTGTTTTTGGTTTGTAAGTGTTCCTTACCATTGACTACATTAGCTAAAGCTGATGGGAATTTAAGAGCCACACTTTACCAATGGCTGCTCTAGCCCCTATTACTATAATATAACTAACATGAGTCCAGTAGTATCCAATAAATAGTGCTGCCTGTAGAAGCTCAATTCAGTAAACTATATGCCACCCAGGTGTACTTATGGCTTACGAATGAGCAAATGGAAATGTCAGAGCAGAAAATCAATATAAGCATATTTGTCTTCCTTAAATATTACTTTCTGGTTCGATGTATGCTTTCAAATTATAAAAATGTGACATATTATAATTATCGTGGCATGCCCTTTTAGTCTGGCATCCAACTCAGTGATATGATTTTTACCCCAAGCAGTTTATTTTAATGGCAAACTAACACAGTCACACAAAGGTGGAGGAGATGACTTTATGGGGGAAAAAATTGCACTGAGTTAGTAGCAAAGGTAAACATTAAATCCATGGACATTATCCTCCAAGGGGGTAAAGACATCTGTGTATATATGCAAAATAAAAACAGCAACTGTAATAATAAAATCTTAACAGGGAATCATTTATTAGCTCTCTGTAAGTGGCAATTTACATGAAAGGCCTTATGCATTATTGAAGTGCTACTTTCATTACCTAGCTGCATGGATATCTGCAATGCAATAGGCTCTTTTCCCTCTCTGCCAAGTTTATCATGGCCGAGAGGCCAATACACTAGAATAATGGATTTTTTTTTTACATTTATACAGCATATTTCAAATATTCAAATTAGTGATGGCTGAACTCATTCACCATCTTCACCTTCAGTGAACACAAACTCAAATCAGATTAACTTTGACTAACCTGGAAATGTTTTCAAACTACTGAGAATTGGCTTAGCCTGTTTTGAAAACAGTCCAAATAGATTTATGAGTTCAGCTTCTAGGCTAATTCTAACCAATGTTATTTGCCAGTTCTGGTCAGTGACAGTCTTGTCTTGCAAACTCAAGATTGTAACTCCCTTGACTAACCTCATGCCATGAGCTGGGAGGAATGTGGGAGGAAGCAGAGGGAACAATCTCACTTGGTTCCCTATTGTCAAGGTCTATTTTCTGGGATGGCCAGACCTCCTACATCCTTTGACCATTTGGAGTCAAGTCCTACCAACTCCAAACACATTCTGGGCTGTTTCCATGTCCTGTGGAAACAGAATATCATGGAATACCACAGGAAGTGCCCTTATATCATGTGACGGCTTCCATGCATGGAAACGGAGCTCAAACCGTGTAGGACAAGGTCCACATCACTGACCGCATAGGGAAGCTGATGAGGAAACACAACATACAAACAATCTACAGACCCACCAAGAAAATCCAACAAATGCTACGTTCAGCAAAGGACAAGAGGGATCCTCTCACCTCTGCAGGAGTCTACCGGATACCATGCAGCTGTGGACAAGTCTACATAGGGACCACCAAACGCAGCATTGCCCAAACACGAATCAAGGAACATGAAAGGCACTGCAGACTACTTCAACCAGAGAAGTCAGCCATAGCAGAGCACCTGATGAACCAACCTGGACATAGCATATTATTTGAGAACACAGAAATGCTGGACCACTCTCACAACCACCATGTCAGACTACACAGAGAAGCCATTGAAATCCACAAGCATGTGGACAATTTCAACAGAAAGGAGGAGACCATGAAAATGGACAAAATCTGGCTACCAGTATTAAAAAACTCTAAAATTACAACAGCAAAACAGCAGAGAGGAAACAACCAGGCACATCTTAACATCTCTCAACAAAAGATTCCCCCAGGCTCAGCCAGGCCTTCAAATGCTAATGAAGGTGGTCAGTTGAAACATTCACACCTAGCTCCAGCAGAGAAGAGCTCTTTGTCCCACCCCAGTCATTCCACAGATATATAAACCCATTTTCCTAATTCCAACAGACCTCACTACCTCTGAGGATGCTTGTCATAGATGCAGGCGAAACGTCAACCATTCTGGAGCAATTTTTTTTAAAAACGAAATTTTAGTTTTGTAAATGCTTCGTATTTCGTTATTGTATTCGTTTCGTTATTGTTTTGAGGTCGTTTCGTTATTATTTCCGCATGTCTGGGGCACGTTTTATGGTTGTTTTTTGTTTAATTAGTGAAAAAAATTATAATATCACACCAACAGTCAACAACAGAGGGAGAGGGAAGCTTCAGAAGTTCTGTCCCATTTGGAGGTTTTTTAGCGTATTGCGCGGTCGCGTCCGCCATTAACGAATCGATTCGTTATTGTTTCGTTATTGTTTTGTAATTTTTTTACCATTTACGAAATTTCGTAAATATCGAACTTTTTTTAAAAAAAATTCAGAATTCTTTTAAATATCGAAACGCAAAAAACCCCAAAAAACGAATCGATTTTAGAAACAAATTTTTCCGTTGTTACCCAGGCCTAGATGAGAGGATCCTAATTCAACAGACCTCACTACCTCTGAGGATGCTTGCCATAGATGCAGGCGAAACGTCAGGAGAAATGCCTCTAGAACATGGCCCTATAGCCCGAAAAAACCCACAAGAACCTAGTGATTCCAGCCACGAAAGCCTTTGACAATACAATATATTTTTAATCACTGTGTCCACCACAATAGGCAGGCTATTAATAATTTCAAATTCTCCTGCTGGTTTAGAATATACAAACTTGGCCATGATAGGGCTATCAACCTAACTAGGCTCACATTTCCAAAACTTCACAGCCCTTCGTTTTCAAAGTATGCCCACAGCAGTGATTGATGGCAAAGTATGCCCATAGCAGTGATTGATGGGTTGTGCATTTAAGTAAAGTTATCAGATCTAATTTGCCAAATAGTCACTGTTGAATGTTTTTATGTTGAATGTTTTTATATTGTGTAAATGCTATGTTAGATTGTAAGTCGCTCGGAGCACCTTGGTGGAGAGCAACTAATTAAGAAATAAAGTGAAGTGAAGTGAAAGTGATATACAACTATCAAAGGTACAGTGACCACTACACAGCAACATTCACTTGGAAATTGCCTCACTATTTGTTTTCTGCTCTCTGTACTCTGAGCCAAAATCCTGGGTTTATTCTTCACCTCCTTCAGACCAACACTGTGTCCGAAAAGATTTTCTATCTCTTGGCTGACACTAATCCTGTGGTTACTCACAAGGTGTCTCTTTTTGCCCTGGCAGCACAGAAAATCCAGGCAAAACTAATCTCTGATATTGCAGTCAACTGTGCTGGGGATGCTTTTAAGTAATAGTGGCTGTTTATGTAGTTTTAATAATGCTGTTTCTATTTGGTTTTACCTGGCTTTTAATTACGCGGGTGTGAGTCCATAAGGTATGTATGGTGCATCTTGCCATCAATACATGTAGCATTTTAATGATTTTAATTACGCGGGTGTGAGTCCATAAGGTATGTATGGTGCATCTTGCCATCAATACATGTAGCATTTTAATGATTTATAGGATTTTATCGTGTATTTTATATTGTACTAGCGGTCCCACGCCACACGTTGCTATGGCCCAGTCTGGTGATCTGGAAAATAAAGTAATGAGAAAGTGTTGGTTTCTAATATATGTAATGTCTTTATGCTTGTGGGTAAACAGTATTTCTTGCTGTTTCTTTGCCAGTGTTGATGTGGAGATTGTCTGGTTTGCCTACTCTGGAACATGCAACATATCATTGTCCTTCTTTAGGGGTCCCTTTCAAATCTTTGATACTGCATCTGTCATATACATGTGTGTGTGTGTGTGAATGGCTGGATGGTCTTTTGTCAGGAGGGCTTTGATCATGTTTTCTTGCCCTGGTGAAGGGAATTGTACTGGATGGCCTTAAGGCAGCACTTCTCAATCTGGGAAGTCAAGACCCCGGGGGAGAGTCACCCGGGGGTGTCAGAAGGGTCACCAAAACCACCAGAAAACACAGAATTTTTGTTGGTCATAGGGGTTCTGTGTGGGATGTTTTGGTCCCATTCTATTGTTGGTGGAGTTCAGAATGCTCTTTGATTGTAGGTGAACTATAAATCCCAGCAACTACAACTCCCAAATGTCAAGGTCTATTTTCCCCCAAACTCCATCTGTGTTCATATTTGGGCATATTGAATATTCGTGCCAAGTTTGGTCCAGATCCATCATTGTTTGAGTCCACAGTGCTCTCTGATGTAGGTGAACTACAACTCCAAAATCCAAGGACACTGCCCACCAA
Source organism: Anolis sagrei ordinatus (assembly GCF_025583915.1). Lineage (NCBI taxonomy): Eukaryota > Metazoa > Chordata > Lepidosauria > Squamata > Anolidae > Anolis > Anolis sagrei. The sequence goes on along the minus strand of NW_026846588.1, from coordinate 111,174,961 downwards.
ACCCTTCCAGTATTTTCTGTTGGTCATGGGAGTTCTGTGTGCCAAGTTTGGTTCAGTTCCATCATTGGTGGGTTCAGAATGCTCTTTGATTATAAGTGAACTATACATCCCAGCAACTACAACTTCCAAATGACAAAAATCATAATTTTTGAGTGATGGTCACTCCTTGTGTTGTGAGATGTTTTGTTGCCAAATTTGGTGTGATTTCGTTCATTGGTTCTTTTGTTTTTAAGGTACTCATTATGCACAGAGCATTTATATATATATAGATTTGGTAATCTGGTGTTCATGTATTTATCTATTTGCCTTGTATGTGAAAGACCCATGGTCTAAGCATTGAATAAACTGAACTATATTATAGTTTCTGATGGTGTTGCAGAAGCAGATAGCTCCTTAAAGCAATGGAAAGCCATACTGCTTCTTCTCAGAAAGCAGTGGCATTATCTGGCAGGCTTTACTCACCATGAATGTTTACAGGTCCCCTAGCACAATCCATTGGCTTTCCCTACTTGGTCATGCATGCTCTGCTGCATTAGAACAAGAATACTTTAGAAATCGTTCATTGAGTCCACTAAGTCTTATCTCCCAAATGTATGTTGCATGGAGAATTCAGCAGGAAGTGGTTGGACCATTAAAACATGTATAAATGGCAAGAGCTTTAAGGAAAAGAAAATGCATTTAAATAGTACATTCATGAAGAAAATAATAAACTTTTCATTTAGAAGGTTACTTGCTAAAATAGCAGCCTTTTAATGCCATCCCAACAGCAGCTACCACAGATGAATCAGAAGTTTACTATTTTGAGGCATACAGGGGAAATGACATTAATAAAATTATATAAGGGTGCTCACTAATGCTTCCTCTTCATCCTGGAAAGAAGTGACGAGTGGAGTGCCATCAGCAGGGTTCTGTCCTGGGCCTGATCCTCTTCAGCATCTTTCTTAATGACTTAGATGAAGAGTTAGAAGGTGTGATAATCAAGTTTGCAGATGACACCAATTTGGGAGGGATAGCCAGTACTCCAGAAGACAAGAGCAGAATTCAAAACGATCTTGACAGATTAGAGAGATGGGCCAAAACTAACAAAATGAAGTTCAACAGTGACAAATGCAAGATACTCCACTTTGCAGAAAAAATGAAATGCAAAGATACAGAATGGGGGACAATGCCTGGCTCGAGAGCAGTACGTGTGAAACAGATCTTGGAGTCCTCGTGGACAACAAGTTAAACATGAGCCAACAATGTGATGTGGCGGCAAAAAAAGCCAATGGGATTTTGGCCTGCATCAATAGGAGCATAGTGTCTAGATCTAGGGAAGTATTGCTACCCCTCTATTCTGCTTTGGTTAGACCACACCTGGAATATTGTGTCCAATTATAGGTACCACAATTGAAAAGAGATATTGACAAGGTGGAATGTGTCCAGGAGGGCGACTAAAATGATCAAGAGTCTGGAGAACAAGCCCTATGAGGAACGGCTTAAGGAGTTGGACATGTTTATCCTGAAGAAGAGAAGGCTGAGAGGATATGATAGCCATGTATAAATATGTGAGAGGAAGCCACAGGGAGGAGGGAGCAAGCTTGTTTTCTGCTTCCTTGGAGACTAGGACGAAACAATGGCTTCAAACTACAAGAGAGGAGATTCCATCTGAACATGAGGAAGAACTTCCTGACTGTGAGAGCCGTTCAGCAGTGGAACTCTCTGCTCCCGGAGTGTGGTGGAGGCTCCTTCTTTGGAAGCTTTTAAACAGAGGCTGGATGTCCATCTGTCAGGGGTGATTTGAATGCAATATTCCTGCTTCTTGGCAGGGGGTTGGACTGGATGGCCCATGAGGTCTCTTCCAACTCTTTGATTCTATGATTCTATGATTCTATGATTCTATGATTCTATGATTCTCTTCATGCTGTCTAAACAATATTTCACAGATGACACGTTTTAGCTTTGAATCCTTTCTTACACAGCCATAATGTCAGTTTTAAAATACAACTATTTTACTCAAATCTAGTATGCCATTGAATCTAATGCATCTTCTAAGGGCAGTAGAAGAACATGAAAACTTGAGAGGTATAATTAGAAAAATCTATAAGATACTAATTGAAATGAGGGATGGAAAAATAAAAAAGTGTACCCTTAAGGAGATTTGGGAAGAGGATTTAGGGATAAAAATAAGTGAAATGGAGTGGCAACAGTTATGGGGACAGAGACATTTAAAAAATTTATCGATACGAGTTAAAGAAAATTATTATAAGTTAATATGGAAGTGGTACTTAACACCGGTAAGAATAGCATATATGAATAAAAATAACTCAATAAATTGTTGGAGAGGGTGTCAAGAACCAGGAACATATATACATATGTGGTGGCAATGTAAATATGTAAATAATTTTTGGGAGAAAGTATTTAGAGAAATAGAAATTATAATGAATATGAAAATAGATAAAAGTCCTAGTATAGCCTTACTATCATTATATACCAATAAGCAATTGAAAAAGGAGGATAAAGAAGCGATAACAAATTTACTAACTATAGCAAGACTGCTCATAGCAAGGAATTGGAAAAAAGAAATGAATATACAAATAGAGGAGTGGTATAAGGAAGCATGGAAATTAGCTTTAAACGATAAACTGACATGTATATTAAAGGTTAAAAAAGGTATATGGAAACAAAGTGATTTTGATGCTATATGGGGGAAATTTGTGATAAATGGATTAAAAAATAAGGAAGGAAAATTACCGTCACAAGAAGAAATGAAATTTTGGACTGATGAAATGTAAGAAATGTGGCTTGAAACGGGTGGAGGGGAGCACGGAGGTGGGGAAAAAAAAAAAGAGAAAAAAAAAGGGGAGGAATGTCAAAGCAAAACAACAAAATAACATGTTAAAGAGGTTGATGTAGAAAATGCAATAGTATGTAATAATTGTGATAAACTAATAAAAACTTATTAAAAAAAAAAAAAAAGAATCTAATGCACCTCAATTTTCAAGACCTGAAACCAAAAAAAAATTGCTGGTGAATGTAATGCACAGTGGCAAAAAGTGCCCTCTTTGTAATTTGACCAAAAAGGTGTTGTTGCGCTTAGAATTTCTTCTTTAAAAATAAAGTGTTACATTACCAAATCTTTCAGCAATAAAGAATAACACCATAGAATCAGGTAACCGTTCCATCAAGGAGCCTAAAAGATAAGGAAGAGAAGGAAGGGTGGAGGAAGAGAAGGAAAGGGAGAAAGAAAAAGCATAGAAAACGAAGGGTGGAATTTATTTTATTTATTTATTTCGGGCACTTCTACCCCGCCCTTCTCAACCCCCAAGGGGGGACTCAGGGCGGCTTACAACCGGCACAATTCGATGCCAACAATTCAACAGATAAATTACATAACAGTAATAACCACAATAGTTAAAACAATCAATTAAAACAATAACAATTAAAAGCTAATCTAGTGGCCAACGTTCACCGAGTTCTAATATCCATAAGTCCATTCAGCATTACCATAGTCCATTCCAATTTCTGGTCGTCATTACCTTGCCAGATTACCCGAAGGCCTGGTCCCACATCCATGTTTTCAGCTTCCTTCTGAAGGAGAGGAGGGATGTTGATGACCTAATTTCCCCGGGGAGTGAATTCCACAGGCAAGGGGCCACCACCGAGAAGGCCCTGTCCCTCGTCCCCACCAGCCTCACTTGTGATAGGGGCGGGGCCGAGAGCAGGGCCTCCCCCAAAGATCTTAAACTCTGAGGTGGGACATAGAAGGAGATACGTTTGGACATGTACACTGGAAGGGAGAGAAAGAAGGAAAGGGCCTCTACAGCAGCCTTTCTCAGTGTGCTTTGGGGCTGGGAAGTTTAAGCCTGACAGAGGGGAGAGGATAAGAGAGACAAGGAAGCATGGAGCCTCCTTCCTGTCCTCCTGTTCCTCCTCCTTCTCCCTAGAAGCCCTGTGGCTCCTGAGGAGTGACTGTCCTCCATCTCTTCCTCTTTTGCTGCCTGCCTGCCTGCCTGCCTGCCTTCTTCATGGGAATCCTGCCTTCATTTCCTCGTTGTCCTCCACTTTGGAGTCTGCAGCAAGGGAGCCAGCCCTGGTGAGGTGGCAGCCCCATCAAACCAAGGAGGCTGCTCCTTCTCCACCCTCACTGCCTCACCAGGATGGGTTCACTCAATGGCAGCTTGTTTCAGGCCTCGGGAGCCAATGAGAAAAAAGTGGCTGAGTGAGTACTGAGATGAAGGTAAAGAATAACAGCCTAAAAGATAATGAGAAGAAACAGAGAAAAGATGGTATGTTTTGTCTGGTCAACATGATAGTCATCTCCAAATATCTGAAGGGCCATCACATGAAAGATGCAGTGAGCTGGTTTTCTGTTGTTTCAGATGGTAGGATTTGAACAAATGAATTCAAATTACAAAAAGGGTGATTCTGACTAAACATTAGGAAAAACTTCCATACTCTAGAACAGTGGTTCTCAACCTGAGGTCTCCAGATGTTTATGGCCTTCAATTCCCAGAAATCCCAGACAGTTTACCAGCTGTTAAGATTTCTGGGAGTTGAAGGCCAAAACATCTGGGGACCCCAGGCTGAGAACCCCTGCTCTAGAAGTTGTCAGTGTGATGAGATTTCAGTTAGGACCGTGGATAAGGAGGTTCATGCCCGGTGAGCTTCTGCTAAACCCGATCTGTCAGGAGAACTGGTACCTAAGAAAAAATACTATCTAGATGGCTAAGGAACAATAAGGAGCACACCGTGGGACAGAAAGAGCATCAATTGACTAGGAAAGAGAAAGACACTTTGAGGAGAGGATGAATGGGGAGGAAAGATGCCTAGGTGTGTTGAGGTGAAAGGAGATTCTTTGGTTTTCTAGCCCACATGAAGATTGTTAATGGCAATCATTTATGCAATAAATTACATGTGGCTAACAATGCCAGGTCCTATAAGTAATTTAGTGCTAGTAATAAGGATTTCTCCCTTCTGCCTCCACAAACTACAATACTTTGCTCCTGAGGTAGATAACAAAAGGAAGGAAACACCCAAAGTAGAACATATTGTAGAAATGAGTTATTTCAACTATTCTCACCTGGACTGGGTAAATGTTTGCTCCAATAATAAGGAAAAAACCTAACAGTTATCAACATTTTAAATTACTGTCCCTAACCATGGCAATGACCTGAGATTATGTGACTTTAGATGTGAGCCTAAGTGGTGTTTCCAAGGTGGTTGTTGTTAATGTGTGCCTTCACATTGTTTCTGACTTATTGTGGCCTTGAGAAAACATTACCATTGGGTTTTGTTGGAAAAATTTGAAAGAGTGTGGTTTGCCCAAGGTTGCCCAGTGGATTTCCATGGCTGAATGGGGATTTGAACTCTGGTTTCCAGAGCCATAGTCTAATCAGGCTGGTAGGAGACCTAGTGGAAAACATGAGTGTTGCTGGATAGAGTGAAACAATGAGCACATTACCTCCAAACATAAAATTATATGTAGGAAGAGAAGTACCTGGGGTTCCTCAAGTCATCATACTGGGAGGGGGAGATTTTCCAACATGGAGTGGTCAGAATGGCATGATTTGCCACTATACCAGTTTGTTTGTTTATTTATTTATTTGTTTGTTTATTTATTTATTTACAGCTTTTATATTCCGCCTTTCTCACCCCGCAGGGGACTCAAGGCAGGTTACAGTGTACACATATATGGCAAACATTCAATGCCAATTTTGACATACAACATATACAGACATAGAGAATATTTAAATTTTTCTGGCCGCCAGGGGAGCTGTCGCTTTCATCGTCCATCTGCGACACTGATGAAGTACTTCCGCATTCACCGCATGCTTTTGCTGAAGTCTTTTTTTTATGGCCTTATAAATTAGTTAATTTAGCCTCTCAACACTTTAAGGTGGTACCTTATTTTCCTACTTGACAGATGCAACTGTCTTTCGGGTTGCAAAGGTCGACAACGGGCTACACAATTGGTTGGAAACCCACTCCAACCCGGGCTGGCTTCGAACTCATGACGTTTTGGTCAGAGTGATCTTAATGCAGCTGACCAGAGAGGTCTTCGAGCATTTGATTTCCTTCAAAAGAGCTTCCTCTCCTCAAGATTGATAGGGTAGGAGCAAGAGCCTTCCCCAACTGCAGCAATTTTGCAGAGATTTTTTGAGAGGAAAGCATTGTGAAAGCTCCTCTCCATCTTTGTGTGTGTTGTACATGTTGTGTTTCTGTGTGCGCAAGCAAATTGATGAGTTCCTTCACCCATGACAAGATTGTTGTGCACACTTGTTCTACTCTGACATTTTTCTTACTACACCAGACCACAGCCTTCCTTTTTTCTGCATGCATTGAGCAACGTTTGGAAAAGTTATATTTTGAACTACACCTCCTAGAATTCCTTATCAAGTACATATGACCATTTTCCTGAAGCTGAACTGTATATTTCTGCTAATTGTTGCCAACTCTGTAAACCTTCCTGTTTGAATTTTGATGAAGCTAACGAAGAATGTGCAGGTGCCTGGTGATTTATATCTATATAGGGCTTTATATAGATGCAATGTAGATAGATATAATTGACACACAAGTAAATGTTTCTCTGGCTGGAACGTAAGACTTGCCAGCTTGCAGTCAGTTAAGTCTGCATAAATTGTTACTGTTCCCAATTTTAACTTGTGATAGGATTCTGTTGTTTGATTTGGATCATTGGCTAGAGTGATTTATACTACTCATTTCAAGAAAACTTGTTTTTAGAGACTAATTTTGTGATATTGATTGAAAGTGTCTTGGGAAAACTGTTTTGTTTTGAAAGGCAACATAAAAATTCATGAAGGAATACAAGTCTATGAAATCAAAGGGATTTAACTCTTTTAAAATGGCAAAAGACAACTACTTTCCAATACTTCATTTTTAAAGACATGCTGGTTCGAGAGGTCCAGGAGTTGTAATTTTTTAAAAAATAGCCTTTCTTACCTCTGTTCTAAACCATGGCAGCAGTTCTGTGGTGGATAATGATTTGTCATGTTTTACAGATGGGAAAGAAGAGGTTAAAGGTTGTAGGATGAATGAGCAGGAATTTGAATACAGATGTCTGGAGAACAAGCCCTATGAGGAGCGGCTTAAGGAGCTGGGCATGTTTAGCTTGAAGAAGAGAAGGCTGAGAGGAGATATGATAGGTAAAGGTAAAGGTAGTCCTCTGACATTAAGTCCAGTCATGTCTGACTCTGGGGTGTGGTGCTCATCTCCATTTCTAAGCCGAAGAGCCGGCGTTGTCCGTAGACACCTCCAAGGTCATGTGGCCGACATATGACCATTTTCCTGAAGCTGAACTGTATATTTCTGCTAATTGTTGCCAACTCTGTAAACCTTCCTCTGTTTTGATGAAGCTAACGAAAAATGTGCAGATGCCTGGTGATTTATGATCTACTCACATTTGCATGTTTTCTAGGTTGCAGAAGCTAGGGCTGACAGCGGAAGCTCACGCCGCTCCCCAGAATCGAACCTGTGACCTTTCGATCAACAAGCTCAGCAGCTCAGTGCTTTAACCCACTGCACCACTGGGGGCTCCGGAGATATGATAGCCATGTATAAATATTCAGGGCTATGGCTTCCTTGGGTCAAACTATCCATCTCTAAACTCCTGCTCAGCCCCACAGCCATTGTCCTGTGGGGTCTCGCAGGGTTCAGTATTGTCCCCCATGTTGTTTAACATCTACATGAAGCCGCTGGGTGAGATCATCCAGAGTTTTGGAGCAGATGACATCCAACTCTATCACTCATTTCCACCAGATGCTAAGGAGGCTGTCCAAGTCTGGCCGCTGTGACGGTCTGGATGAGGGCTAGCAAATTGAAGTTGAATCCAGACAAGACAGAGGTCCTCCTGGTCAGTCGCAAGGCCGAACAGGGTATAGGGTGACAACCTGTGCTGGATGGGGTTACACTTCCCTTGAAGGCACAAGTTCGCAGCTTGGGGGTCCTCCTGGACTCATCACTGAGCCTGGAATCCCTGGTTGCAGCGGTGGCCAGGGGAGCTTTCACACAATTAAAACTTGTGTGCCAGTTGCGCATGTACCTTGGGAAGTCTGACTTGGCCATGGTGGTCCACACTCTCCTTACATCTAGGATAAACTACTGCAACACACTCTATGTGGGGTTGCCTTTGAAGACTGCTCGGAAGCTTCAAATAGTCCAACGAGAGGCAGCCAGGTTAATAACTGGGGGGGGGGGGCATACAACTCCCATATTACGTCAGCTCCACTGGCTACCAGTTTTCTACCGGGCACAATTCAAAGTGTTGGCTTTGACCTATAAAGCCCTAAGTGGCCATGGCCCAAATTACCTGTTTGAATGCATCTCTCCCTATGAACCATCGCGGAGATGAAGATCCTCCGGGGAGGCCCTGCTTTCCATCCCGCCATTGTCACAGGCACGATTGGTGTGCATGAGAGACAGGGCCTTCTCGGTGATTGCTCCCCGGCTATGGAACTCCCTTCCTGGTGAGATCAGGTCGACCCCCTCCCTCCTGTCCTTTAGAAGGATGGTAAGAACTTGGCTGTGGGACCAAGCTTTCGGGGCGGGGCTATAAAGCAGCAATAGGAAAGATTACCAGGCCAATTAGATTTGACGTGGATGATTAGGACGGTTTTAAATGGTGTGTTTTAATATTTTGGTAAATGTTTTTAATGTTTATGGATGTATATAAGAATTTGTGTCCTGGCATTGAATATTTGCCATATATATGCTGTGAGTCCCTTTCAGGGTGAGAAGGGCGAAATATAAATGTTTTAAATAAGGCTTCCTGTTTTCCTGCTGCTTTCAGATTAACTGAGCATGATTGTCTTTTCAGTGAATCATGTCAACTCATGATGTGTCCAAAAACATAAGAGCCTACCTGCGATTCTACTGTATAGCCTGTTAACTCAGCTAGTTGCATCATCTCTTCAAATGTGATTGTCATCCAGCACTTTCATGTCAATGTTGTTGTGCCAGTATCCACAGCTCCTTTCTAACTGAAGCTGGCTGAGCAAAATTAAATCTTTTTTTTTCTTTTAAAGAAATTCAATCAGAAGAAAAATCCCTATAGAAACAGAAATTAACAGAATTAGCAACAGATGCTGAAACAGCAAATGTCTGATGCCAGCTGACATCCCTTACTCCCCACTTTATGTTTCTCTTTCTTGCTTTTCCCTGAGACCATTTAGAAAACTAATCTGGATGCCAATTGGTGTTTCTAGAAACATATGTGTACAAGATGTCAGTGCCACAATCTGTTCCATTTTGGACGAACGTTCATGTTTTCCTGCAAATACTTCAGCACACATGGGTTAGGAGGCATGTTTTGTGCCAGGTAAATTGTGTGCAGACCATCTGGCTAATGCAAAAGCAATCTCACACCCCTTTTACTGGATCCTGACTACAACTAAATCACGATGTAGCAATTGATGCAGCATTGCTTTGATTCTTTACACATCTCACTCCTAGACTTAAAAGAAAACCTGTGCAGGGCCCACCAGTCTAGCAATGCAATTGGGTAATTTCTTTATCAGTGAGGTAGTATATCTCTTTTTTTTGATAGAGCTACAAGCTGGGTAGATGCTGGGAATGCCATGGATGTAGCGTACCTGGATTTCAGTAAGGCCTTTGACAAGGTCCCTCATGATCTTCTGGCAAACAAACTAGTCCAATGTGGGCTAGGCAAAACTATGGTGAGGTGGATCTGTAATTAGTTAAATGGACGAACCCAGAGGGTGCTCACCAATGCTTCCTCTTCATCCTGGAAAGAAGTGACGAGCGGAGTGCCGCAGGGTTCCGTCCTGGGCCCGGTCCTGTTCAACATCTTTATTAATGACTTAGATGAAGGGTCAGAAGGCAGGATCATCAAGTTTGCAGACGACACCAAATTGGGAGGGATAGCCAATACTCCAGAGGACAGGAGCAGGATTCAAAACGATCTTGACAGATTAGAGAGATGGCCAAAACTAACAAAATGAAGTTCAACAGGGACAAATGCAAGATACTCCACTTTGGCAGGAAAAACGAATGCAAAGATACAGAATGGGGGACAATGAGGCCTGGCTTGAGAGCAGTACGTGTGAAAAAGATCTTGGAGTCCTCGTGGACAACAAGTTAAACATGAGCCAACAATGTGATGTGGCGGCAAAAAAAGCCAATGGGATTTTGGCCTGCATCAATAGGAGCATAGTGTCTAGATCTAGGGAAGTCATGCTACCCCTCAATTCTGCTTTGGTAGACCACACCTGGAATATTGTGTCCAATTCTGGGCACCACAATTCAAGAGAGATATTGACAAGCTGGAATGTGTCCAGAGGAGGGCGACTAAAATGATCAAGGGTCTGGAGAACAAGCCCTATGAGGAGCGGCTTAAGGAGCTGGGCATGTTTAGCCTGAAGAAGAGAAGGCTGAGAGGAGATATGATAGCCATGTATAAATATGTGAGAGGAAGCCACAGGGAGGAGGGAGCAAGCTTGTTTTCCACTTCCCTGGAGACTAGGACGCGGAACAATGGCTTCAAACTACAAGAGAGGAGATTCCATCTGAACATGAGGAAGAACTTCCTGACTGTGAGCCATTCAACAGTGGAACTCTCTGCCCCAGAGTGTGATGGAGGCTCCTTCTTTGGAAGCTTTTAAACAGAGGCTGGATAGCCATCTGTCAGGGGTGATTTGAATGCAATATTCCTGCTTCTTGGCAGGGGGTTGGACTGGATGGCCCATGAGGTCTCTTCCAACTCTTTGATTCTATGATTCTGTGATTCTATATCCAATATGCAGTGGAATGTTGAAGTTGGAGGTGACCTGGGGGAGGGGAGGGGCAGGACTCTGTAAAAAAAATCAGGGAATTCATAGTTTTGCCAAGGACACCAGGCTGCAATGATCCCATAATCCCCTATCTCTCTCCCATGTGGGAACCTAAGGCTTTTTCCGTGTCCCCACATGGCAACAGCCCTGTAACCCAAACTTTATGGACTTTTATGGACTTTAGGGGGCTGGCGTGACTTTCCCTTAGACCCTGCATGATTCCCTCTCTCTTCCTATGAATTCCTTGTGTATTCCCTTGCCCAATTCCTCATCCCCTATGTTTATATGACAATATGAAGGAAAAAGCCACTGTTTCATAAAACCAGTAACTCCCGTGGCTCAGCAAGTCCCCCCACAACCCCTGAGCTGGAAATCCCTTAACAAAAGGTATCACCAAGCTCACTTGCATGGACAATAAGAATAAATAGCTCTTATCATAACAGACTTCGGAGGGCAAAAGCCAGACCATCTGGGACGATACGAGTACTTGACATTTAAATCACTCAACACAAAGGGTGTCTTCCTATCTGTGAGGAACCAGGAATTTCACCACAGCCTTTCCATTGTGTCAATCCCAACTGGCCAAAACCAACCTCAAACTTCATCTATGAACACCATATCCCAGGACTATAAGACAAAGGATCTAGCCCTTTGGGGCTAGACGAAAAATGATTCAAAGGACTAAAACAATAACTCTGATCTGACTTGAGGGCTTAAGCTATCGTTGGGTCGTTTGGCAAACACTGGTCACCCTAATCCTGACAACTAGACATTTCTTCATTTGTTTCCCTATTGCCTGCCACCTTTCCCCCTCATTGGCTGAGTGGCTAAAGCAGGGCTCAGGCCCATTGGATCTCCTGCTAGCTTGCTGATGTCACAGCCAATCATAACAAAGCCAGCTCGGGGGGGGGGTTGGTGGGCATGGGAACTTTTGAATCTGAAGGCTATAAATGTATCTCTCTGCCCAATGGGCATGTCAGTTTTGTTGGCAGGCTACTGCAATTGTCATCCTTTCCAGCTGGAATGAAATAAAAACCTCGGTGTCTTTCTCTTCAACTTTGTGAGATTTATTCTGGAATACTGGCTTCTCTTTCTCACCAGGTAACCCACAATGGCTTGGGCCTCTCTATCCAGAGCCATTCTAAATTGCTCGACAACAAAGTGATGCTGCTTTAGTGTTGCATATGACTGTACAAGTATTACCATTATCACTAACATTAATAACCAGAAGACAGAGCAGTGCTTCCTCTGATAAATCTCACCAATCTCTTCCTCTCTCCATTGTATCCTCCAGAACTGATCCCAAAGGGGACACAACAACGTTAATTAGCCATACCATTCAAACCACTTTCAGTTAATGATGAAACAGGATAGACTGAAAATCACTTTTTATGTGGACCAGGTATAGAATAATAGAATCATAGAATCAAAGAGTTGGAAGAGACCTCATGGGTCATCCAGTCCAACCCCATTCTGCCAAGAAGCAGGAATATTGCATTTAAATCACCCCTGACAGATTGCCATCCAACCTCTGTTTAGAAGCTTCCAAAGAAGGAGCCTCCACCACACTCCGGGGCAGAGAGTTCCACTGCTGAACGGCTCTCACAGTCAGGAAGTTCTTCCTCATGTTCAGATGGAATCTCTTCTTGTAGTTTGAAGCCATTGTTCCATGTCCTAGTCTCCAGGGCAACACAAAACAAGCTTGCTCCCCCCTCCCTCCCTGTGGCTTCCTCTCACATATTTATACATGGCTATCATATCTCCTCTCAGCCTTCTTTCTTCAGGCTAAACATGCCCAGCTCCTTAAGCCGCTCCTCATAGGGCTTGTTCTCCAGACCCTTGATAATTTTATGATCAACTACAAGAGAGGAGATTCCATCTGAACATGAGGAAGAACCTGTGAGAGTGTGGTGGAGGCTCCTTCTTTGGAAGCTTTTAAACAGAGGCTGGATGGCCATCTGTCAGGGGTGATTTGAATGCAATATTCCTGCTTCTTGGCAGGGGGTTGGACTGGATGGCCCATGAGGTCTCTTCCAACTCTTTCATTCTATGATTCTATTTTTTTTTTGTTGTGTCAGGTGTGTCCTGTTGTGAGAGAATTGGCCGTCTGCAAGGACGTTGCCCAGGGGACGCCCGGATGATTTTGATGTTTTATCATCCTTGTGGGAGGCTTCTCTCATGTCCCCGCATGAGGAGCTGGAGCTGATAGAGGGAGCTCATCCACCTCTCCCCGGATTCGAACCTGCAACCTGTCAGTCTTCAGTCCTGCCAGCACAGGGCTTTAACCCACTGATTCTATGATTGCCAAATGTAAATTGCCTCAAGTCGCCTCCGGGCTGAGAGTAATAGTAAATAAATAAATAAATACAAATGTCACCCAAACTCTGATGTTTGGACTTCAGCTCACAGAATCCCTGATCACTGGCCAAGGCAGCCGAGGCTTCTGGGAATTGAAGTCCAAAATACCAGAGGACTAGTGTTTGGAAATCAGTAATATAGTATATGACCATAACCGAACCTGCACCAAATATTGATTCTGAAAATGCAGCGTCATTCCTAGGAGCTGTTCTACATTCTCTTAGTTGTTATGCAACAGTTACACACATTTTAAAGGGCACATTGTGCTGGGTTTTGATTTGATTTATACTTTGTTGACCAGCTAATCCAGTTTTAGCCAACCTATGTACCTCCAGGGAAATAATCCTTTTTCAAAGGCTCTCAATCTAAACCTATACAGAAATACATCACTGCCATCTTTGTTTATACCACGACACAATAGAAGTTGAAAGCAAAGACACAAAAGGAATTCAGGGCAACCTAAAGCTCTCCCTCCATGGGCCCTCCTTGAAAGCTTTAGTTCAGCCAAGTGGAGACACCTGCTGTTTATCATGGCAACTTCACTAACAATGCATCAAAGGTTCAGAAAGTTGAAATTAGCTGCACCTTGCCTTTCAGTTTTTTTTTAATACTGCTAGGAGGAAAAAAGTATGACACATCAAAGTCTCTGGGAATCTAATCCACTCAGGACAGGTTCTTTCCTAAATTTAGCATGTGTCCCAAAGCACAGCAAGATGAGTAATTATTTAAATTGTATTTATTCAAAATAGACAACACAGATCCACTGTATATATATAGAGTAATTCAGTGATCAAAGAAATTTCAGTTGAATCACCATCTGCCTTTCAACTGCAGAATTAATTTTTAAATGTGCACATTGCAAAGACTTTAATATATGGTTTGTATGGGGCTTTTTAAAAAGTCTGATGGCAGTGAGGATCACTTAGGTCCCAAGCCTAAATGAGACAACATCAAAATAATGCTCTGTCTCCTGTCTTTGATTATTCTGTTATTGCCAGCATTTAATCTGAAATCTTTTGGAGACTCAGGGACCTATAATATCATTTTGTTTATATTAGAAATATATATTTTGATGTTGCATGCAAAGATCCAACGTGGTGCGCTGGTTATAGCCTCAGGTTAGGTGAGGGAGATACAGGGTGCATCTGTTGTTGTTCATTCGTTCAGTTGCTTCCGACTCTTTGTGACCTCATGGACCAGCCTACACCAGAGCTCCCTGTCGGCTGTCACCACCACCAGCCCCTTCAAGGTCAAACCAGTCACTTCAAGGATCCCATCCCCCCTCCTATGTGGGGTCCCCCAAGGTGCAATTCTCTCTCCTCTTCTCTTCAACATCTATGTTAGACCCCTTGCTAGTTTGGCTCGGAGTTTCGGCCTGGACTGCTACCAATATGCAGACGATACCCAACTCCTTCTGCACCTGGAGCCTGGAGCAATGTCAATTCCAGACAATTTCACCCTATGTCTGGAAGCTCTGTCAAACTGGCTACGTGCTAGCAGACTGAAGGTGAACCGGCGAAGACTGAGATTCTCTGGCATGGCCGCCCGGCAGGTCTGACTCCTCCATTACCCACCTTCGATGGTGCCGCCCTATCTCCATCGACCACTGTTAAGAGCTTAGGTGTCATCCTGGATTCACAGCTGACAATGGAAGCTCAGGTCGCTGCTGCCAGCAAACAGGCCTTTTTCCATCTACGACAAGCGAGGCAACTGGCACCCTACCTATCTGACGAGGCTCTGGCAACTGTCATCCATGCCACGGTCACGTCTAGGCTGGACTATTGCAACGCCCTGTATGTTGGCCTTCCGATGTCTACGACCCGAAAGCTTCGTATTGTTCAGAATGCGGCAGCCAGGTTACTCACAAGAACGCCCATGAAATGCCATATAACACCAGTGCTGCAACATTTACATTGGCTTCCAACTGAGTACCGTGGCCTGTATAAGATGCTAGTTCTGACCTTTAAAACTCTTTACGGCCAGGGTCCATCGTACCTTAGGGACCGCCTCTCCTTCTCCCATCATCGGAGGTCGCAACGACCAGCCCAACGTGACTTACTCCATATACCGTGTCCTAGAGAAGTGCACTTGGAAATTACCAGACGCAGGGCTTTTTCTATTTCTGCCCCTGCCTTGTGGAATTCCTTGCCGCCCTACATGAGAGCCATGCGTGACTTAGGGCCTTTTACTCTCGCACTTAAGACCTGGCTTTTTACTAGAGCATTTGATCTCTGTTAATTTTTAATTTTTGTATGCATGTATTTTATCTTTTATAATTTAGCTGTAAATCGCCTAGAGCATTCTCAGATGGAGGGCGATTAATAAGTTATTAAATGATGATGATGATCTTGCCCTTGGTCGGCCCCTCTTCCTTTTTCCTTCCATTTTCCCCAGCATAATTGTCTTCTCTAAACTTTCCTGTCTTCTCACGATGTGGCCAAAGTGCATCTACACTGTAGAATTAATGCATTTTGATGCCACTTTAACTACCATGGCTCAATTCTGTGGAATCTGGGAGTTGTAGTTTGGTGAAATAGTCGCACTCTTTGACACAGAAGTCTAAATACCTTGTAAGAGTGCAATTTCCATGATTCCATAGCATTGAGCCACAGCTGTTGAAGTGATGTCAAACTGCACTCATTCTGTAGTGTAGATGCACTCACAAGTTCAAAGCCCCATTAAGCTACACAGATCACTGGAAGATCTTTGGTCAGTCACTGTTCCCTTCACCTAACTTTCCTCATAAGCTTGTCGTGAAGATAAAATGGGGAGGGTATGAAAATAAAATATGAAGATAAAATTTTGGTTGTGTCAGGAGCGACTTGAGAGACTGCAAGTTGCTTCTGGTGTGAGAGAATTGGCTGTCTGCAAAGATGTTGCCCAGGGGACGCCTGGATGTTTTGATGTTTTGATGTTTCATCATCCTTGTGGGAGGCTTCTCTCATGTCCCTGCACGAGGAGCTGGAGCTGACAGGGGGAGCTCATCCACGCTCTCCCCAGATTAGAACCTGCGACCTGTCGGTATTCAGTCCTGCTTGGCACAAGGGTTTAACCCACTGCGCTACCAGGGGCTCCTAAGATAAAATAAAAGATAAAGATAAAATGAAGATAAAATGAGGAACAGACATATCCTGTGAGTAAGGATTACATTCGGAACTGTTCAGTTAAAACATTAAGGACATGATCAAGCTCCTTGGAGAAGAATTGCAATATATATCAAATAAATAGCTGATTAAAGACTTATGTATATTGATAGCATAATAGCCACAGAAACTGAATAAGCAAAAGTCCCTACTGAGCTTTTCTGCCCTATTATGTTTCCTTCTCTTCCTTAGAGCATAAATATCCAAGAGCCAAAGTAGTCTATAAAAAGAGAGAAATGTGACTTTAAATTAGGGGTGGTCAATCAAAAACTATGTGTATGTGCATACCAACCTATTAAGGGTGTATCTACACTGTGGAGGTAATAAAGTTTGACACCACTTTAACAGCTATGAAATCCTGGTATTTGTAGTTTTGTAAAGCACTTGCTTTGACTCTTCTACACTGCCAAAAAAATCCAGATTATGTGCTTTGAACTGGATTATATGGCAGCGTAGATTCAAATAATCCAGTTCAAAGCAGATAATATGGATTATCTGCTTTGATAACCTGGATTATATGGCAGTGTAGAAGGGGCCTGAGTTGCCTTTATGGAGTGAAAATTCAGGATATAAATAAACATAATAATAATAATAATAATAATAATAATAATAATAATAATGTGGATTGTAATAATAATAATAATAATAATAATAATAATAATAGTGTAATAATAATGTAATAGTGTAATGTGGATTGTAATAATAATAGTGTGGATTATTGATGATGATGA
>NW_026846588.1:111132051-111157803 GCF_025583915.1 Anolis sagrei ordinatus | reverse complement strand
CCCCCCCCCCCCCCCCCCGAATCAAAATCCTGGCTACGGGCCTGATGAGGTCACAAAGAGTCAGAAGCAACTAAACGAATAAACAACAACAACAGATTAAATGAAACCTTTAGATTATTTAGACAGTAATTAAATTTGATAAAAGAGTTAAAAGAAATAATCTAAATAATACCAAGACAAACTTTTAATGAAGAATGACTGGAGGAGAAGACAAAAATAACATGAAATAATACAGAAAACATAAAAAGATACAACTATTGGGTTTTTAAATTAGATGACAATGCTATTCCTCTTTTTGCGATAAAAGATATATAGAATTCCTAACTTTTAAAATACTTTAAGTAATGTGTGTAAAGGTAATAGTGCAATGACAGCTGGATTGGCTCCTTGGATTATGTTTCTGAATTGTGTGGTTTTAATTATTGGTTTTAATATTAGATGTTGTATTTAAAACAGCATCACAACATCTAATATTAAAACCAATAATTAAAACCACACAATCCAGAATTTTAAAAAATACATTACAAGTGTACCCTCAGTTTACTTCTGACATTATATATATATATTAGGGCTGGGCGGTTTCGTTCGTTAATTTCGTAATTCGTTATTAATTCGTATTTAAATTAGCTTACGATCCGATATTGAGCCATTTTCGAATAGTGTGAGGAGTTAAATAGATTCGAAACAATTTTTTCAATTTATTTCGTAATTATTTCGTAATTGTTTTGAAATTGTTTCGAAATTGTTTCGTAATTATTTTCGCATGCCTGGTGCAAGTTTTATAGTTGTTGTTTGTTTTATCACACCAAAAGTCAACAAAAGAGGGAGAGGGAAGCTTCAGAAGTTCCCCCTGTCCCCTTTGGAGGTTTTTTTAGCATATTGCACAATCGCGTCCGCCATTAACGAATCGATTCGAAATTTACGAAATTTCATATATTTCGAAATTTTTAAAAGGAAAATTTTGGAATTCTTTAAAGAAACGAAACGTGATGGACCCCTTAAAAACGAATCGAGTTTAGAAACATTTTTTTCCGTGGTTACCCAGCCCTAATATATATATATATATATACACACACACACATATATAGAATCATAGAATCAAAGAGTTGGAAGAGACCTCATGGGCCATCCAGTCCAACCCCCTGCCAAGAAGCAGGAATATTGCATTCAAATCACCCCTGACAGATGGCCACCCAGCCTCTGTTTAAAAGCTTCCAAAGAAGGAGCCTCCACCACACTCCGGGGCAGAGAGTTCCACTGCTGAACGGCTCTCACAGTCAGGAAGTTCTTCCTAATGTTCAGATGGAATCTCCTCTCTTGTAGTTTGAAGCCATTGTTCCGCGTCCTAGTCTCCAAGGAAGCAGAAAACAAGCTTGCTCCCTCCTCCCTGTGGCTTCCTCTCACATATTTATACATTCGGGGCAGAAAGTTCTACAGTTCCTCTCACATATTTATACATTCGGGACAGAGAGTTCCACTGCTGAAAAAAATCTGGAAATATTCAATAAAAATATTATATTTTAAGTAAGAAAAACGAGATCTGTCAAACTACATCTTATGCTTAACATGTATCTGGGAGAAGTAGGAAGGGCCTCAATTGATGTCATAGAACAGCTTTTTCCTCATCTGCATTCAACATGCATTGACCTGTGACTGCTCATTGTGCAGTAACCACAAGCTTATTTTGAAAATATATTAGCTAAGGCCTGTGCCTCCCAAAGCCAGAGGGAAATATATATTTTCCTTACCATCTTGTATGGCCCAGAGAATCAAGTTGTACAGAAAATCCTAAATTGTGTCATTTGGGACACACAAAGAGGTGTGTCTTGCAACATTATCAGTTCTCTAAAGTAATTCAACAGTCTAGGATCCCTTTCTTCATGTGCATGAATGCGGGATAAATATAAAAAAATCAGATCTTATGACTCTTATAACATCATCAGATGGAGACAGGGAAGCATCTTCTCCCTGCTTCTCTGTGCTGCCGGCACGGAGTCCCTTGGAACTCATCACATATGCTTTATCTATTTTATTGTGCAATTTGGCTCAGAGCGGTTTACAGCAGTAGATTAAAATAATACAATTAACTTTAAAATACAATAAAACAAGAGCAGACATAGTCCCGAGTTATTCACCCATCAAAAGCTTGAGGGACTGTGACCTGGCCCTCTGTTTAAAAAGTTTGAGGACCCCTGCCTTATTTGGTCAGGTATTAAGACATAGTGCTAATTTTGTGTAATACATCTTTTGTAATACTTCATAAGTAGCTTGCGTAACGTGAAAGAGAGAGAGGAATTTATATAAGGCCAAAAGAACATTAAAGTTCTACTACAAAGGAAAATATTGCAGCTGCCAAGACCCGATTAGTCATAAAACCCACAGCATTATCTGGATCCATCAATGCCTTCCTTTTAATTACTAATCTAACAAGAAAGACATCAAAGATGCCTTTTGATATATACATAGTTAGAGACATATCCTGTGAGTAAGGATTATATGCGGAACTGTTCAGTTAAAACATTGAGGACATGATTTTTTAAGAAACAAAACACAAACAGATTTGTGAAAATGCACATTTTCCTTTGCTCTAAAGTTCACAGTTTAGGGTCACACTCCATTATATTAACTGGCACTAAGTTCATGCATTCCTAAATTGCCATGTAATCTAAAACCTTGTTGTCAGCTGCTCAGAATTGGAAAGTCCCCTGAAACAATTGCAACGATTCTAGGCAGGAGAACAGAACTTGTTTGTCTTACTGTAAAAATATCCTTCACGCCAATCATCTCCCTTCTTACTGTGCAAAACTATAACGGTTAAAAATAAAGTCTGTATTCCCTTTTGAAGTAGTCATTCTCTCCCAATCTGCTCTTTGCTTACTTTGGGACAAAAGATTTCATTACATCGCCCTTCAAAAAAAAGGAAGAACAACACCAAAAAACATTCAAAACAGGCAAAAGCCTCGGTGTAAAATTCTATTGCTTTCCTTCCTGTAGAGACTTGACTGTAAATTGCCGAGCCAAAGTTATCTTACAGAGATTTCATTGTCATATCTACTTACATCATCTTAATGCGATTTTATTTTTACTTTGTCAGAGTCGTATTAATGGAAATGTGTTCTTGATGTCAAACAGGCCTCCTTTTTTATGCAAAACAGGATTCAGCTGACTCTAATAAAAACAGCTTGCAATGTACTCAACGGTTACAGTAATAGGCTGAATATAGTTTTGTTTTGTTTCCCAAGTCAAGACTGTGTCAAAGAGCACTAAAAGGAGATTTCTCCGTTCTTTTTTCTTTTTTTGTTCCCTCGGTACAATAATTGCTTGGGTGGGGTTACATTATGATCTCTAAATGAATAGTATCGCTTAGAACAAACACTTCTTGTATCTTTTATCTTCCCCTTGCGTACAGAGCTCAGCTTTTTTTTTTTCTTTTGAAAAACGCCAAAGCTACTTTTCCAGATAAGTCATCAAAATGTTTCCAAAGTATTTTAACTGCCAGATTAACTATATCTGGAAAACAAAGAAAGATTGCTTACATTCTTGGAGCAGAAAGCCTGCCAATGTGTAGCAACAAGCAACAAATTAATTTCTTTTGCAACCATGGCTGGGCAGCGGTGGGGCAGGAGGGAAAGCGGATTCAAAACAGTAGGCCTTGATTTAAAGGAAAAGCAATTTATTTCCAGAAAAAAGGGGGGGAGTTACTAAGGCTTGTTTTAAAAGAAAAAATTAGAAACAGTTTTCCTGAAAGATAGCTTGTCGATGGGTTGTCCTGTCTACCTCAACCCATTACGCAAAGTAAGCATTTGCAGTATACTTGATTTTGCCCAGGGGCGCTCTTGAGGCGCTCTTGGGGGAATATAGACCTTGACATATGTGAGTTGTAGTTACTGGGATGTATAGTTCACCTACAATCAAAGAGCATTCTGAACTCCACCAATGATGGAATTGAACCAAATATGGCACACAGAACTCCCACAACGAACAGAAAATATATATCAGTGATTGGTTGGAGGGAAGGCACCAAGATATTGTTTGCTTACCATTGAAAATTACCTAGAGCCGCCTCTGTCTACCTGATTTCGTTGTGTGGCCACAGAGTGTTGGTTCCCTTTTCGAACACTAATAATAATAATAATAATAATAATAATAATAATAATAATAAAGTCCTAGACACTTGGGAAGTGTCCGACGTGTGATCCAATTCAACAACCAGCCGAGTGTCTGCTGTGGACTCATCTTGTTGTGTTTCTAATAATAATAATAATAATAATAATAATAATAATAATAATTTATTTATATCCCACCACCATCTCAAGCGGCTTACATGAGGCCAAGCCCAACGATACATTACAGCAACATAAAATATAAACAGCAAAGGAATGCTTGCAGAAGGTTCTCATGGGAATGGCTTTCCAATTGTGCTTCCATTTAGCCACCTGTGTGTCCATGGCTACATTTGTTTACAGCCCTTATCAGCTGTTTCAGGATTTTAAAATGAGAACATGTGCTGGAGCAGTCCACACCAATGTGTAGGAATGAAGTCACATGTTTTCCTTGACTGCAGGGATATAGAGTGATGCAAATATGCAAATTTTCCGGCTGAAATCGGGTTTTAAGCACACCTTTTAACACGTGTTTTTCAGCTGTTAATGTGAATCAATGCACATTTTCATTAAACATCATTTAGCCACCCTCCCTTTGATCCCAATTTCTTCTGCATCTAAGGGCCTTAGAAGGGTCCATAGACTATAAAGTAATATACTCTGACACCACTTGACCTGCCATGGCTTAATGCCATGGAATCTTAGAAGGTGTCGCTCAGTGATTCCATAGCTTTGAGCCATGGCAATTAAAGTGGGGGTCAAACCACTTTAAATCTATAGTGTGCATCTTATTTAAAGTCTCATTCCACTGTTTAGTCCCCTATGAGCTCCTCCCCCACAAATGTACCTTTTCATTGCTATCTCATCCACTGTTTTATCATTTTATATCGTGCATTTGGCCTGCCCACTGTGTTTTATTTTCCACTAGCCATTCCCTGCCACGAGTTGCTGTGGCCCAGTCTAGTGATCTGGAAAATAAAGTAATGAGAAAGTGTTGGTTTCTAATATATGTAATTTTTTTATGCTTGTGGGTAAACAGTATTTGATTACGTTTTCTTGCCCTGGTAAAGGGAGTTGGATGGCCTTAAGTATTTTCTATTGGTCATAGGGGTTCTGTGTGGTAATTTTGTCCCAATTCTATCGTTTGGGTTCAGAATGCTCTTTGATTGTAGGTGAACTATAAATCCCAGTAACTACAACTCCCAAATGTCAAGGTCTATTTTCCCCAAACTCCACCAGTATTCACATTTGGGCATATTGAGTATTCATGCCAAGTTTGGTCCAGATCCATCATTGTTTGAGTCCACAGTGATCTCTGGATGTAGCTGAACTACAACTCCAAAACCAAAGGACACTGCCCACCAAACCCTTCCAGTATTTTCTGTTGGTCATAGGAGAACTGTGTGCCAAGTTTGGTTCAATTCCATCGTTGTTGGTGTTCAGAATGTTCTTTGATTGTAGGTGAACTATAAATCCCAGCAACTACAACTCCCAAATGATAAAATCATATATATATTTTTAGTGAAGGACATACATTGGGTTGTTAGGTGTCTTGTGTCCAAAATTGGTGTCAATTTGTTCAGTGGTTTTTGAGTTCTGTTAATCCGACAAACAAACATTACATTTTTATTTATATAGCTATAGGGTTGTGTGGAAGGGTCCCCAGAAACATTCACAACAGTGATTCCCAAACTCTAGTTTTCCAAGGGTTTTGCACTCCAGCTCCCAGAAGGCTCAGCTGACTTGGCCAAGGATCAGGAATTCTGGGAACTGAAGTCCAAAACACCTAGAGGACTAGAGAACGAAAAACACTGTTCTAAAATAAGCTAAGATTCCGCTCCAGATGCCCAGGGGCTCTTCAGTAAATAATCAGTGTTCCCCGAAGGTAGGATGTTTTGGAAAATACTGCCCTGGAGGACAAAGGAGATGATTGTATATTTACCCTTTTGAGGGGAAAAATATGTGATGCAAATATATTCCATTAATTATGGGTCACAATGACCTTCTGGCAATTTCTGAAATCTATGATTGCTAATAATTCCCCCGCCCCTTCTAATTCTGCTTTCACCCCAGAGCCTAATCTGTTTCAGGTTAAGGATTGTTTATGTCAGCAATGTTCAGGCTACAGAACTCCAAAATGCTTTTAATAAATTTATCAACTGGAAAATATTGCAAACATTTCATTTCCTTTGATATAGACACAAGCGCCTTCCTCCCCAACCCCCCCCCCCCCCCCCGACTACATTGCAAATTCCTGCTTCTATGAATCACTCTAAGTCATATTTGCTTTAACTTTCCTGTGGTTTGACAAACAGACTTTATATGGCTGGACTTCAAAGATGGGAGAAATAAAGGTTGGAAATGCGATAGGAGGCATCTATTATTAGGCAGAAAACTTTAGAACACTTTGCATTATAAACCTTTAAACATGATTTTTTTTAAAAGGATATGCCTCGCATTTTCACTCACTTTGGCATTAATCACAGAGGACTGTTTAGAACAGAAATACTTTCCATGAACCACATTTGGCTCAAATTTCTCCCTCTAATATTTAATTTAGATGGGGGGGGGGGGGAGAGTAACATTATAATAGGCTTCTCGTATGTCAGAACTGAAATACTCTACTTGATGTTTCTTTCAGTCGAAAATGAATGTTTTAGCATGATCCTACTCCCAAAGTACTTATAGGGTAAGGGAGGGGGAGGGCACTGATAAAATCTTCATTTTGAATAGGAAGTGAAGGCAGGCAGAGGAATGCTTGCAGCCCACTCCTGACATCAAATGAATTTTAAAAAAATAAGCTGAATGTGTGCTTCAAAGAATTTATTAGCTTCATCCAGAGTTGCGTACATGGCAGGAATGTTAATTGTAAAAATCTGCAATGTAGCATTTCTGGTAAGCAGAAGAACAGCATTTAACAAAGATCACATTTGCACACTTTTCTCCTGCTCCCAGCAACACCGTTTCTGCTTTTGTTTGTATTTGCTGGGTCTGTTTGGCCAAGAATATACTTGCACAAATCAAATTAGTCTGGTGTGAGATGGAGGTCTTTAGAGAATTAAGAAACTGCTGCTAAGCTGATGTGTTCCTTTAGGGACGCAATTTAACATTGGTAACATTTTGTTCTTTGGTTTGTGCGCTAATGCAGCAGATCAAGAGTTCGCTGAAAGCATATTAACAGTCAGATCAAAATAAGCAATGTTTCAAAACGTGGAACTTACAGTTCTTACTCTGCTCAAGGGAGGAGGAGGAGGAGAGCAGGACAGTGTTGATGCCTAGAAGCAAAGTGGCAAGAAAAATATACTGCTTGCTTCACCTACAACAATGAAACATTATATTAGCACATTATGTCGCCAATGTTTAACTTGCTTTGTTTTGTTCATTCGCGTCTGTTTCATAATTAATTGGGGATAATTTTAATGGTTTGTAACTAGCTTTGGTGTACCAGCTGAGCTGTAATGGCATAAATCTATATAAATAAAAATGTAAGGTTCGTTTGTGGGATTAACATAACTCAAAAACCACTGGACGAATTGACACCAAATTTGGACACAATACACCTATCAGGCCAACGAGTGACCATCACTCATAAAAACACTGAAAAACACAGTGAAGAGACTTAAAAAGCAAAAAAAACCAACACAAAAAGAAGCTACAGCGCATGCGCAAAAATGACTCCCCCAGCAAACAAAACACACAATAGCATATCCACACTCGCTTCCTGACGACAGCTCCCAGCATCTCCGAGACCAGGCCCTTTAGGAGAGGAGGATAGTCCAAATGCACTGCTTCCAAGATGCAAGCTTTCTTCTCCTTGGATTTCTTTGAGAGCATCCCCATCCCTGCATATTTCCAATTTCCTATTCTTGGACTGCAACTCCCAGCAATCCTCCAGATAGATAGATTACATATAGATAGATAGATAGTCAGGATATAGATAGATAGATAGATAGATAGATAGATAGATAGATAGATAGATAGATAGATAGAAAATAGCTAAGTGGAAACATGGTCAGGGTTGTAGCCATCCAGGGGCGGCTCAACCCATTACTCAAAGTAAGCATTTACAGTATAGTTGATTTTGCCCAGGGGCGCTCTTGAGGCGCTCTTGGGGGAAAATAGACCTTGACATATGCGAGTTGTAGTTACTGGGATGTATAGTTCACCTACAATCAAAGAGCATTCTGAACTCCACCAATGATGAATTGAACCAAATATGGCACACAGAACTCCCATGATGAACAGAAAATATATATCAGTGATTGGTTGGGGGGGGGGGGACAAAATACTGTTTGCTTACCGTTGAAAATTACCTAGGGCCGCCTCTGATCCCAATACACTGAAGCAGAGTTTGGAAAAGTTAATTTTGAACTTACAGTCATCCTGCGAACATAACCAACAGCAGGAAGGGAAGAGGGAGGGAGGGAAGGTAGAGATAACAAAAGGGAAATAAAAAGGGGGAGAGGAAGAGAAGGAAGGAAGGAGAGAAGAAAAGAAAATAAGGGAAAGGAAGGAAAGAAAGGAGAGAAAGTACAGTACAACTTCTGTATGTATCCATGAGTGATATGCTCCAACTGGCCAACACACATTTTGGTGTCTCACTTTAAACTTGTTTCTGGGTTTATTTAACCTGTTGATTCCAAAAATGGCACCAGTTTCCCCTATCAGCTCTAGTTTTTGAGATACAGAACATATGCCATATACCAGTCATCATCTGCTCACTCACAGAAGATCATGATGAGTGTATCTAAGAAACTAGAAGTGATGCAGTCTATACAATGCAATTTTCGGAATGAAATTTTTTTCAGAAAAAGGGACCAAGCAATAATAATAATAATAATAATAATAATAATAATAATAATAATCTTTATTTATAACCCGCCACCATCTCCCTAGAGGGGATTCAGGGCGGCTAACATGAGGCCAAGCCCAAAATAATGCAACATAGTTAAAACACAAAATAACAAAAATATACATCATAACACAAATATGAAATAACAAATGAAATCAACAATATGAAATAGCATAAAATCAGACACAAATGTATGAGGTAAAAAAATTAAAAAGTTAAAACCCTGGGTGAGATACGGATAAAAATGCATTTATAAGAGAGGAGCCCAACAGGAAGGAGCAATGGGATTTGGCCTTTATAGGGGAAACATTGATGTCATTATGCTGTGTTAAACCCGAGCTAGAAACATAGCATTGAATACCACTGGAAGACCTAGAGAAGCCCACAAACACATCTAAGTGAGAAATATGTAGTTTTGAAATGTAAGTAAATGAAGCTATACTAAATCATTGGATAAGAGGGTATCTTCCCCAAAATTCTTTAAAGCAAAAAATGGATTTTGCCATCTTACTATGCTATTGTATGCAACAGTACTTCAGCATCCACAGATTCTCTTATCCATGGAAGATCCAGGAACCACCCTGAGCCCCTTAGGATAGGGCGATTATAAAGTTGTTGTTGTTGTTGTTGTTATTATTATTATTATTATGCAAACTGCAACGGTACTGCATGTTTGAGCACTATTTTTGTTGTCGTGTCAGGAGCGACTTGAGAAACTGCAAGTCGCTTCTGGTGTGAGAGAATTGGCTGCCTGCAAGGACATTGCCCACGGGATGTCCGGATGTTTTATCATCCTTTGGGAGGCTTCTCTCCTGTCCCTGCATGAGAAGCTGGAGCTGACAGACAGCTGACCCCGCTCACTGGATTCGAACCGCTAACCTTTCGGTTAGCAGTCCTGCCGGCACAAGGGTTTAACTCATTGCGCCACCGGGAGCTCCATTTGAAAAATTAACTCAAACAATGATGGATCTGGACCAAACTTGGCACAAATACTCAAATTGCCCAAATGTGATCACTGGTGGAATTCGGGGAAAATAGACCATGTCATTTGGGAGTTGTAGTTGCTGGGATTTATAGTTCACCTACAATCAAAGAGCATTCTGAACTCCACCAATGATGGCATTGAACCAAACTTGGCACCCAGAACTCCCATGACCAAATACAGAGAAAATACTGGGCAGTGTCCTTTGGTTTTAGAGTTGTAGTTCACCTACACCCAGAGATCACTGTTGACTCAAACAATGATGGATCTGGACCAAATTCTAAACGAATACTCAATATGCCCAGATGTAAACACTGGTAGAGTTTGGGGAAAATAGACCTTGACATTTGAAAGTTTTAGTTGTTGGAATTTATAGTTCACCTACAATCAAAGCACATTCTGAACCCCACCAACGATAGAATTGGGCCAAACCTCCCACGCAGAACCCCCATGAGCACCAGAATGGGCCACAGCAACGCGTGGCAGGGGACGGCTAGTCTAATAGATAAAAATTACATTGGAAGTTTAAGGTGAATGATAGAAATATAGACAAGAGTAAAAATCATAACAGATATTAAAGGAAATTATCTGTCTACTGTATTATAAATGTATTGCAAATGTACTGATTTTTTCCCTTTTTATATAATAATAAAACAAATTTAAAGGAAATCTGAATTCCAGTTCTACAGGAGCCTCCTTACTGGCATTTAACAATTCATGATAATCTCCACTCTGTTTCCAACTTGTGAAAAGAAAATAACAGTGACTTAGTTCACAAAGCTATCGTTTAAAGTTCTTCAAATTTTATTGTGTTTCTTTTACAAGTTTATGCATTTTGTTTCTTCATTCCTTTTTGGCACACCAATTATTTTCAGTACATAGCGATTGTGTGTGTGAGAGAGTGTGTTTGTGATGTAATAATAATATAATAATGGCAGCAATACAAACTGAAAGCAAGTATATAATTTTTTTATGATGTATCTCCTCCTGAAAATAAACATACGTAAGTTTTCCTTCAGCCCGTATTATTCACCTCCGAAAAGTGTTCTAGGCACACCCAACTATTTTACAGAGGTTTAGCACAGCCGTTAACTGCCTTTTAACCTCCCTTTTTCGCATTCCCCCTTGCCCATTATTTCTGGTTTCAGGCCAATCTAGTTTAATAGGTTACTTGTTGCAGGCTTGCCTTCGGTTTACAGAGACCATGCCGCTTTGTTTGGAGTAAGGCTTTGACCCCCCATAGAAAATGCTTGTGCACCAAGGTGTAACAGTCCTGATCCAGGCCGGCATAGCTGTCAGGAGCAACTTGGGAGGGTACCAATACTGCCAGGAAGAACAGAGAACTCAAAATTGAAAAAGCTGATTCCAAAACATGTTGGTCTCAATAATATGATAGTTTCTGGGCAACAGATACCAGTAATTTGTTTACCAAGCCAGGTTCTTACATAATCTTAATTCTCTCTACAAATTAGGTAAGTAAAAGGAAGTGTAAACATCAAACAACATTCCCAAGTGAGCCATTAAACATTAACTTTTTGCAGATTTTTAAAAAGTCTGATTTACAATCTTGCACAATAATGTGTGAGGAGCAAGAAAGTAATGTTGAAATAATTGATGAAACCGGAGTAGTAGCTCTAAGAGAAAGAAATATGTGCCAGACGTTGCTTATTCACAAAAACTGGCTGTAAATCAAGCACATACATAGAAACACATTAGCACTACTTTAGCTCTCTACTTTGAATCACATAGGTAAGGTTTCCCCAACTTTGTAAATTATGATCTCTGCAATAATTTCTATTAGAATGCTACACACAGTCAAAACACAACATATGTCGGAATCCAGATGGCTTAAAGAGCCAGACACAGGAGTATACTCAAAACAACAGTTTATTAAATCAAAGTAAAAAGAACTCAGAGACACTTGCTTCAGTGCCTCTGGTCAAAACTCAAAGTATGCAGCAATTTGTAGCTTGAAAAACGAACTTGGAAAATAAACCGGATTAAACTGGCAAAAATCCGGATTAAACAAGAGTTTCTTCAAAACACACCAAAATCACACAGTTCAAGGATAATGACCAAACAAAGAGCCGTGAAGAGAAGCCGTTGTCCAAAAGCAGTCCAAAGTCGAAAAAGTCCCAGATGACGATTACAAAGTCCGAAAGGCAGCATCATCGTCAGAAACAGTCCGAGGTCAAGGAAAGGGGAAATCCGCACTTATGAGAATCCAAGCCAGTCGATACACGAAGAAAGCGGCAACCTGCAGTTCCAGGACCCAAGCCCAACAAGAGAAGCGGCAGCGACAAGACCCAAGGCACGAAACCAACACTTTGCCTACTGCAAAGTTCTATCACTCCAGTGCCTTCATTTATCTTACAACTCATAATCCGTTGATGAGCTGCCCTCCACCCCATCCTCATCGCTGTCAGCTGGCTTATCCTCTACAGCTGAACGCCAATGCCCATCCCTCCAACTCTTCCACCTTTTGTCAAGACTTAGGTCTCCCCATGATTCCATGGTATCACCAGATTGCCAATCCCCACCAGAAAATCCCTCAAAAGTGTCACTGGACATGGATTGCATACACACATTCCTGATCTCCTGAACGTGTGTCCAATCCAATGATTCCCCTTCATCCTCACTGCTCTCAGACCTCATTACTTCCAGTAAAATCCATGAAATCCTCTTCTTCAGTGGGAGCAGTAAGTATGTCCTGGATCCTCTTTCTCTGACGCTCCTCGTCTGACTCTTGCTCCCGAGTAATCCTCTTAATACCTCTACCCCCATCTCCTTCCTCCTCCTCACACATCTCACTCCCAGAGAAACCTTTGAAGGATTCTTCGTCTGTGGGTGACAAGTATCTCCCGAATTCTCTTCCTTTGCTGCTCCTCATCTAACACCTGGGCACCTCGTTTCCCTCCTCTATTACTCCTACTATCAGTTGTAATGTTGCCAGCAGACTCTACAACAACAATATAAGAATGAAAAATGCACATATACATTACAAACTAAGGGGAGCATTTATAAACCTGTAGAAAAGACAATTGTAACTTACCTTTTTAATGTAAATAATAATTATTCAGAATCATTAATACATTGGAAATCAGTTGGAAACCCCATAAGAAAGTGACGCCAAGATGCTGTTTGCAAGACTATAATACCCAAATTGGATTGGACAAAACGCCCATCTAATTCAACATTATGTTCATAGAGCGGCCAACTGGATGCCTATCAGGAATTTGCAAAGCATGACTTGAATGCAGCAGCACCCACCAGCACATGTTCCCTAACAAATGGTATTCAAAAGCACATTGTATCAGATCTTGGAAATTGTCATGACTGATAGGCGTTGATACCCTTCGCTTCCATGAATCTGTTTGATCCCCTATTGAAACCAACTAAATTGCAACTGTTGGTGGACAGGAAAAGAGATTTAAAGATGGACTTAAGGCCAACCTTAAAAACTGTCATAGACACCGAGAAATGGGAAGCCCTGGCCCTTGAGCACTCTCACTAGAGGTCAGCTGTGACCAGCAGTACTGCAGAATTCAAAGAGGCACAAATGGAGGGTGAAAGGGAGAAACATGCCAAGAGGAAGGTACGCCAAACCAATCCTGACTAGGACTGCCTTCCACCTGGAAACTGATGTCCTCATTCCGGGAGAACATGCAGATCAAGAATAGGGCTCCAGAGTCACCTAAGGACCTACCACCAAGACATCACATCTGGAAGACTATCATCCTCGAGCTACGAGGGATCACCTAAGTAAGTAAATGTTCTAGATGGAGAAGTACTTTCTGTCCTGAGGAATCTACCATTCAGCATCATTTAATGCTCTTGACTACTTGCATTTTGGGATTGGAGGGAGAGAGAAAGCTCCTATTCTGCTTCCTCTGCTCTATGTATGATGCCGGAATTTGCAGTTCTTCTAAGCTTTGAGGGATGCCTGGTGAGCTACCAATATGGATACCAAATCAGGAACCATAACAAAAGACTTCACCAGGATGATGGTCAGAGACTTTATTCAATTTGTGCAAAATTGACACTTGTACAGAACGGGGGCTTGAAGGATACAAGTGTAAGAATGTATTCACAAGCAGACACCTTTATACACATACGTTTCCATTCAGTGGCTTTGTCCCATTTCAAAATCTCCCTCCCTCCTCCCTGATTGGCCTGCTCGGCAAAGCTTTCCCTGGCCTCTGATTGGTTGGGAGGTGGGTCTATTTCCTGATTGTTGGAGGTGCTGGTGATATAACTGGGGATTTCTTCCCAGTAGGCAGAGAAACTTGGTAGCCTCCAATCAGCTGTCAGAGGTGGTCCAAGGGAGGGAGGGAGTTCTGGGGGCCATGCCAGCCTCTGGGTTTGTAGTCCAGGAATGCAGTGAACAAAGGAAAAGTCCAAAGCTGATCATACAGGATTATGCAGATGCTTGGTCCTGCCTGATGGCACAATGGGGGTTGTTGTCACAAATGGGTTCTCATGTCCAAAGACAAAGGGAGAGTCCAGAGGTGTAGATTTGTAGATGAGACTGCAATCACAGTTTCAGTTTGGACCTTTGTTTTGGACCTTTGTGACTGTCCAAGATCTCCAAAACAAAATCCCAGGGCTGTGAACAAATGGCTTCCTGCTGGGATTCGGGAAGGTCCCTTGTCCAAGGATTATGGCCCATCTCTGGCTGTCATCTGAGGCGTGGATATGATGTCTGAAAATTGCTCAAGGGAGAGATCATTGAAGTTCTGGTACCAATACAAGGTGCAGGTTATTACCTATAAAGCCCTAAATTGTGCAGGACCTGCCTATCTTCGTGACCGCTTCTTCCCCTATGAACCAACACAATCTCTAAGATCATCCGAGGAGGCTCTTCTCCCACTCTCACCTCCATCTCAGGCATGGTTGGTGGGGACGAGAGAGGGGGTCATCTCGGTAGTTGTCCTCCGGCTCTGGAACTCCCTCCCCAGGGAGATTAAGCTAGCATCCACTCTGTCCATTTTCCGCAAAGGAGACTCGAAGTGCCTTACAATTAAAAGTATGGCTACATAATTTAAGATATACAAATATGCAAACATTAAAACAGAATAAAACATAACAGTATTAAAATTAACAGATAAAATTCATTAAAACATATTAAAAGCTAAAAAGCATAGCACCCCTTGACTTATAGTATTCATAGTATACTATGTATCAGTAGTTTCCAACTTGTGGACCATCAGTGATCTGCAAGCACAAAAACATGATCTGTGACCTCACCATTACACCGTTGCCTCAAAACCACACAGCAACGAGAGCGACTGTTCTCGTGAAACCCTCTTATAGTGCTGAGGCAATGGGGATGTCGGGAGGGGAGAGGTTGACTACACACAAGAGATTACTACTACTACGTCAGCTCTAAATTATTAAATATGGTTTTCTGTGTGAGAGAAGATGGCGACTACTGGATGGCATATGTTCTGTATCAGAAACTAGAGCTGATGTGGTCTATCCAATGCAATTTTCTAAATCAACACCTCAAATAACCAAACCAAATCTAAAGTCGACCAAAAACCGATTTGTAACCCTTTTGGTACTAATGTTGGAGAGTGGTCCCTGGTCAAAGTGGTCCCTGGTCAAAGAAAGGCTGGGAACCACTGCTATATACTATACATACAAGATCAGGTATGTATCCCATGAGTGCTAGATTTCTTCAGGAATCTTGATGAGGGACTTAACCAAACGTTTTTTAAGAGTCCAACGTTTACCAAGTTACTGCTATCCAAATGCTAATTAACACAAAGAACGCTAGATGGTTTGTGAGAGAGATCTATTTTTTTCAGCAGGACTTGCCTTGCTTGCTCTGTGAGTTATCATTATATCTTTATTAACTCAGCTTGCCTAGAACAGAAAATAAGTTAACTGAGCTAACTTTTCTTGGATCCTCCTAGGTCTCTCCCCCCCCCCCCCTTAAGTGTATTTTCAATATTTTCATATGAATTATCTTATGATAGATGGGGTTTTTTTAGGATTAACTATTTCTTTTTGTATCTTTAAGAAGTTCTGAATGCCATTTCTATGTAGGAACTTGTTTATGTTCAGTTTGTCAATGAAGTCTAAAGCCTCATTGTTTCCATCTGCTTCATTTTCTCATTTTCTCTTCTTGAAAATGTTAGTCCAGGAATGGCTATCTGCCCTACATCTTCTGCAATGAAGACAGATGCAAAGAACCCATTTAGTTTCTCTGCAGGCTCATTATCCTTCCTTAACACTCCTTTAACTCCCTGGTCATGCAGTGGTTCAGCACCTGTCTATATGGTTTGAAGTTTCTGATTTGGGTGACGTCTGGCTCGAGAGCAGTACGTGTGAAAAAGATCTTGGAGTCCTCGTGGACAACAAGTTAAACATGAGCCAACAATGTGATGTGGTGGCAAAAAAAGCCAATGGGATTTTGGCCTGCATCAATAGGAGCATAGTGTCTAGATCTAGGGAAGTAATGCTACCCCTCTATTCTGCTTTGGTTAGACCACATCTGGAATATTGTGTCCAATTCTGGGCACCACAATTCAAGAGAGATATTGACAAGCTGGAATGTGTCCAGAGGAGGGCGACTAAAATGATCAAGGGTCTGGAGAACAAGCCCGATGAGGAGCGGCTTAGGGAACTGGGCATGTTTAGCCTGAAGAAGAGAAGGCTGAGAGGAGATATGATAGCCATGTATAAATATGTGAGAGGAAGCCACAGGGAGGAGGGAGCAAGCTTGTTTTTCTGCTTCCTTGGAGACTAGGACGCGGAACAATGGCTTCAAACTACAAGAGAGGAGATTCCATCTGAACATTAGGAAGAACTTCCTGACTGTGAGAGCCGTTCAGCAGTGGAACTCTCTGCCCCGGAGTGTGGTGGAGGCTCCTTCTTTGGAAGCTTTTAAACAGAGGCTGGATGGCCATCTGTCAGGGGTGATTTGAATGCAATATTCCCGCTTCTTGGCAGGGGGTTGGACTGGATGGCCCATGAGGTCTCTTCCAACTCTTTGATTCTATGATTCTATGATTTGTTTCAGTATTTTTTTCTTAATTTCTGGTCTTAAAAGTTATTACTAATATATTCTTCCTGTATCCTTTGAAGTTGTTTACATTTTCCAATGTACAGTTTTATTTCCATTCATATCTATTTAGAGAAGATCTCAATTTCCTGAAAGTAGTCTCATTTTTTTTAATAGCTCACCTTGACACTACTTGTTAACGAAACTGGCGACTTCTTGGACATTGTAATATCTTTCTTGATCTTTAGTATATATTTTATCTGCTTCTGTTTCTGTGGTTTTACGTAACCCTCCAAGCGTTCTTGAGAGATTTGACTCTTGACTTTCCCGTTCAACCTCCTTATTAATTCCCTTTTTTGAGAAAGGTGTCTTCTTTTGAAGTCCAATATCTGAGATCTTCAGAGCAGCCCCTGTTGTGTGTCCCAACACTTCATGAAGTTAGGTTGGTTGGTCCATATAACACGGTTTTCTATGAAGCAGTGTCTGGCATTGTGTTTGAACTTGGTTTTTAACCATTTCAGAACTGAATTCTACTATTGTTTTTAGGCTGCTTTTAGAAGTTTTCAAGCAATATTGTAATGTATTTTTAAATGTTCTTATTGTGGTATTAATTGGTTTTTATTGGTTCATTGCCTAAGGAGCCCTTGAGGGATGGGAGGTGATTCAGAAACAGAATAAATAAATAAATAAGATTATACAGCATAACTTCCTTTTTAAAAAAACTTATATATATATAAGGTAAAGGTAAAGGTAGTCCCCTGACATTAAGTCCAGTCATGTCTGACTCTGGGGTGTGGTGCTCATGTCCATTTCTAAGCCGAAGAGCCAGCATTGTCCATAGACACCTCCAAGGTCATGTGGCCGGCATGACTGCATGGAGCGCCGTTACCTTCCCGCCGGGGCGGTACCTATTGATCTACTCACATTTGCATGTTTTCGAACTGCTAGGTTGGCAGAAGCTAGGGCTGACAGCGGAAGCTCACGCCGCTCCCCGGAATCGAACCTGCGACCTTTCGATCAACAAGCTCAGCAGCTCAGTTCTTTAACCCACTGCGCCACCGGGGGCTCCATATATATATATATATATATATATATATATATATAATGTAGGCACATACCTAAAGTTTTGTTTTACATAGTTTTGAAGATCAAATTAGGTAA
This sequence comes from Anolis sagrei ordinatus, assembly GCF_025583915.1. NCBI lineage: Eukaryota > Metazoa > Chordata > Lepidosauria > Squamata > Anolidae > Anolis > Anolis sagrei. The sequence goes on along the minus strand of NW_026846588.1, from coordinate 111,139,696 downwards.
GTGACTGTAACAAAGCGCGTATAATCAAGGAGGGAATTAAACTCAGGCCTCACTTATTGGAAAGAATATATTGTAGGGGAGGCCAATTATTTGTAAACTAGGGTAGCTGCCACCAATCGTGAGGTATATGGGTTATCAATGATAAGATTTGGCTTCACAGACGCAGATTGACTGAGATGAAACGGTCTTCAACAAAAGAGAACAAGTTTATTTTGTACAAAGCGTGTGGTTACGAGTTGTTGAATGACTTCTGGAACTTTAAGTAACACTTAGTTTGTAATACAGTTCACTCTTTCAAATGATACAACTTATAGCAACTGTTAGTGAAATGTAGCACTTTGCTGAGCAATGTTTCCTGAGGTGAATAGCTTTCTAATTTGATCTGTCCTTGATCAAACTACTGATCTCTAGTCTTCTCTCGACTAGCGATCTTAACTAGCTTTCTTTAGCCTTCCCTGACTAAAGAAACTATCTAGGTTTCTCCCTCCCGCCTTCCTAGGCTGAAAAACCTACTGCTATTCCCTCTCACTGCTCTTCCACTAAACTACTATCTCCGACGGCTGACTGAAACGACCTCCTAACTGGAACTGCTCACTCCGAGCTCCAAACCCTAACTCCTCACTCCTCGGAACCTAAAACCTAACTGAACATTAACTGTCGTTTTTCAAACTCTCCCCTCTAAGCTCCTCCCACTTCTCTCTCTACTGCATCGTCTCCATGGCAACGCACTCCTCTGACTTAGGCCGCTCCAGCATTACTGCAGCCAATCTAAACACAAATACAGTTAAAATCATATAACTTATAATCAACTTCTGTACAGTGACGTCCCCCATTCTCCATACACTGAGTAAACCGATTTCTGGCATTTGTCATGACTCTTGCCAGCATAGCAGGCGTTATGTTGGCAATTTCTTCCTGGATGTTGGTCTTCAAATCTTGTAGGGTCCTTGGACGGTTCACATAAACAGGATTTCAACCAAGGACCCTACAAGATTTGAAGACCAACATCCAGGAAGAAATTGCCAACATAACGCCTGTTATGCTGGCAAGAGTCATGACAACCTCCAGAAATCGGTTTACTCAGTGTATGGAGAATGGGGGACGTCACCTACCTAATTTGATCTTCAAAACTACAAAACAAAAATTTAGGTATGCGCCTACATTATTTTAAAAATTCTGATTCATACAATGGGTTTTATTAAGTTTTGAAAAAAAAAGGAAGTTGTGCTGTTGCACCCTGTATTAGGCCTTCTTGGTAATATATGGCCACAGTTTCTTGCTGGTTCACTCACTCCCATATCTTGCACCGGGTCTTAGGCATTAGTTAGAATTGTCCAGACTGAACTGGTCCAATTCTTCTTGGGCACAGTCATTTGCAGTAGAAAAGTATTCTAAATACATATGTTCTGACCAACATATGTATTTATCTAATCCAGAAAGTATATCCAGACCACTCCCATGATGCGGATGGATATTATCATAAGGTACCTAAAACTCATACATTGTTAACAATATGGGGAATGCCATTATTAGCTCTTTTTCTACCATGTTGGAGTGTTTTTCAACTATTGTTTGTGCATTTGACTCCTTCATAAGACAATAGTGGATCTGATCCAGCACTGAAATATCCCATAATGCCTACAACATTATGTCAGTTAGGGACATGATGAGAAATTAAATGGTGACTCAGTCAGCCATCTGGTGTTCACTTACAAGGCATATTCATCAGGACCTGCTGATACAAGACAGGCACTAAGTCCCATATAAATCCAAAACCAAACCTAGTATGTGGACTACATCTCTTTCTTGGTGCACATTTTGGATCTTCTAGTTAGTATAACAGAATTTTGACCTTTAACTTCAGGTATGGAATTAATATTTTAAGTCACCCAGGATTTGCAGGGATGCTGGGCTCAAAGAATCCATGTCTGGCTTCTAGAATGAGCAGTCACAACCACAACTGGGCCTTATTTTATGTTGTTTTAGTCATTGTTTTCTCCCAGTATAGGTCTCAAAGCCTTAATATTTGGTTTATAAAGCAACGCAGCTGAGAACTGCATATCTGGAGGCGAATGGGGTAAACTGTAGGGGTGACACAGATATCTGAAGTGGCTTGGGATTGTGTAATAGCTGGTCTATTTTAACCTTCATTTTAACCTTCGTTTTATTTTTTGTGGTATGAAATTTTATCTTGACATTTTAATGATGATATTTTTAATTATCTTTTAACCTAATCAGGTTTGAATGTGTGTTGGTTCGCTGTTGTGGGGGTCTTGGGATGGTGATTGTTGTCTGTTTGTGCATGTTTCTGTTTTTGTTTTTAATGTTGATGCGGTCAATAGACTATTCAATAAACTTTGCTTGCCTCCTTGCTTGCCTTAATATTTGGACCTCATGTGTTGGATGGTCACTGTCATAGTTACATTTCTACAGCCTCACAACTTCATCAGATGGGAGAAGAATCAGTGGCATGCTCCACTTTAAGCACAGAGTCCACCAGCTCCCATTACACAATGCATGACTACTTTCGTCAGGGCTCCTTGCTTAAAGGGGCAGTAAAGTGGACACAGGCCTGTAGCGAGGGGGGTGGAATTAGGGGTTCAACCGCCCCCCCCCCAAAAATAAACCTGGTTTACTCATGAATTTTAACTGGTTAACCAAATCCCCATGCTAAGTCTATGAGACACAAAAAATTAAGAGTCCCTCCAGAACTGCAAGCACTATCTCAAGCAAATATTGACAATTTATTCACACTGTCATTACTTGCAGCAATAACCGATGTAGTGAAGCAACCAAGTTGGGGGGGGGGGTGTTGAATGCTCTCATTAAGGAGGCCAGACTTGGTGGAGGTGGTTGACAAGGGCGGAGCTGCAGACTATTGAAGGCTGCTCTGCCCCCTGCTGTGCTCTTTGCTTCAGCGTGAGCTAGGAGGCAGGTTTCAACCCCCCCCCCCGAAATTTTCAACCCCCCTCCCCTGAAATTTTCAAAACTCCCCCCCCCCCCTGAAATTTTCAACCCTACCCGAATTTTTTTTCTGGCTACGGCCCTGAGTGGACATGCATGGGAGGCTTTCCATGTTGCCTTGGATCAATGGGAGGAAACGGGACAGCTGATGCTTCCCTCTGTGGGATCACCCTTCTGGTAAACCAGATGATGCGAGACATGTGGCAACAAGTCCGCCGCCCCCCCAAATGGCAGTCACTGGATTCACCATTATTCACCAGCGGCCAATGTGAAGAGCTCTCTACAATTACAAATGTCACTTCAAAGGTAACCATAAGGTTGATGTGGCTCTTGGTGAAAATGAGTTTGACACTCCTATTTTAAACCAACCGACTGGTGACATGTTTGCTTGTAGCCTCTCCTGTCAAGCCATTGTTTGGCTGAAGGATAGTTCCTTTGTGGTGTCACTTCCTGAGAACTGTTTTTTTTAAAAAATAATAAAAAAACAGTGGATTTGGTTATTAGATGACCAGAAGGAAGCAGCAGCAACAAAACACAGAATAGTCTCCAACTCAACTGACAATCTTCTTTGCCCGTTGTTTTTAGCTGCCACGCTTCTCTCACCTTTGAGCAGCTGGGTCCACTATTGTGTTTCGGGTAATTGAGCTTCTGACACCAATTAGCAAAGAAATAAATAATCTATTGATGAATCAGTAGATAATTATGTACATGTAAACCCATCAAGCAACTGCTGTGGGCATTAGCCAAAAACAAAAATCAATACTATGTCACAGTACTAGTAGACGAGACACTGTGAATCATTAGAAATGGAGAAGAACTTGTTTTAGTTTCCTTTTGTGATCCCTTTATGTTATCAGTTTTAAACGTTTATGCAATGCTTTTGACACAAAATAAATAAGTTCCTTTTTATTAAAATTTGTCCAGAATTACTCTTTCTGAAGACCTGGTTTTCAAACATTCACTTTTGTGACCATTTTGAATTATAGTACAACCCTTGTATCTGCTGATAATACATTAATGAACTTAAAGTGGGAAAAACATAGATAATAATGAACCCCACTGAAATGAATGACTTCTACCAGAAGCTAACATTGAGTCAACCTGGAGGACCTTGAAAATTCCTAAAGACTCTTGACCTAAAGAGGCAAGTTTCAGTGGAAGCACATCATAAAATAGCCTAGAGAGGATCTAGGAAATTCCTACAGAAAACATATTTTGTCAGATGTGGGTAGGTCACATGGTGTAGGGATCATACCCTATACCCAGAACCTGTACTTTAACACATGGTCTACTCTTACATCATGTATTAAAATAAAAATAAATTTAAAATTTAACCAATTAAAAATACAATCCTGTTAACACAAAACCAAATTAAAATGCAATCAATAAAAAATGCAGCCAAATTAAAAATCAAATTAGAACAAAAATGTATCAGTTTGTCAATTTCTGGCTTCTGAAAGTGTCCTGATCTCTAACTTAAGTGTTGGATGCCTGTACAACATTTGTGGGGGAAATTAATAAATTTGTTTATCCCAGTGGACAGGTGAGAATTTCATTCCAGTGTGGTTTTTAATAGATTTGCCAAAAATGTGCAAAGTCCTGCTATTGAGAAAAGTGAAACTAATAGGTTTGCCCACACTCTATTTGCAAGAGTGCATTGCCTTTGACAGACCTCTCAATGGAAAATGCATGGCATAATTTGGTGGTCCTGGGAGCATATTATATGATACAAGTAGGAACAAATCTCCACCTAAAGGTTTTGATAAAATTCCAATTTCAGAAGAGGGAATTCAACTGTAGGTGCTCTACTCTTAGTCTTTTCTAGGATTCACCCTGGCGTTATCTGTAGAGATCCATCCCTCCAAACATAGAGCTTCCATCTGCGAGGAACAATGGGTACAATTGCACTGTGCTTGGTGAAGGGTAGAGGAGCAAGTGAAAGGATGTGGATCTGCTGGATCCATAGCGTTCTGAGCCCTGGACCACATCCCTGACTCAGGAGAAGACTGAAACCAGTACCTACCTCAGTGGTTCTCAACCAGAGGTCCCCAGATGTTTTCGGCCTACAACTCTCAGAAATCCCATCCAGTTTACCAGCTGTTAGGATTTCAGAGAGTTGTACGCCAAATACATCTGGGGGCCCATGTTGAGAGCCACTGGCCTACCTGGTCTGACTCTTCCCCCTCCCACTGCTTGCACTGGGGTTTATTCCCAAGTAAGCCTGGCTTTTATCTACCAGGTCTAACCAGAGTAATCAACCCATTCATCTCATTGAAACAATGTGTTTTCTTTAGTGCCATTGGGTCTTGTTTTTTTAAAAATTACTCATCTGGAACAACAAGAGAAAGAAAGCAATTACAACAGATAAGCATGTGGGTTTGGAAGATACCCAACCTTTAAACAGAGGCTGGATGGCCATCTGTCAGGGGTGATTTGAATGCAATATTCCTGCTTCTTGGCAGGGGGTTGGACTGGATGGCCCATGAGGTCTCTTCCAACTCTTTGATTCTATGTTCCGTTTGTGCGTTTTTTGGGAAAAATTAATCTTGTGGAAGTACGCCATAAACATTAAATAACTGTTTACCCGAGATGAAAGGCCCATTCTAACATTCAGTGGAGTGCATGCTCAGAAATAAAATGGACCAATGTAGAATGTTTTGAGAAGCTTGGAGAGTCACACACCATATTTGCAGAAATGGTGAGAATTATTGTCACTCTTTTCAATCAACATGGTCTCATATTTTCCCTATAAAATGAATGCAATGACAAACATGTAATTGTTAACACAAAAGAAGTATAAACAGGGCTGGGCCTACCATTGGGCATAATAAAAATAATAATTTGGAAATAGATTCTGGATATCATTTATTTATTTGTCAATTTTATATACCTTGATCATTTTAGTCACCCTCCTCTGGACACATTCCAGCTTGTCAAGATCTCTCTTCAATTGTGGTGCCCAGAATTGGACACAATATTCCAGGTGTGGTCTAACCAAAGCGGAATAAAGGGGTAGCATTACTTCCCTAGATCTAGACACTGAGCTCCTATTGATGCAGGCCAAAATCCCATTGGCTTTTTTTGCCGCCACATCACATTGTTGGCTCATGTTTAACTTGTTGTCCACGAGGACTCCAAGATCTTTTTCACACGTACTGCTATCAAGCCAGGCGTCCCCCATTCTGTATCTTTGCATTTCGTTTTTTCTGCCTAAGTGGAGTATCTTGCATTTGTCCCTGTTGAACTTCATTTTGTTAGTTTTTGCCCATCTCTCTAATCTGTCAAGATCGTTTTGAATCCTGCTCCTGTCCTCTGGAGTATTGGCTCTCCCTCCCAATTTGGTGTCGTCTGCAAACTTGATGATCCTGCCTTCTAACCTTTCATCTAAGTCATTAATAAAGATGTTGAACAGGACCGGGCCCAGGACGGAACCCTGCGGCACTCCGCTCGTCACTTCTTTCCAGGATGAAGAGGAAGCATTGGGGAGAATCACCCTCTGGGTTTGTCCATTTAACCAATTACAGATCCACCTAACCGTAGTTTTGCCTAGCCCACATTGGACTAGTTTCCTTGCCAGAAGGGCGTGGGGGACCTTGTCGAAGGCCTTACTGAAATCCAGATATAACCAGATTATATGAGTCTACACTGCCATATAATCCAGTTCAAAGACGATAATCTGGATTTTATATGGCAGTCTAGAAGGGGCCCAAGACTTGAATACAGAATTGGTATAATTTTTCTCTGCATTTGTATTCAGAAACTCTTTCTCTGAAGCAGGCAAATGTGCTCTAACCAGATATTAGAAATCCAGGAACAGCTGTCCCTATATAATACCATGGGAATTGTTCCTTTATCCAAATTTTTCCTTAGCATGAATATAAAAGAAGCCTGCACATTTCCCTTCCCATTTATTTTAGCTCTTTCTAAGCCACGCTTTAGGACAAGCCCTCACAAGGTGATTTCACAGTAACAATGTTAACAGTGGCATGCATGTACAATGACAAGAGAAAGAAGGAAAAGAGCTTTCTTCTGCCATTTAGCTAAGAGGAGAAACATTCAGCAGCATACTCAGTAGAGAGTATTCAGTCAAAGTGTACATTTTTGTGTCTTAGTAGATTTATTTATTTATTTAATTTATTTATTTACTTTGCTTATATACCGCTGTATCTCAAGCCCGAAGGCGACTCACAGCGGTTCACAAACAGTAAAAACAGTAGAAACAGCAGTGGTTCCATACAACATATAACAATTGACTTAACACATTATCCATAAATTACCAATAAGCAATTACAATGCACAATTATTACAAAAAACAACCGTACCCAATCTTCTCATCATCCAAGCGTAGTCCAGGTTCGTCGTCCATTGTTCCATTCCTATGTTCCATTACCAGATTGCACTAAATTACTCAAACGCCTGCACAAACATCCAGGTCTTCACCTTTTTGCGGAATACCATTAGAGATGGTGCTAGTCTAATGTCCGTAGGAAGGGCGTTCCACACTTTTTATTATTTATTTTTTATTTCTGGTATTTATATCCCGTCTCTTCTCTACCCTAAGGGACTCAGGACGGCTTACATAGGCAGCAATTCGATGCCAGTTACATGAACAATTAATACAATAACCATTAAACAAACCATTAAACCATTAAAATACATAAAATATAAATCAGTTATCTCC
>NW_026846588.1:110985277-111131480 GCF_025583915.1 Anolis sagrei ordinatus | reverse complement strand
CTTACATAGGCAGCAATTCGATGCAGTTACATGAACAATTAATACAATAACTATTAAACAAACCATTAAACCATTAAAATACATAAAATACTTAAAATACATAAGCCATTAATTAAACAAGATGAGCTACCTCTTCTGTTTTGTATGTCAGAACGCTTTCTGCTTTGTGACTTAGGTATTATTATTATTATTATTATTATTATTATTATTATTATTAACTTTATTTGTACCCCGCTACCATCTCCGCAAGGGACTCGGACTCGGTGCGGCTTACATGAGGCCGAGCCCAAACACAACAACAAAAGCAATAAAGCATCAATACAAGCAATTAAAAAACATAGACAATAAAATACACAACATTATCAAAAACAACATTTTATATAAAAATAAACATTCCAGCTAATGCAAAATAAGACCATCCAGTTCTAAACTCAGCACTCCGTTTACTTGCCTTGTGTTATGATAGTTCTGAGATACACCACTATAGCAATTCAATACCACTTTCAGTCCTGTGTTTCCATCAAACACAATCCCAGGATTTGTTGTTTGGTTACGCACTAGAACTTTCTATCTGAAAATATTAAATATCCCTGTGTAAACTGTAAATCATAGGATTATAGAAACTGGAACCATGGCAATTAAAGTGGAATCTTAGGCCCCTTCCACACTGAACTGGATTATGTGGCAGTGTGGACTCAAATAGATATCCAAAGCAGATATTGTGGATTTATTTGTCGTGTCAGGGCAACCAGTCAATTGTATTACGTTTCTAACAGAACAAAACAAACAAACAAACAGACAAAGTACAAAATTTGTGAGTTTGGTAGTTGATTAAATGTTGTTTGACCAGTATATGGCCACTTGGAGTGTTTCTGGTGTTGCCGCAAGGAGGTCCTCCATTGTGCATGCGGCGGGGCTCAGGTTGCATTGCAGCAGGTGGTCAGTGGTTTGTTCTTCACACTCACATGTTGTGGATTCCACTTTGTAGCCCCATTTCTTAAGATTGGCTCTGCATCTCGTGGTGCCAGAGCGCAGTCTGTTCAGCGCCTTCCAAGTCGCCCAGTTTTCTGTGTGCCCAGGGGGAGTCTCTCATTTGGTATCAGCCATTGGTTGAGGTTCTGGGTTTGAGCCTGCCATTTTTGGACTCTCGCTTGCTGAGGTGTTCCAGAGAGTGTCTCTGTAGATCTTAGAAAACTATTTCTAGATTTAAGTCGTTGACGTGCTGGCTGATACCCAAACAAGGGATGAGCTGGAGATGTCACTGCCTTGGTCCTTTCACTATTGGCTGCTACTTCCCGGCGGATGTCAGGTGGTGCAATACCCGCTAAGCAGTGTAATTTCTCCAGTGGTGTAGGGCGCAGACACCCTGTGATAATGCGGCATGTCTCATTAAGAGCCACATCTACTGTTTTAGTGTGGTGAGATGTGTTCCACACTGGGCATGCATACTCAGCAGATTATTATTATATTGTGGATTATCTGGCTTGATATTTATTTATTTATTTATTTACTACACTTTTATCCCACTCTTTTCAGCCCAAAGATGACTCAGCGCGGCGTACAGACTGGCACCAATTAGATGCCGAACACAAATAAATACATTGTTTAAAACAGGTTAAATCATACGATGAAATTCATGTAAAAACAATTTAAAACTATAAAAATCAATGACTTCTGGGTTTAAATCCATGTCCATTTGCATCGTTAAGCCATTCCATATTCGTTCACAATACTGATATTCTGGGTTATATGGCTATGTGGAAGGGCCCACAATGCAGTATAAAAAGGGACCTAGATATTTTACTAAACTACAATTCTCGATACGCCATAGTTTCCCAAGTGGTATCTATATAAATAAAAATGTAATGTTTATTTGTGGGATTAACAGAACTCAAAAACCACTGGACGAATTGACACCAAATTTGGACACAAGACACTTAACTACCTAATGTATGTCCTTCACTTAAAAAATTGATTTTGTCATTTGGGAGTTGTAGTTGCTGGGATTTATAGTTCACCTACAATCAAAGAGCATTCTGAACCCACCAACGATGGCACACAGTTCTCCCATGACCAACAGAAAATACTGGAAGGGTTTGGTGGGCAACGTCCTTTGGTTTTGGAATTGTAGTTCCAAACTTGGCACACAGTTCTCCCATGACCAACAGAAAATACTGGAAGGGTTTAGTGGGCAACGTCCTTTGGTTTTGGAATTGTAGTTTACCTACATCCAGAGAGCACAGCATGATGGAGCTGGACAGGGGCGGCTCAACCCATTACGCATTTGCATTTGCAGTATAGTTGATTTTGCCCAGGGGCGCTCTTGGTGGAAAATAGACCTTGACATATGCGAGTTGTAGTTACTGGAATGTATAGTTCACCTACAATCAAAGAGCATTCTGAACTCCACCAATGATGGAATTGAACCAAATATGGCACACAGAACTCCCAGACGAACAGAAAATATATATCAATGATTGATTGGGGGGGGGGGCAAAATACTGTTTGCTTACCTTTGAAAATTACCTAGGGCCGCCTCTGATGCCCAAACTCTACATGAATACTCAATATGCCCAAATGTGAACACTGGTGGAGTTTGGGGAAAATAGAATCTTGACATTTGGGAGTTGTAGTTGCTGGGATTTGTAGTTCACCTACAATCACAGAGCATTCTGAACCCCACCAACGATAGAATTGGGCCAAACCTCCCACACAGAACCCCCATGACCACCAGAGTGGGCCACAGCAATGCGTGGCAGGGGACGACTAGTACTGTTATAAATGTGTATAGATTTCAACTTGCCCTTTCAGAAGTAATATGGAAAATCCATTTTGGGGCTGTGCCCATTCAAAATATTAGCATATCTTTGTGGACTGGATGGCTGAATGATTCCCCTAAAGATTTCTCTTTTTCTTCCCTCCTCCCACCCAAAAAAACTTCTCTACAACTAGAAAATACAGTTTCCTCCACATAGTCTGTGACCCTCTAGTTTTCCAGATTCAGAGCGTATTTTACATAGGGGAATATTTGCCAGAACTAACCCAGTGGCTCAAATGCTATTCTATTTTGTTGCTTTAAAAAATATACAGTGTGGTCCTATATTAAATGGAATGGATGTAGGCCAGTATAAACAGCAGCAATAACAATAATATTAATAAATATTGGGGAGCAAGTATTAACACCTTGATCTTTAGCTAAAAGAACTTCTAGCGTGGTTTACAAATATCAGGAATAAGTCCATTCTTGTCCTCGGGTTTACAGTAAAAAAGACACGACAATGAAAACAAATGTAGATGGAAGTGAAAATCAGATTTTGAAGTGTTCCCATGTTAGTTCAGGCGATACCTTTTAATAGGATCAATTTGCACTGATGCAACGACTTTTGGCATCCTGTCACCAACCCGACTTGCCTGAATCAAGACTATCAGCTTGCCTACTTTGACAGCCAGAAATGATGGCTGCACAAGAGCCTCATACAGATTTTGCTTATTGACTTCTGTAAAACACTAAGGATGATGTACTGTCTGGAACAGCAGGTTATTCATGAATGAGCCATTACATTAAAGAATCAAACAGGATACTGAACAAGGTTGGCGTTTTTCCCCTCCTGAGGCTGGAACTACATACTTCATGAGATTAGAGACTGCCCCATCAGTGGCACTCCCATCTTGATATTCTCTTTGCAATCTATAGGATGAGCCTATTTGAAGTTCATGATGCCTTTGAGCTTATCTCATGAAAATATTTATTTATTTATTTATTTATTTCGTATACTTCTACCCCTCCCTTCTCAACCCCTGAGGGGGGACTCAGGGCGGCTTACAAAATGGCATATTTTGGTGCCTACACAATACAATAGCATATAAAAACAGCAATTAAATGGTTAACAGTTAAAACAATTAAAACAACAATATATCTCACAGTCGATAGCCAATCTCAAGCACAGCATTCGCCAACTCAGGGTCCATACTTCGTTCCACATTGTCTATTCCTATCCGTCATCACAGTCCTTTATTCATCTGCCAGATTGCCCAAACGCCTGGTCCCACATCCATGTTTTAATTTCTTTCTGAAGGAAAGGAGGGATGTTGCTGATCTAATTTCCCCGGGAGTGAATTCCATAGGTGAGGGGCCACCACTGAGAAGGCCCTGCTCCTCGTCCCCGCCAATCTCACTTGTGACAGAGGCGGGGCCGAGAGCAGGGCCTCCCCAGAGGATCTCAGACTCCGAGGTGGGACGTAGAGGGAGATGCGTTCGGACAGATACGCTGGGCCGGAACCGTATAGGGTTTTGTAGGTCAAAACCAGCACTTTGAATTGTGCTCGGAACTGATCGGCAGCCAGTGGAGCTGACATAACAGAGGGGTGTATGCTCCCTGTATGACTCCGGTGAGTAATCTGGCTGCTCCCGCGGACTAATTGAAGTTTCCGAGCAGTCTTCAAAGGCAACCCCACGTAGAGTGCGTTGCAGTAATCCAACCGGGATGTAACAAGAGCGTGGACCACCGTGGCCAGATCTGACTTCCAAAGGTACGGGCGCAGCTGGCGCACAAGTTTTAATTGTGCAAAGCTCTCCCGGCCACCGCCGAGACCTGGGGTTCCAGGCTCAGCGATGAGTCCAGGATCACTCCCAAGCTGCGAACCTGCGTCTTCAGGGGGAGTGTAACCCCGTCTAACACAGGCTGTAACCCTATACCCTGTTCGGCCTTATGACTGACCAGTAGGACCTCTGTCTTGTCTGGATTCAATTTCAATTTGTTAGCTCTCATCCAGTCCGACACAGCAGCCAAGCACCGGTTCAAGGTCTGGACAGCCTCCTTGGTGACAGGTGAGAAGGAGTGACAGATTTGGACATCATCTGCATAGAGATAACATCTCATTCCGAAATTCCGAATGATCTCCCCCAGTGGCTTCATGTAGATGTTAAATAACATCGGAGACAAGATTGAACCCTGTGGGACTCCACACAGCAGCGGTTGTGGGGCCTAACAGATGTCACCCAATAACACCTTCTGGGACCGTCCCTCAAGAAAGGATCGGAGCCACTGCAAGGCAGTGCCCCCAAGCCCCATATCTATGAGACGCCCCAGAAGGATACCGTGATCGACTGTATTGACAGCTGCTGAGAGGTCCAGCAGAACCAACAGGGACACACTCTCCCTGTCCAGCTCCCGGCGAAGATCATCTACCAAGGCGACCAAGGGTGTCTCAGTTCCATGTCCCGGCCTAAAGCCAGACTGTGCCGGATCTAGATAATCAGTGTCTGGTAATATGGTTGATGCCAAATCTGAACTCCTAACACTTTTCATTTGGGTTGCCCCTCTCCAGCATTCCAGATCCAACCCAACCTTGTTTTTATGTATAGAGTTTTTCAGGTCAAGCCATCCGTTGCATAATACCAGGAGATCTCCTCAAAGTTCCTTCCCACAAATGAAGGCCTTTTTCTTCACTGGTGTTTACATCACAGGTTGGCATCATTGGAGACATTCATCTGCCGTGATGACCTCTGACCATGGGATGGGGCAAGTAGAAAGCTCACTACAAGGATGCCATTCTTACAGAAGTCCATGGTGAGTGTAACATGTAGTTCATCCTCAAGAGCAGTTTTTAAATGATGGGCAAATATCTGTCTGGATTTCACCATGATCTCAGCCACAAACATACCAGCTGGCCTTGAGCCATTTCTCTCTCTACAAAAACACACATAGAGGAAAAAATAACACTGACCTGCTTTAGAGGGCTGTTGCAGGGATTACTAAGGTAATGTATGAGAAGTGATTTAAAGTGCTATTAAAATGCTAATTTTTTCACTCAAATGAATATTCCCTTAACTGGAATCATATCTGACATACATTCAAGGCTTTGGTTTCCAAGGTAACTAGTGTTTTAGGACAAGGCTTGCCCTGCATCTCTAGCCATTTTTGAAACAGGTTGTATCATTCCCCCCCCCCCCCTCCACACACACACCCATTTGTTTCCTAAGTGGAAGTTGCTATCTTTGTGATGCTGTTGATTCAGAAGAATTGAGCACATGAACATTTGAGGCTATAATCCTAATCTCTATGGTGAGGCTGTGAATATATGAGAGCCCATTGAACTGTACAGAGCAGCACCAGCCCTATCATTTGACAAAGTAAGGGCAAAGTAAAGAAAAATGAAATGCAAAGATACAGAATGGGGGACAATGCCTGGCTCGAGAACAGTACGTGTGAAAAAGATCTTGGAGTCCTCGTGGACAACAAGTTAAACATGAGCCAACAATGTGATGTGGCGGCAAAAAAAGCCAATGGGATTTTGGCCTGCATCAATAGGAGCCTAGTGTCTAGATCTAGGGAAGTCATGCTACCCCTCTATTCTGCTTTGGTTAGACCACACCTGGAATATTGTGTCCAATTCTGGGCACCACAATTCAAGAGAGATATTGACAAGCTGGAATGTGTCCAGAGGAGAGCGACTAAAATGATCAAGGGTCTGGAGAACAAGCCCTATGAGGAGCGGCTTAAGGAGCTGGGCATGTTTAGCCTGAAGAAGAGAAGGCTGAGAGGAGAGCCATGTATAAATATGTGAGAGGAAGCCACAGGGAGGAGGGAGCAAGCTTGTTTTCTGCTTCCCTGGAGACTAGGAACAGAACAATGGCTTCAAACTACAAGAAAGGAGATTCCATCTGAACATGAGGAAGAACTTCCTGACTGTGAGAGCCGTTCAGCAGTGGAACTCTCTGCCCCGGAGTGTGGTGGAGGCTCCTTCTTTGGAAGCTTTTAAACAGAGGCTGGATGGCCATCTGTCAGGGGTGATTTGAATGCAATATTCCTGCTTCTTGGCAGGGGGTTGGACTGCATGAGGTCTCTTCCAACTCTTTGATTTTATGATTCTATGATTATCTTAGAAAGCAGATGCCCTCCATGTAAGTATCCTTCATTCCCCATTTTTAACACAGCAGAGAGTAGGACACAGAAAAAAATTCACACTGATGACCTCATCACACTTACCTTTTTCATGTCCTGGGACACTAGAGGGACAGTCCAGCTATGGATGGGCATGCTTCCTGTCACACAACGTTGCTGGACTTCCTGCCCCACCCCTAACCAAAGTAGGACTCTTCCCTCCTAATACAAGAAGGCTCCCATGTTGACTCAACTTGACCCCTGTGCCGGCAGGACTGAAGACCAACAGTCACAGGTTTGAATCCAGGGAGAGCGCGGATGAGCTCCCTCTATCAGCTCCAGCTCTCCATATGGGAACATGAGAGAAGCCTCCCACAAGGGTGGTAAGACATTAAAAACATCTGGCCGTTCCCTGGGCAAGACGACCAATTCTCTCACACCAGAAGCGACTTGCAGTTTCTCAACATGACCAAAAAAATAGAAATGTAAAGTTAAAATAATGCTAGATACCACATGACTGTCCCGTAGTCACATTGTGCTTGATTCATGACTGCAACCTTCTTGCAGCAACACCAGAGGCACTCCAGGTGGCCAGCTACTGGTCAAAGGACATTTAATAGAATACCAACTCTGCAAATTTTGTGTTTTGTTTGCTTGTTTGTCTGTTTTTTAATGCAATACTACTGGTTTAGTTCCAGACACGATAAATAAATAAATAAATGACTGGATTATCTCTTTTCATTAACAAAATCTGTAACTGAGTCCAATATTTCTTCTCGCTCTGTTGTTTTCCCCTGTTTGATCATCTCCGTCCCTTGCGGTTCCAGTATTGCAAGGTAGAGAAAGTTCTCGTGAGACAGTTGAAACTATATAGCTGCATTGTTGCAGCAAAATAGGAGGTTCGAAGTAAAAAAGAGGAAAGAAACAGTGCATAGGCACTGAGGAGGGCAAACACGTGGTAGGAATTTAGGTTGTGTGGAAGACTGCTCACACACGGATTTGCATCAACAAAGTCTCAGCATTGCAAAACTGAACCAACATGTGAAAGAGATCATTCTAATAACAGTATGTTTCTGTTTGCTTAACAATGCAAATATAACAAGACAACAGGCTGGTGTGTTAAAGTCCATAGATATTTAATCTATTGTTGATGTTGTTTTTGTATTTCAGGGATGGAGAGAAATGTTTTTGGGATATCTACATCAAGCAGAGATAACCTGAGCGGAGTGCCGCAGGGTTCCGTCCTGGGCCCGGTCCTGTTCAACATCTTTATTAATGACTTAGATGAAGGGTTAGAAGGCAGGATCAAGTTTGCAGACGACACCAAATTGGGAGGCATAGCCAATACTCCAGAGGACAGGAGCAGGATTCAAAACGATCTTGACAGATTAGAGAGATGGGCCAAAACTAACAAAATGAAGTTCAACAGTGACAAATGCAAGATACTCCACTTTGGCAGGAAAAACGAAATGCAAAGATACAT
This sequence comes from Anolis sagrei ordinatus, assembly GCF_025583915.1. Lineage (NCBI taxonomy): Eukaryota > Metazoa > Chordata > Lepidosauria > Squamata > Anolidae > Anolis > Anolis sagrei. Next base: position 111,123,113 of record NW_026846588.1, on the reverse strand, counting down.
GGCTGCTCTGGCTCGAGAGCAGTACGTGTGAAAAAGATCTTGGAGTCCTCGTGGACAACAAGTTAAACATGAGCCAACAATGTGATGTGGCGGCAAAAAAGGCCAATGGGATTTTGGCCTGCATCAATAGGAGCATAGTGTCTAGATCTAGGGAAGTAATGCTACCCCTCTATTCTGCTTTGGTTAGACCACACCTGGAATATTGTGTCCAGTTCTGGGCACAACAATTCAAGAGAGATATTGACAAGCTGGAATGTGTCCAGAGGAGAGCGACTAAAATGATAAAAGGTCTGGAGAACAAGCCCTATGAGGAGCGGCTTAAGGAGCTGGGCATGTTTAGCCTGAAGAAGAGAAGGCTGAGAGGGGATATGATAGCCATGTATAAATATGTGAGAGGAAGCCACAGGGAGGAGGGAGCAAGCTTGTTCTCTGCTTCCCTGGAGACTAGGGCACGGAACAATGGCTTCAAACTACAAGAGAGGAGATTCCATCTGAACATGAGGAAGAACTTCCTGACTGTGAGAGCCGTTCAGCAGTGGAACTCTCTGCCCCGGAGTGTGGTGGAGGCTCCTTCTTTGGAAGCTTTTAAACAGAGGCTGGATGGCCATCTGCCAGGGGGATTTGAATGCAATATTCCTGCTTCTTGGCAGGGGGTTGGACTGGATGGCCCGTGAGTAGCTTCCAACTCTTTGATTCTATGATTCTATGATTCTATAACTTGTTGTCTCCCTTGTTTAAAAAAAAAAACCAAAAAATCGAGAGTATGGGTGCCTTGGATTCAGAGTCCTGTCTTTTATGTTCTACTGTGTACAATTTGTGTAACAACACAGTTTCCCTCATGCYTTCAGTACAGACATAGAAGCTTAGATGTGTGAGGCAAACATCTGAGCCTGGCAAATAATGTAATAAAAATCCATTTCTGTCAAGGCCAGTATTTTCTGCATAAGCATCCCCCCCCCCCCCATGTGCTCTTTTTCTCTGTTTTCGTTCCTCCAGGGAGCAATTGCGATAGTCATTAGTTGTCCTATTCATCATTTAAGTACAGCATCATCCAGAGCTCCCTTGGAAATGAATGTACATGACACAATTACACAACGGAAGGACTGTGGGCTATTCAGCACAGTTAAAGATAATCAGGCTGGGTATATAATGAAGAAGGAAAGTGAGAGCATCTGTCTCTCCAGAGGATTAAAATAAATACTGTCATCTCTAGAGGCTCTGTTGCTTAATGGTTAGAACTCAAGGCCTCTTATGCCCCTGGGAAAGTGTCCAAAGAACAGAGTGTGTTACGATGCCAGGGTACAGAGGCAAGACGTCTTATGAGGAATGACTTTGGGAACTGGGGTATGTTTAGTTTGATGAGAAGACTGAGAGATGACATAATAGCTATCTTAAACATCTATAAACATCTGATGAAATGTTGTGTAAATGGTAGCGCAAGCTTGTTTCTGATGTTCCAAGAACACAAAACAAATCAATGGATTCCAAATATAGGAAAAGAAATGTCACCCAAATATTAAGAAAACATTTTTTACTGTAAGAGCTGTTTGAAAGTGGAATGGATTGCCACAGACAGTGGGGAACCTTCGGAGATCTTTAAGTAGAAGTTGTAGAGGCCTCTTTCAGTTCTTTAAGTGTGTATTTTTGCACGGCAGAGAATTGGTCTAGATGGCTCTTGCAGTCCCTTCCTGCTCTAAGGACCCTATCACATGGATGAAGTCCAGTGTTGCAATTCTCCAGCCTCTGTGGCAATGGCCGTGTCCCTGCCGTATGCAGCGACTGTATGAAAGCATTAAAGACAACGCTGTACAAGTAGGGTAGAAGAAAATCCATTCATCAGGATTCGTGGACTTAATGCGGTGCTGATGATGAGGTGAAGGGGCGCCTCACCGGGAAGGTGTAAGTGAAGGGTGGAGCAAGCTGCAGGCTTCCGGGTCACCAGGGGTATGGAAATAAGAGATAGAGTGGCTCTGGGCCCAGAAAAAACACCTCTTTTACCCTTGTATCCTGTTACCGTACCTCCTCCTCTGCCTCTCAGATCTCGCTCCTGAAGACTGCAGTGAAGTGGTGAAGGTGCGCATGTGTGAGATCTGAGAGGCAGAGAAGGAGGTACAGTAATAGGAAAATTGCCATATTGAAATCAAATCTGATGCTTTTTAAATTTTTATTTGGTGTGCATTGGAAGAGGGGTAGTCTTATGCAGCGAATATATCCCAAATTCTATATTTTAACTGGAAAAGTTGGGGGTTGTCTTATATTCCCGGTCGTATTATATGCCGGAATATACGGTAGATTGGGCCATTGGGTGCCTATGTCTCACCTTACTTCAATGGGAGCAATGCACTGAGAATCACTAAAGACCAGCTTCACAGCCTCTCAAATAAAAACCAAGATGTTGGCTGCAACTATCTAAAGCAAGAAGCACTGTCAAAATATCAATATTGTTGGTGGTCACCACTAACCACTCACCCTCTGGCTGCACCTGGTTTCTTCTAATAGTAACATGGAATAAGGAAGCTGCTGGGAAAGGAAGTTATGGTTCCCCACTGTTGTTTAAAAAAAGTCCTTCTGGACGTACAGTATGAGTAAATGAGCAAGTGAGCAGGGTGTGAGTTTGTTTTAGACAGGCTGTCTCAGTTGGATACTGGGAAGGCCATATTTTTCCCCATGCTAAGTGTATGGGTCAATAACTACAGAGGGAAACTCCAGCAGAGATGCTTTCACCTAGACCAGGGTGGGAAGCATCCTGAGCTGCAATTCCCAGTAGACATAACAGGCATAAACCAAGGACGAGGAATGCTGGGAGCTGCAGTACAACACCATGCAGAAGGACCTGATATTCCATCCCTGGTTCAGGCCAAGGTTATCCACCTTTTGCTCTCCAGTTGTTTTGAACTACAACTTCCATAATCTCTTACCTCATGTAGGCTGAAGCTGTTGGGAGCTGAAGTCCAAAACAGGGCAACATCTCCAGAGGCATCTATAGAGCTGGAGCTATATTTCTATATTTCTGAACATTTTTTTCTTGATATTTTTTCTTCCATCTTCAAAGTAATTCCCAATACTTAATTAGCATTATGCAGTGATTTAAACAAACACTGAAAATTGGAGTTGTTTTACACATATATTTGGGTAGTTTCTCACTGCGTGATTCTTCAGGACCTAAGCTGCACCACATTGAAAAGTATTGTGCTTTAGCAACCCTAATTTCCCATGGAATCAGATTTAGGACTTCCAGCTCTCAAGACCTGGATCCTTTTGCCCAGTCCTTAAGGTGATCTTTGTGTGAATATTGCTTTGAAGAATTTATCTATATTTTCATCATTACTAAGACTCATTTTTTTCTTTGAATGGCACTGTGCATAGTTGAAGCTTAAAGCATCATGCTTATGGGCATCATCAACATGTTACAGGACATCCTGTAATATCAGAAGGGATTCAATGTATTGTCAAAGGCTTTCATGGCCGGAATCACTGGGTTGTTATAGGTTTTTCAGGTTATATAACCATGTCTAGAAGCATTCTCTCCTGACGTTTCGCCTGCATCTATGGCAGGCAACCTCTGAGGATGCCTGCCACAGATGCAGGCGAAACGTCAGGAGAGAATGCTTCTAGAACATGGCCATGCAGTCCGAAATGCCTACAACAACTCAGAAGGGATTATTCCTAGATCTCTGATTTTTGCCTGAAATCACAGAGATTTCCTAATGTTCATGCCTGAATGTTTCCTGCCTGCAGAAGCTGTCAAGTCATCGGCAAACAGCCGATGAGTGAGCAAGTGTAAGTGAGCACCATCTGATTTTCGTTTTTGACAAAATGAAAGAAAAACTTGAAGAGTTTTACTGCATTAAATTTTGTGTAAAGCCATTCAGCAGTGGAACTCTCTGCCCTGGAGTGTGGTGGAGGCTCCTTCTTTGGAAGCTTTTAAACAGAGGCTGGATGGCCATCTGTCAGGGGTGATTTGAATGCAATATTCCTGCTTCTTGGCAGGGGGTTGGACTGGATGGCCCATGAGGTCTCTTCCAACTCTTTGATTCTATGATTCTATGATTCTATGGTGACTCCCAAGTGAAAACAATCCACGAGATTCAACGGGTCTTTGGGAATGAAATAATGGGCACCACACAGATAAAGGAGCAGTACAGCCACTTCAAAGATAGCTGTACATTAGTGGAGAATGAGGCACATTCTGGTAGGCCCTCAACATCCAGAAATGAAATCGTCATGGACCAAGTGGGGACCTTGGTGATGCAGGATCATCGAATCATGATCAGAGAACTTGCAGACAAGGTAAGCATCAGCATTGGATGCATTCATTCCATTTTGACTAAGGATGAATCTCAATGAAGTTCGTGCCAAAGCTGCTAACAATCAAGCAGAAGCAACTCAGTTTGAAGATCGCACAGGACATGCTGCAGATTGTGAACAGTGATCACACTTCCTCAATACAGTGATCATTGGCGATCATTGCACGACCCAGAAACTAAGTTGCAGTCATCACAATGGAAGCATCCAATATCCTCGAGGCCAAAAAAGCACTGCGGCTCTGCAGCAATATCAACGTCATGCTGACTGTCTTCTTTGACTCCAGTGGCATGGTTCATCATGAGTACACACCACCCGACACAACCATCATGAAGGAATACTACCAAGAGGTTCTGTGTCACCTTCTTAATGCTGTGAGATGCAAACAGCCAATTCTGTGGTTAGTGGGCAATTGGCAGCTCTATCACGATAATGAACCCACCCATTCTTCACATTTGATACAGAGTTTCCTGGTCAAATACAGCACACCTGTGTTTTGCAAGGCTCCCTACTCTCACAACATGGAGGGCGATTAATAAGTAATTAAATGATGATGATGATGATGTTCTAGAGGCATTCTCTCCTGATGTTTCATCTGCATCTATGGCAAGCATCCTCAGAGGTAGTGAGGTCTGTTGGAACTAGGAAAAGGTTTATATATCTGTGGAATGACCAGGGTGGGGCAAAGAACCCTTGTCTGCTGGAGCTAGGTGTGAATGTTTCAACTGACCACCTTGATTAGCATTTGATGGCTTGTCTTGGTGTGGCTTGTTGGTGCCTGGGGCAATCTTCTGTTGAGAGGTGATTGTTTCCTCTCTGTTGTTTTGCTGTTGTAATTTTAGAGGTTTTTTTAATACTGGTAGCCAGATTTTGTTCATTTTCATGGTTTCCTTCTTTCTTTTGAAATTGTCCACATGCTTTCAATGGTTTCTCTGTGTAGCCTGACATGGTGGTTGTGAGAGTGGTCCAGCATTTCTGTGTTCTCAAATAATATGCTATGCCCAGGTTGGTTCATCAGGTGCTCTGTTATGGCTGATTTCTCTGGTTGAAGTAGTTTGCAGTGCCTTTCATGTTCCTTGATTCATATTTGGGCAATGCTGCATCTGGTGGTTCCTATGTAGACTTGTCCACAGCTGCATGGTACACGGTAGACTCCTGCAGAAGTGAGAGGATCCCTCTTGTCCTTTGCTGAATGTAGCATTTGTTGGATTTTCTTGGTGGGTCTGTAGATAGTTTGTATGTTGTGTTTCCTCATCAGCTTCCCTATGCGGTCAGTGGTTCCCTTGATGTATGGCAAGAACACTTTTCCTCTGGGTGGATCTTTGTCTTTAGTGGTAGAACCAATGGGAGAAGTGTGTGGCAGCGCAAAGGAGATTAGTTGTTTTATCTTAATACAATTTTTTCTGCATAAAGGTTGGATATTTTTGAACACACCTTGAGTTCCTCGGAGGAAAGTTGGAATAGAAAAGTAGTAAATAACATGATTCAAATTGTGACATTTTCACTATTATTTTTGAAAGTGTAGGAAAGGAAATTCTTCAGCTGTGAGGCTCAGAAAGATCCATGTCTTGTAACTGTAGCCAAAGAGAAGTAGGCAGTATTGAGCTGAATGCATAGGTAAAATCAGTCTGTGATTAAAACTGCAGCTTGTCATTCCAGTGCCTGGATTTTTTTGTTTTGTTTTAATGCCATGTTTTCATGTAGATTACGTATTCTTCCAGTTAAGAAAACTGCACACACACACAGAGAGAGACATCCAATTATAATTTTGCTGTTTACTTAAGACTGAGTATAAAACCTGTGTACCAAGAACAGCAACTCATGTTCACAGTTGCCTTAAGTACACTCAGGAAATGCTATTTACTGTCTTACAACTGTCTGTGTAGCAGGATCCCCCCACCCCACTTCCCGCTAGCCATCATTTTTTTACAATTAAAAACTGTTCGAGGTAAATTATTTGACATGAGATAAATGTGAAATAGGCTGCACTGCTTATTTCCTGTGCATTATTTGGAAAATGGAATGACCTTCTAAAGCCACTAACAGGCATGCTTCCTTTCTGTGAGCTATGAATAAAAACTTAGGGTAGCTTGGTGTATTTGTTTCCATAAAAAAATGAAGTTTATTTTTTAAGTCTTATGGCTCTTGGGGTTGTTTGGGTATACTTTTTTAAAAAAAGAAAGAAAAGCAACTGTTTTTCAAAAAAGAACATGTGTAACGTGATTGTGTGTGTGTGTGTGTGTGTAGATATATGTAGACATATAACTTACTTACTTACTTAGGCGATTCCTCGTTTTCCGAGGAGGATTGTCTTCCAGTATTCTTGTAGGTCCGTATGTGGCTGTGGAGCCCTATTCTTATCTGCATCTTCTTCCGCAGTGAGGGCATTGGTTTCCAGGTGGAAGGCGGTCTCGGTCGGGGTTGGCTTGATGCGCCTTCCTCTTGGCACGCTTCTCCCTTTCACCCTCCATTTGTGCCTCTTCAAATTCTGCAGCACTGCTGGTCACAGCTGACCTCCAGCTGGAGTGGTCAAGGGCCAGGGCTTCCCAGTTCTCAGTGTCTATGCCAGAGTTTTTAAGGTTGGCTTTGAGCCCATCTTTAAATCTCTTTTCCTGCCCACCAACATTCCGTTCTTGAGTTCGGAGTAGAGCAACTGCTTTGGGAGACGGTGGTCGGGCATCCGGACAACGTGGCCGGTCCAGCGGAGTTGATGGCGGAGGACCATCGCTTCAGTGCTGGTGGTCTTTGCTTCTTCCAGCATTTGTCCGCCTGTCTTCCCAAGAGATTTGCAGGATTTTCCGGAGGCAGCGCTGATGGAATCGTTCCAGGAGTTGCATGTGACGTCTGTAGACAGTCCACGTCTCACAGGCATATAGCAGGGTTGGGAGGACAATAGCTGTATAAACAAGCACCTTGGTATCCCTACGGATTCCAACACTCTCTGCTTCGTTCGGAAAAATGCTGCGCTCGCAGAGCTCAGGCAGTGTTGTATTTCGGTGTCGATGTTGACTTCGCAGAAGCATACGAGAAACTCGGCCTGTCATTGAACATCGAAAAAACCAAGGTGCTGTTCCAGCAGACACCAGCCAACCCCTCTCCAATGCCAGTGATATAGCTTAATGGTGTAACATTAGAAAATGTTGATCATTTCCGCTACCTTGGCAGCCACCTCTCCACCAAAGTAGACATATAAAGATATCTAGGCAAATTGCTTATTGGATATGGTCGCAAAAGTCCTTTGCTTTGAAATGACAATTTAGTTCTTAATGTTAAAAGTAAAAAATACTTGTGTCCTTCATTCAGAAATACACTTGTTTATCAAACATAACAGGGCATCATTTTATGTAACTAGCAAACTACTCTGAGCTGGAATAACTGATTAAACCTTTTTCTTTTGGCATAGCTGTTCAATCACATTTCATTTCATGGTACTTGAAACAACAACAACAACAATAACAATAATAGCTTTAAATTAAATGACTATACAAGGATGACATTTGAGATGCTAATGGTGTTCCTTCTATTACCCTGGGTGTTACTAATAGGATGTGACACAGTGTTATTTGATACCATTCAAGATCCCATTTGGATTTCCCCCCTTCCTCCTCATCAGTCTTCTGTGTAATTTGAGGACTTGATTTTTATGAACTTTGCCTCTGATGTCACTTGGTTTGCCTGCTGGTTTTGTCCCTGTGGAGCAAAAACTGAAATAAATGAAAATCTGCCCAAATTAATAACAGTATGCATAGTTGAATTAGTAGCTGGTCAGATGGAAGTAACCAAAAGAATTCCCTGTGCCATTCAGGGACTAAAAAATAGTCTTTATCCAAAATGGAGTTCACAGATCAGAATTACTCTTTTGAGGGTTGTACAGTAGAGATGTAGAGTGACATGTGTATACATTGAAAGATTAAATAAATAAACAAATGAAATAGAAAATAGTACCTTTTGATCCTATGGGAGTTAAGCATGACCAACCTCCTCTATATTGAGTGCAATAGGTAAACAGTATGACTGTTGGATCAATGGACATTATAGAGTAATTCCATGTATAGCAAGCCAGAAGTAAGTTCAGTTGGATTCAATAATGTTTGTCACGGCCTGAGCCCTGTCACATGCACAATGGAGGACCTTCTAACAGCGACACCAGAGGCACTCCAAGTGGCCAGCTTATGGTCAAGGTTTTTAACTTTGTTTGGTTTTTCTATATACTCAATTTACTTCTGACATCTATATAAATAAAAATGTAATGTTTGGTTGTGGGATTAACATAACTCAAAAACCACTGGGCAAATTGACACCAAATTTGGACACGACACCTAACAACCCAATGTATGTCCTTCACTCAAAAAAATTGATTTTGTCATTTGGGAGTTGTAATTGCTGGGATTTATAGTTCACCTACAATCAAAGAGCATTCTGAACCCACCAACGATGGAATTGAACCAAACTTGGCACACAGTTCTCCCATGACCAACAGAAAATACTGGAAGGGTTTGGTGGGCAGTGTCCTTTGGTTTTGGAGTTGTAGTGCACCTACATCCAGAGATCACTGTGGACTCAAACAATGATGGATCTGGACCAAACTCTACACGAATACTCAATATGCCCAAATGTGAACACTGGTGGAGTTGGGGAAAATAGAATCTTGACATTTGGGAGTTGTAGTTGCTGGGATTTATAGTTCACCTACAATCACATAGCATTCTGAACCCCACCAATGATAGAATTGGGCCAAACCTCCCACACTGAACCCCCACGTGGGCCACAGCAACGTGTGGCAGGGGACGGCTACCGATAAATAAAAAATAAAATGGGGTTTGTTGTTTTTGTGTACTTTCAAGCCATTCCCAATCTATTGTGACTCCAAAGTGAAACTATCATGAGGTTTTCAAGGCAATAATTGTTCAGGGGAGTTTTGCCATCATCTTTCATTTGAAAGTAATAGGAAATGGAGATAGAGCAAATATTGGATTTCATCACAGAATAGTCACCTTGCATAATAGGTGTATAGTAAAATTTGAGGCTGTCTGGGCAGGGTGGACAAACAATCAATCCCACCGCTGCCACCAATATAGCGATATTAAGGCTGACCCTATGTTATATATACAAGTGACTGAATGTTCTTGGTAGTATTAGCCGCCACCACCTCAGAATTATTGGCCTGAGGGACCAAAGGTGTGAATGTGTTATAGGTAAGGGGTATTTGAGCTCTTGATTCTTCTATTGTTTCTTCACTGGATGACTGGACTTTAAAATGGGTTTGACAGAGTGAGTTCTGAGGAAATGGATAGATTGAGGCATACACCAGTTAAAAGTTAACTAGAAAGAGTTTATTGAACTTTATATTAACAACAACTCATAGAAATGAGTGGTACAGAAACGTGATTCAGTTGCAGAAACTTGGTTACTTAAACAAATGGTTCCCCTGACATAAAAGCTATTAACAACTGTGAGACTCCTTAAACATACTGTTCTATCTTTAGACACAGTACCTCTTGGAGAACAGACTCCTATCTGTTTCCACCACAGGGCAGTAAGCTCCCTTATACTATCTCAAGTATAAGGAGACAAATCTTGCTTTTACTGGCCCTAACAACACAGTAAAATCCTAGCCTTTGCCTCAGCTTATTCCCTCAACTTAAGGCTCACTAAAAGCTCTTCCTTTTCTGTCAGATCCCTGCTCTATCTAGCTTCCTCTCCTAAAAATCACTTCTTTCCCTGTCTGATCTCAAGACACTTCCCCCCCTCTGTCAAAAGCTGACAGCTTCTTTTCCCTCTCACAACCGACTCCTCCCCTAATTGCTAGACCCAATCAGGAGTCAGCTTGACTCCTCCTCCTGTCCTGCCTTCCAAGATGACAGCCACTGTCATGCAGGCTTCGGCCCTGTCGTCTCAAAGGTAGATTTCATGACAAGGTGCATCTCCCTCTTTGGGAAGACAAAATTGCCTTTCCCCATATAATATTCGCACCCTTAGTGCAGCTCCTACAGCTTAAAAGGGAGCTTTTTTCACCATATAATAGTCACTTTTGCATAATAGTTACACCCCACCTTTCCCCCCCCATGAGAGGGTGTGCGACTATTATGGGATGAAATACAGTAAATTGAAAACCAAGACCGCTAAAGGACCAAAATTTATAAAGTTCCATCTCCAAGTACATCTGTACATATTTGCAAATACAGGTATTCCAAAATCATCTCTCTCCAATCTGAAACCAAAGCAGTTTGAATAAGAAATACTCAATTTGGAATATATTATTGTCTTTTTAGACAAATCCAGAATTTAAAACCAACCAACCCCACCTCTGCTGTTGTTCAAGATTCAAGTTAGCCTGGATCGTGTGGTTCAGCATCTTGATTGGAGCTTCAAACAGTTATTTTAAAAAAGAAAACCTACAGCTTCCAGAATAGATGGGATGTATAGCCCCCAAAAGAGAATTTTTTCAAACTCTGGCCCTGGTTATCATTCCTGGAGCTGACCATTACTGGCATGTTGTGTTGCCACAGATGCCCCCTTTCCTTTTCCATATCTCTCACTTCTTTATTTTGGCCACGGCAAGGGCAGGTGGTGTATTTGGAGAGGCTTCTTGGCTAAATCTGTCCTTACGCAGCCTGTACAAGAACCACAACAAATAAAATAGGCCAGCGTTTTCTCTGCCCACAGCTTCAGTGAATATCTATTGTTATCGCCTAGCAAATCTTTGGATGTCTCAAGCTGTTTGAAGAGTTGGCTCAGCAATGTGTCAAGGCACCAAGTAAAGGGAAAAAAGGATCATTACTCAAGTGGAATACATAAGGGAACAAGGTGGTGAGAGGCTAACAAAGAAGTAGCACTTCTGCAATGGGAATTTGGCCCGAGAACTTAAATTGGGATTGATTTGCAGCCCGCTGTCCAGATGCAGCCTTGGGAATGTGCAAAGGTTTATTGCTGCTTTGGGAGGCCTGGGATTGTTTTGTAGTTATTAGTTTTATCCAACGCTTCTGAATAATTGGGTCCAAACAGAAGGTTTGGCAAAGCGGAACTGAGCTAGGAGGTCATACAGAGAGAGACTCGGAGTGCATTATTATTATTATTATTATTGACACAAAAGCACAGTATGTCACAGCAAACAAAATCTATATGCTGGATTTTATATCACAAAATCACAAGTCGAACACTTCCCAAGTGTCTAGGACTGTGTGATGTATTTTCGAATGATGCGTGCAGATCCAAGTAAGGTGGCCTTTTGCAGTGGACAGATCGTGATTTTGTCGATGTTTATTGTTTCCAAATGCTGGCTGAGATCTTTTGGCACGCACCCAGTGTGCCGATGACCACTGGGACCACCTGTACTGGTTTATGCCAGAGCCTTTGCAGTTCAATTTTGAGGTCTTGATAGCGGCTTAGTTTTTCCTGTTGTTTTTCTTCAATGCAACTGTCACCTGGTATGGCGACATCAATAATCCAGACTTTTTTCCTTTCCATAATTGTGATGTCTGGCGTGTTGTGTTCCAAAACTTTGTCAGTCTGGATTCAAAAGTCTCACAATATTTTTGTGTTTTCATTTTCCACGACCTTTGCGGGTTTATAATCCCACCAATTCTTTGCTGCTGGCAGGTGGTACTTACGACATAAATTCCAGTGAATCATTTGGGCCACAGAGTTGTGTCTTTGTTTGTAGTCCGTCTGTGCGATTTTCTTGCAACAGCTGAGGATATGGTCCATGGTTTCATCAGCTTCCTTGCACAATCTGCATTTTGGGTCATCAGCTGATTTTTCGATCCTGGCCTTAATTGCATTGGTTCTGATGGTTTACTCCTGGGCTGCAAGAATCAGGCCTTCTGTCTCCTTCTTCAGGGTTCCGTTCGTGAGCCATAACCAGGTCTTATCCTTGTCAACTTTTTCTTCAATTTTGTCAAGGAACTGCCCATGCAATGCTTTGTGTGCCAGCTGTCAGCTCTGGTTTGGAGTGCAGTTTTCTTGTACTGACTCTTTGTCTGCTGTGCTTTGAGAAGTTTCTGATTATTGACTTCAATTAAAGCAGGTTCTTGGCTTTCCTTGACATATTCTGCCAGGGTGTGTTTTTCTTCTTTGACTGCTTGTTTGACTTGTAAAAGTCCTCTGCCACCAGACTTTCTAGGCAGATAGAGCCTAGAGAATGTAATTAATTATGAATGGTCATGGGTTTTCTAATTTTTATGTCCAAATTGTCCAGTTCTGCTTGTGTCCAGTTTATGATGCCAGCAGTATATCTTATGACAGGTATGGCTCAGGTGTTTATGGCCTTGATGGTATTGCCTCCATTGGGCTTGCTTTTGGGGAATTTTTCTGACCCTTTGAATGTATTCTTTGCTGACTACAGTTTTCACATGTTCATGTTTGATGTTGTCCAGCTGTAGTATCCCAGATATTTATAGGCCTCTGGCTGGTGACACTTTATTGCTTGGCCATTGGGCATATTTATGCCCTCACTTTCAATGATTTTTTTTCCTTCTTCAGTGCCACTGTTGAACATTTGTCCAAACCAAACTTCATGTTGATATCCGTTCTAAAGATTCGGACAGTGTTAGAGACTGGATTTCAGTTTTGGTTTTCCCATACAGCTTCAGGTCATCCATGTACAGCAGATGTGAAATAATAATAATAATAATAATAATAATAATAATAATACTGTTATCTCAGGAATTAATGCAGTTTGACACCACTTGAACTGCTATGGATCAGTGCCATGGAATCATGAGAGCTGTAGTTTCACAGGCTCTTTAGACTTCTCGGCCAAATGGTATTGGTGCCTCACTGAGCTCCAAACCCCAGGATCCCATAGCATTGAGCCTTGGCAGCTCAAGTGGTGTCAAGCTGCATTAATACTGCAGTGTAGATACCTTTTGGCTATGCAGGAGGCAGGAATGAAGAGATAACCTTATATGCCTTAAGTTAGTTGTGAGACAACACATCCTTGGATGATTTCTGCTAATACATGGGATAGCTGTTTCAAAAGTTTAAAGAACAGACTTCAGTCTTTAGATGCATCTCTCCCATTGCGATCTACAGGTATCACTGTCCAAAAAAAGACAGGGCTGCCAACCTGAGTGCCTATTCGCTCCCAATTGCTGCTCTTCTGTTTTTGAAAATATTCCATAAAAAACTCACTGTGTGCATTCTTTCTTCCGAGGAAAAACACGGCTACACAAAAAAGCTGACCCGCTGTTTGGCAAAATGCTGATATAAAAGACCAAAGGAAGGGGAAAACAGCTGATAATGAATGTATCAGTCTTCCAAAATGTTTCAGCAAAGCAAGGCTTTCAACAAAAGCGAATCAAGCAAATGGGAAACTATGACTGTTAACTGGAATCAGTGCAAAGCAAAACCTGATATTTTCATTAATTTAAAGGTATTTGAATTGACAAACAATAATATTATTATTATCATATATGTACATTTTATTGTGTTGATTTAATATGTTGTCAGCTGCCCAGAGAAAGGTGGGAATCAAATGAATTAATAATAATAATAATAATAATAATAATAATAATAATAATAATAGCAATAATAATAAGAAATCACACAGTCCTAGATGCTTGGGAAGTGTTCGACTTGTGATTTTGTGATACGAAATCCAGCATATAGACCTCATTTGCTGTGACATACTGTGCTTTTGTGTCAGTAAAATAATAATAAACCATGCACATAACCCTTCCTCTCTACAACATTGGTGATGAGTGAATATTCTGGAATGATTTCATTTCAGCTGTAAGAAAAATGGATTTAGAAACTTCCCTTTAAATGGTTTCCTGTCTGCTAGGTTTTTTTAACCACAAATGTTTTTCATTGTAAGCCCTGAAAATAGCATGACTTAATTAATTAACGCTTTCAATGCTCAGGAGTGGGGAAACAAGAACGATGCTGACTTTAAAAAATAGCCCAAGTTTGACTAACATGTAGTTAACCTGACCGCTGTTGAATCTTGACTGTATCTTATTTCCCTCATGTAATCAACTGCTTTGCAGTTGTTGTCATTGCAATGTTTTATGGTTTTGCTCTGCTTTATGGACTTGTTAAACGGCAACATTTTTTCCCTTCCTCCCCTGAAAATAGCCTTTTATGAGAAGCTTAAGTGAAAACCTTGGAATGCTGCAAAGGGAAAAGCACAGAAACATGACAATATTGTGCAAATTTCTTCTGGCCTGAAACAGCCAGCAAATATTCGCACACAGAAACATCGCCAGCGCCTGCAGGATAAAATCCAATTTATGATTAAACTGGAATTCACATTCCTGTGCTGCTGTTTTTTTCTTTCTGTCCCCAACTAACAAGGAAAAGCAAAGACGTTATGTTGATGGAGGCATAAGAAATAAATATATAGTCACCAAAATGGCCATTGAGTAAAGACTGGCTTTTTCTAGTGTTGGATGAGTATCCCTTATTCAAAACAATTGGGACCAAGAATATTTGGGATTTCTCCCTGCAGATTTTGCAATATCTACATAATTATCTATATAAATAAAAATGTAATGTCCGTTTGTGGGATTAACAGAACTCAAAAACCACTGGGGGAATTGACACCAAATTTGAACAGCATACACCTAACAACCCAATGTATGTCCTTCACTCAAAAAAATTGAGTTTGTCATTTGGGAGGTGTAGTTGCTGGGATTTATAGTTCTTCTACAATCAAAGAGCATTTTGAACTCCACCAATGATGGAATTGAACCAATCTTGGCAGATATGACTCCCATGAGCAACAGAGAACACTAGAAAGGTTTGGAGGGCATTGACCTTGAGTTTGGGAGTTGTAGTTCATCTACATACAGAGAGCACTGTGCACTCAAACAATGATGGATCTGGACCAAACTTGGCACGAATATTCCATATGCCCAAATATGCCCAAATATGAACACAGATGGAGTTTGGGGAAAATAGACCTTGACACTTGGGAGTTGTAGTTACTGGGATTTATACTTCACCTACAATCAAAGAGCATGCTGAACCTCACGAATGATAGAATTGGGGCAAACTTTCCACACATATTTTTATTTTTATTTTCTCTTTTCTTTTCCTCTAAAAATTCAACAAAATTACTTTTAAAAAAGAAGACAGTGGTGGTGGGAGAGGAGAGAGACAAGACCTGGAGAGTTTAAAAAACCGCTGAAACAGCAGGGCAGCATAAAATTACTCCGGGCATGCCAAATCTGTATGATTGAAAAGTATGGCATTGTCATCCATCATCAGAATCCCTGTCCTTGCTATCTTTGGCTTCTGGGAACACAAGTCTCGCTATAGCACCGAACAGTGTGGTGAGGTAGAAGGAGGGGACTTTTCAGCGTCTGCTCCCAAACAGTGGCCTTCCTTTCTATGGTAGGCTTCACTAACCCCTGCTCTACTCTCCTTTTGCTACCCTTTCATTTAAAGAGGCATTTCCTAAGTTATGGGCTGCTGAATGTTCTTTTCATGAGAGATGTGGCTGTATTTTTATCTTATGAGGAAGTTTTAAAAGTCTTTGTATTTTTATAGAACCACTGCTGTTTTAATGATATCTTTTAAAATGTGCTTTAATTGTTTGTTTAGATTTCTAGCTCTTCCTTGTTTTCACTTTATTGGAAGCAAACTTGGGAGCCATGTTAAGAGAAAGATATTAGACACATGCATACATACAGTTGCCCATCCACATTTGCTGAGTTTAGGTGCACAGGACTGTGCTGTCGCATGCTGGGCTTGTGCATAAGACTGTAGACAAGACATAAATTCTGTGTGCCCAACGGGACGCCGGGGCTGCCTCAGATTAAAGTCCTTTGGATTTCCTTAAAACAGAGTCTTTAGATTGCTTAGAGGTTCAACAAAGTTCTTTATTAATGAAAACAAACAGGTACTTTAAGGCTTTCTTAACAGTCTATTGGCTCTCTCTCAATCTTGTCCACAGGGAACAGGCACTATCTTCATAACTGTAACTAATGGGGAAATCCTTAACTTCTAATCTGGGCAGTCTGTCTTTGCCTCTGTTGGCGTGGAGCCCCTACACCCGGTACCAACTGCTTCTGGCTTCCACGAGTGACCCTTACCAAGCAGAGCTTTGTAGACTTCCAGGGGGAAAAGATTCAGGTTTCCGTGATGGCTGACTGAAGTCCTTCAGCAAAGGAACTGTAGGGCTGTATAACCCCGGCCAAGCTATGGGCTGTATAGCTCCCTGGCCAAGCCGTAGAAGACGAAGCTTTCTACAGGAGCTCTTGGCATTATGTCCTGCATGAAAGGCTTCTCTGTGTGGACTGACCCAAAAAGGCTCCTATTCCCTCCAAAACCCCAAAAAGGGGGCGGGACCAGGGAACCTAACTATAATTGACAGGTGACTTGCCCTATGATTGCAGCCAAAAGAAGCCACCTATCTGCAGAGTCCCTGAAACTTAGGACTACAACAAACATTCAATGCAAAGCAAACAAAATTGGAGCACCTGGTACAGTTGTCCCTGCACAGGACCCCTTGAAAAGCAATATCTAGGTCTTCCAGTATGACTCTATGGTCAATTTCCACTGGAAACTCACCACAAGTTTCATTGGAAGACTTCAATTCTAGAGAGGTAACTTCTCTAGAAATCTCTACATCATCCAGTATGTCTGGAGGCAGGCCTGTTGCCGGGGAGGGGGGGGGGGGTGTTAGGGGTTCAACCCTCCCCCCCTGAAATTTTTCAGGTTAAAAAAAAACCTGGTTTACTCATGAATTTTAACTGGTTAACCAAATCCCCATGCTAAGTCTATGAGACGCAAAAAATTAAAAGTCCCTCCAGAGCATATCTTGTCTGTGATGGACAGTTTTTTCTGAATGTGAAGAAACTTCTTCAGATTTTTTGCAACATTGCCAGTGTCAACAGCTAGAAATGAAAGGTCGTTTTCAACCCTTAAACGTTTGAAAACATACACAAGAAGCACAATGAGGCAAGAAAGACTGACTGGACTTGCACTCTTGAGTGTCCACCGAAGTTTATCAATAGAGCCTGATTTCTGTCAAAGTGTATTGACACAGTTTTCAAGTGTTTCTAACAAACGTTGTGGTATTCTTTTGTAACTATAAATTATCAATTAGCAATCATTTTCAGTTATTTTAAGACTTGAAACTTTAACTAAAATAGAAATTTGATTTAATGAAGTCTATATAAAATATACTTGAAACCATATAATTTAAAGTATTTTATGTTATGGCATGATGAAACATGCCTGTTACCCTTTGTAGTCTTTTACCTAGGTCATTGCTATCTTAAATGCTGGTTATAAGTTTTAATCCTTGTTTTATCAGTTTTATCTGCTGTTAATTCCACCCACATCGTGTGTTTTAATCAGTTTTGGCTATTTTTGGCCTTACTAACCTTGCATACCTTGTATCTTCTACCTTTTACGGAGCAATAAGGGTCTTTGGACTGTATTAAAAATGTTGTTGTTGTGTTAACAAACTACTCTTTATGATTTGCTAAAAAAAGTTTCAACCGTCCCCGAATTTTTTTTCTGGCTATGTCCCTCTCTGGAGGGACCACAGAATCACACTGGAAGATGCACAAATTCCTAGAAAGAATATTTTTAATCTGATCCGTGAATAATCAAATTTGCAAAAGACAAACCTGCAAATGTGGAGGGTTGCCAAATGAGGTGCTGTATAAATATCCAGTCAATTCTTGCTGAATATGGGCCGGAGGTTTAGCACAGCTGGTAAATCATCAGCAATTATAAGATCTATCAACCGAAACGTTGCAAATTT
Organism: Anolis sagrei ordinatus; assembly: GCF_025583915.1. Classification (NCBI taxonomy): domain Eukaryota; kingdom Metazoa; phylum Chordata; class Lepidosauria; order Squamata; family Anolidae; genus Anolis; species Anolis sagrei. Next base: position 111,105,088 of record NW_026846588.1, on the reverse strand, counting down.
GAAGCCTCAGGTTGGCGTGACCTGCCAACTGTCAGCCTAGCTCATTGTTTACCTAGACAATTTGAAAACAGCTCTAGCAGTGATTAGAGAAATAAGGTACCGCTAAAAGCGGGGGAGGTGTTTTACGACGCCATAAAGAAAGAAGATCAGAAAATGCTGGGTTACCAAAAGGAAGGAGGAAGTCCTGATGACTCTTCGTCATAGAGGATAGAGCAACAGCACCCCCTAGACTTGAGCCCAACCTTCCATGGCACCAAAAACAGCTGAAACAAACCACCTCCTTCTGTTCTGTTCTGTCTGTGTATTGTCTATACAAAGCGGCATTGAATGTTTGCCGTGTATTTGTACTGTGATCCGCCCTTAGTCCCCTTCGGGGTGAAAAAGGCGGAATATAAATAATAATAATAATAATGAAACTTTATTTATACCCCACCACCATCTCCCCAAGAGATGGCATACATGAGGCCAAGCCCAACAACACATCAATAAAACAGAAAAGCAATAAACAAAACAATGCAATGCAATACAAATTAATATAAATCACATATAATAATAACACACGAGAATTTAAAAACCTATGGCCAGGCCAAATGTAATAATTTAAAATTTAAAAAATAAACGCTGGGCATGAACAAAGTAAAACATATCTGGTAGGAGGGTTTTTAAAAAGTGAGGGGTGCAGACCGACACAATCCAGTAGTTAAAGTACATTTGTAAGGTGGTGGTTGTTGTTGTTATTATTATTCTTATTATTATTATAAATTATACGAATTGTAGTGAATTAAAACTCTTGTCCTATGGTACAGCTTTCAAAAGGTTTAGTCCAGCATCACCATGTTTTCCATGGCTCTAGCATGAATAAGACCACATCGCAGTCTTAAAATGTTCTATTATTTCATACTAGCTGTCCCCTGCCACACATTGCTGTGGCCCAGTCTGTGTCTATGTGTTTTGTGTGTATGTGTGTGTATGTGTATATTTGTGTATATGTGTGTTTGTGTATATATGTGGTTTTGCGCATGCGCTGTAATGTATTTTTTTTGTTTTTAAGTCTCTTCTGCTTTTTTAGTGTTATTATGAGTGATGGTCACTTGTTGGCCTGAGAGATGTATTGTGTCCAAATTTGGTGTCAATTCGTCCAGTGGTTTTTCACTTATGTTAATCCCACAAACGGACATTACATTTTTATTTATATAGATCAGCTTGCCCTTGGTCGGCCCCTCTTCCTTTTGCCTTCCACTTTCCCCAGCATCATTGTCTTCTCTAGGCTTTCCTGTCTCCTCATGATGTGGCCAAAGTACTTCAACTTTGTCTCTAGTATCCTTCCCTCCAGTGAGCAGTCGGGCTTTATTTCCTGGAGGATGGACTGGTTGGACTTCTCGCAGTCCAAGGCACTCTCAGAACTTTCCTCCAACACCACAGTTCAAAAGCATCGATCTTCCTTCGCTCAGCCTTCCCTAAGGTCCAGCTCTCACATCCGTAGGTGACTACAGGGAATACCATGGCTTTGACTAGGTGGATCTTTGTTGTCAGTCTGATGTCTCTGCTCTTTACTATTTTATTGAGACTGGACATTGCTCTCCTCCCAAGAAGTAAGCATCTTCTGATTTCCTGGCCACAGTCTGCATCTGCAGTAATCTTTGCGCCTAGAAATACAAAGTCTGTCACGGCCTCCACATTTTCTCCCTCTATTTTCCAGTTGTCAATCATTCTTGTTGCCATAATCTTGGTTTTTTTGATGTTTAGCTGCAGCCCAGCTTTTGCGCTTTCTTCTTTCATCTTGATTAGAAGGCTCCTCAGCTCCTCCTCGCTTTCGGCCATCAGAGTGGTGTCATCTGCATATCTGAGGTTGTTAATGTTTCTTCCAGCAATTTTCACCCCAGCTTTGCATTCATCAAGCCCCGCACATCGTATGATGTGTTCTGCATACAGTAGAAGAAGACAACAGAATAGGAAGGACAAGAGACCTCTTCCAGAAAATTAGAAACATTGGAGGTAAATTTCAGGCAAAAGTTGGTATGATAAGAAACAAAGATGGCAGGGACCTAACAGAAGCTGAAGAGATCAAGAGAAGGTGGCGAGACTATACAGAAGATCTGTATAGGAAGGATAATAATATCGAGGATAGTTTTCACGGCGTGGTGAATGAATTAGAACCAGACATCCTGAGGAGTGAGGTTGAATGGGCCTTAAGAAGCATTGCTAACAACAAGGCAGCAGGAGATGACGGGATCCCAGCTGAACTGTTTAAAATCTTAAAAGATGATGCTGTCGAGGTGATGCATGCCATATGCCAGCAAATATGGAAAACACAAGAATGGCCATCAGACTGGAAAAAATCAACTTATATCCCCATACCAAAAAAGGGAAATGCGAAAGACTGCTCCAACTTCCGTACAGTGGCCCTTATTTCTCATGCAGTAAGGTAATGCTCAAGATCCTGCAAGGAAGACTCCAGCAATACATGGAGCGAGAGTTGCCAGATGTTCAAGCTGGGTTTAGAAAAGGCAGAGGAACGAGAGACCAAATTGCCAATATCCGCTGGATAATGGAGAAAGGCAGGAGTTTCAGAAAAACATCTATTTCTGCTTCATTGACTATTCTAAAGCCTTTGACTGTGTGGATCATAATAAATTGTGGCAAGTTCTTGGTGGATGGGCATACCAAATCACCTTGTCTCTCTCCTGAGGAAACTGTACAAGGACCAAGTAGCAACAGTCAGAACTGACCACGGAACAACAGACTGGTTCAAGATTGGGAAAGGTGTCTGGCAAGGCTGCATACTCTCACCCAACCTTTTTAACAGTTCATATAATAGTACTATTTTCATAATTACTAGGAATCGAGTTGGAAGGGCAGAGATCAGGAGGGAGGGAGGGAGGGGGCTCCCTTGGGGTGCTATACCCGCTCCGGTCGCTAGAGGTCGCGGGGGGCAGAACGAGCCTTGACCGCAGCCCTCTTCCAGCGGCAGGCTTGGTGCTTGCTTCTGGCTTATGCGAATGCTGAACCCCCTTCCCAGAAACATGAATAGGAACTGACATTGTCAGAAACGCGACTGACTTTCTTTCGCGGAGAGGGGAGGGGGACTCCATCCTCCGGAGCGATCGCGCCTTGTCATCCTTTACTCGACGCTGCTTCTCATTGGGTGGGACTCGGCTGGGTGGGCGGGGTTAGAACGTTGCGCTGCCGGAGATGCGGAAGTAGAGTCTTCAGATTCAAAACAATCCACAGCCAGGCAGAGCGCTTTCTCTTCCTCCTCGGGTCGCGACGTGCCTGAGAGGCTGATGAAGAGATCTCTTACGGGTCGGGGGAGTCATTCTTCAATCCCAATGGGGAAAGGCGAGAAAGTCTTCTGTTAGAGAAAGAATACCTCCTTTCTGTTTTGCTTCACGCCTTGATCTCGAGGAATTTGACATCTGAGTGCGGGAGACCTTGCCATTCATTGCAGGTTCAAGACCCTCGTGGGGCTGCAGGGAAATGTGCTGAGTAACACACTGTGTGACTGTGACATTTTCATACTGTGACTGTGTGGATCATAATAAATTGTGGCAAGTTCTTGGTGGGATGGGCATCCCAAGCCACCTTGTCTCGCTCCTGAGGAATCTGTACAAGGACCAAGTAGCAACAGTCAGAACTGACCACGGAACAACAGACTGGTTCAAGATTGGGAAAGGCGTACGGCAAGGCTGCATCCTCTCACCCAACCTTTTTAACTTGTATGCAGAACACATCATGCGATGTGCGGGGCTGGATGAATGCAAGCTGGGGTGAAAATTGCTGGAAGAAACATTAACAACCTCAGATATGCAGATGACACCACTCTGATGGCCGAAAGCGAGGAGCTGAGGAGCCTTCTAATCAAGGTGAAAGAAGAAAGCGCAAAAGCTGGGTTGCAGCTAAACATCAAAAAAACCAAGATTATGGCAACAAGAATGATTGATAACTGGGAAATAGAGGGAGAAAACGTGGAGGCCGTGACAGACTTTGTATTTCTAGGCGCAAAGATTACTGCAGATGCAGACTGTGGCCAGGAAATCATAAGACGCTTACTTCTTGGGAGGAGAGCAATGTCCAGTCTCGATAAAATAGTAAAGAGTAGAGACATCAGACTGGCAACAAAGATCCGCCTAGTCAAAGCCATGGTATTCCCTGTAGTCACCTACGGATGTGAGAGCTGGACCTTAGGGAAGGCTGAGCGAAGGAAGATCGATGCTTTTGAACTGTGGTGTTGGAGGAAAGTTCTGAGAGTGCCTTGGACTGCGAGAAGATCCAACCAGTCCATCCTCCAGGAAATAAAGCCCGACTGCTCACTGGAGGGAAGGATACTAGAGACAAAGTTGAAGTACTTTGGCCACATCATGAGGAGACAGGAAAGCCTAGAGAAGCAATTATGCTGGGGAAAGTGGAAGGCAAAAGGAAGAGGGGCCGACCAAGGGCAAGATGGATGGATGGCATCCTTGAAGTGACTGGACTGACCTTGAAGGAGCTGGGGTGGTGACGGCCGACAGGGAGCTCTGGCATGGGCTGGTCCATGAGGTCACAAAGAGTCGGAGACGACTGAACGAATGAACAACAACATCATCTACAGGGAGTATGTAATGCGGGATAATCTATCTATATAAATAAAAATGTAATGTTCGTTTGTGGGATTAACACAACTCAAAAACCACTGGACGAATTGACACCAAATTTGGACACAATACACCTAACAACCCAATGTATGTCCTTCACTCAAAAAATTGATTTTGTCAATTGGGAGTTGTAGTTGCCAGGATTTATAGTTCACCTACAATCAAAGAGCATTCTGAACCCCACCAACGATGGAATTGGACCGAACTTGGCACACAGAACTTCCATGACCAACAGAAAGCACTGGAAGGATTTGGTGGGCATTGACCTTGAATTTTGGAGTTGTAGTTCACCTACATCCAGAGAGCAGAGTGCACTCAGTGATGGATATGGACCAAACTTGGCACAAATATTCAATATGCCCAAATATGAACACTGGTGAAGTTTGGGGAAAATAGACCTTGACATTTGGGAATTGCAGTTGCTGGGATTTGTAGTTCACCTACAATCACAGAGCATTCTGAACCCCACCAACGATAGAATTGGGCAAAACCTCCCACACAGAACCCCCATGTGGGCCACAGCAACGCGTGGCAAGGGACGGCTAGTAATAATAATAATAATAATAATAATAATAATAATAATAATAATAAAGGAGACGGAGGACCTGATTCTGGCAGCCCGAGAACAAGCCATTAGAACAAATGCCATCAAATGGGTTGTTGTAGGTTTTTCCGGGCTATATGGCCATGTTCTGGAGGCAATTTTTCTCCTGACGTTTCGCCTGCATCTATGGCAAGCATCCTCAGAGGTACAAATGCCATCAAATTGAAAACGACAGATCCCAGATGTGGACTCTGCAAGGAAGCAGATGCAAGGATAGATCACATCCTCAGCTGCTGCAAGAAGATCACGCAGACAGACTACAAGCAGAGGCACAACACGGTTGCTGGAGCCCCCGGTGGCGCAGTGAGTTAAACCCTTGTGCCGTCAGGACTGAAGACCAACAGGTCGCAGGTTCGAATCCAGGGAGAGCATGGGTGAGTTCCCTCTATCAGCTCCAGCTCTCCATGTGGGGACACAAGATAAGCCCCCAGTGGGTTAAACCCTTGTGCCGTCAGGACTGAAGACTGACAAGTTGCAGCTTCAAATCCAAGGAGAGCGCGGATAAGTTCCCTCTATCAGCTCCAGCTCTCCATGTGGGGACACAAGAGAAGCCCCCAGTGGGTTAAACCCTTGTGCCGGCAGGACTGAAGATTGACAAGTCGCAGGTTCGAATCCAGGGAGAGCGCAGATGAGTTCCCTCTATCAGCTCCAGCTCTCCATGCGGGGACACGAGAGAAGCCTCCTACAAGGATGGTAAAACATCCAGGCAACATCCTTGCAGATGGCCAATTCTCTCACACCAGAAGCAACTTGCAGTTTCTCAAGTTGCTCCTGACACACCAACCCCCCCCCCCAAAAAAAAAAAAAGGTTGCTCAGATGATTCATTGGAACTTGTGCCACAAACACCATCTGCCTGCAACAAAGAACTGGTGGGATCACAAGCCGGAAAAAGTTACAGAGAATCAACATGTCAAGCTACTCTGGGACTTCCAAATTCAGACTGACAGAGATTTGGAGCACAAGACTCCTGACCTCTCAATCATGTTAAAAAACAAAGTATGGATCGTTGATGTTGCAATCCCAGGTGACAGCAGGATTGAAGAGAAACAATTGGAAAAGATGACACGATATGAGGATTTAAAGATCAAACTGCAAAGACTCTGGCACAAATCAGTCAAGGTGGTCCCAGTGATGATCGGCACAGTGGGTGCAGTGCCTAAAGACCTTGGCCTGCACTTAAACACAATCTGCACTGACAAAATTGGGAGGCACTGCCTTAGGATCGTGAGAGGGGAAGGGGGAGACCCTAATAGGGTGCTTAAAGGATTGGTCCCGTGTGTTATTTGTGTACGGGGTTATTATGGTTTAATATGTTTAATGGTTTTAAATGGTATTTATATGCTTATTGTTTCTAGTGATTTTATGTTATGTTTTATATGGTTTGTATAATGAAGCATTGAATTTTTGCCTAGATGTATGTTGTATACCGCTCTAAGTCCCCTGAGGGATGAGAAGAGCGGGATAGAAATGAAGTAAATAAATAAATAAATAAATAAATTACTATCTGCCAGCGGCAAAAGGCCACCTTACTGGGATCTGCATACATTATTCAACAATACATCACACAGTCCTAGACACTTGGGAAATGTCCGACCTGTGATCCAATACAACAACCAGCAGAATGATCCTGTCTGCTGTGGACTCATCTTGCTGTGTTTATAATAATAATAATAATAATAATAATAATAATAATAATAATAATCACCAGACGTCACGATTGTGGAAAAGAAAAAAAAGTCTGGATTATTGATGTCACCATACCGGGTGACAGTCGCATTAAGGAAAAACAACAGGAAAAACTCAGCCGCTATCAAGACCTCAAAATCGAACTGCAAAGACTCTGGCATAAACCAGCACAGGTGGTTCCAGTGGTCATTGGCACACTGGGTGCCGTGCCAAAAGATCTCAGCCAGCATTTGGAAACAATAAACATCGACAAAATCATGATCTGTCAACTGCAAAAGGCCACCTTACTGGGATCTGCATACATTATTCAACAATACATCACACAGTCCTAGACACTTGGGAAATGTCCGACCTGTGATCCAATACAACAACCAGCAGAATGATCCTGTCTGCTGTGGACTCATCTTGCTGTGTTTCTAATAATAATAATAATAATAATAATAATAATAATAATAATAATAATAATAATAATAAATCACCAGACGTCACGATTGTGGAAAAGAAAAAAAAGTCTGGATTATTGATGTCACCATACCGGGTGACAGTCGCATTAAGGAAAAACAACAGGAAAAACTCAGCCGCTATCAAGACCTCAAAATCGAACTGCAAAGACTCTGGCATAAACCAGCACAGGTGGTTCCAGTGGTCATTGGCACACTGGGTGCCGTGCCAAAAGATCTCAGCCAGCATTTGGAAACAATAAACATCGACAAAATCATGATCTGTCAACTGCAAAAGGCCACCTTACTTGGATCTGCACACATCATTCGAAAATACATCACACAGTCCTAGATGCTTGGGAAGTGTTCGACTTGTGATTTTGTGATACGAAATCCAGCATATAGATCTCGCTTGCTGTGACATACTGTGCTTTTGTGTCAGTAAAATAATAATAATACTTCATTTATATTCCTCCCTATCTCCCCGAGGGGACTCAGGGCAGATTTCAATAAACAAAAAGGCAAAGATTCAGTTCCTCAATACAATAACAAATACAAACATAATAACGCAAAATAACTAATGAAAGCAGCAGGCGGAAGCAAAATAAATGTGTCAAACATCAAACCCCAAGATCTGCATCCAGCCCTATGCAGTTCTTATCCAGATAGCTTGGCTCCAACCCCATCTACACTATAATGCTGCTTTCAAACAACTGAAAATTGTGGTGGCCACAAAACGCACACTGCCCAGTGCGTGCTGCATTGAATAAGTTGCAGAAAAGTCAGAGTTCTGCCCAGTCTTGCGCTGCTGCAGATGCCAATGTATACCAGGTCAAAATCAACTCTGCAAACTGCTGGAGCGCATTACACTACATGACACATTTTTTGTTCCTGGGTTATAAATGTCATTTCCTAATTGTGTCTATCATAAAAACATGGGGAAAAGGCAGTACATTTTGCTAATAGTTTTTCAGTGAATATTTATTTATTTATAGCATTTTTATCCTGCTGTTTTCAGCCCAAAAGTGATTCAGGGCAGCGTACAAATTGGCAACAATTAGATGCCACAACATACATACATACATCAGTTTAAAACATTTAAATCGCATAATAAAATCCATATAGAAACCATTAAAACTATAATAATCAATGTCTTCCAGTTCAGCTCCTTATCTCCCTTGAGTCTCAACTAATTCAATACAGTTTGTGTCAGCCACTAAAACAAAGTTTCTGGAGTATAGCAACTACTCTCAAAGTAAGTACCACACAATTAAACAGGAAACAACACTTTCCAACCAGGAAGGGAACATTTTTCAAATTTTATTGCATAGTGTTAAATGTCCAGAAGGGGGCTGCCAAAAAGCACCCCAAAGGCATGGCAGCAGAAGGTTAATAATGGAACCCCTGAGAGGGTCATTTTACCCCTTTTTCGAAGAGCCCCCGGTGGCGCAGTGGGTTAAAGCCCTGTGCCAGCAGGACTGAAGACCGACAGGTCGCAGGTTCGAATCCGGGGAGAGGCGGATGAGCTCCCTCTATCAGCTCCAGCTCCTCATGTGGGGACATGAGAGAAGCCTCCCAAGGATGATAAAAACATCAAATCATCCAGGTATCCCCTGGGCAACGTCCTTGCAGACGGCCAATTCTCTCACACCAGAAGCAACTTGCAGTTTCTCAAGTCGCTCCTGACACGACAAAAAAAACCAAACCCTTATATCTCTGGTATTTGCAGTAAATTGGTGTTTGAGGCCTTAAACTGGAATAAACAAAATTGGGAAATACACTGAAACTGGGCCTCTAATGCACATCAGCACACCCAAGTGTACACCACATTACATGGCCAAACTGATTACACTATGTAACACAATTAATGCGCATAAGCACTCTGTGATTTGCATACATCACTATCCAGGCCTCAAAGATGGTTACAAAATACCCTGTGCAATCTTTTGCATAGCAAAATGATGTTCTTCCATACCATTTGAAACAGCCAGTGTAGACAGCGCCATAGGCTGCATCTATGTGGTGCAAAAGTAACCATTATTATTAATTTATTATTCACCATTCCTTGCAGCTCGAGGCGGGGTACATCAGGGTTAAAATAGAGCAATAAAACACAATAGTATTAAAATACAGACAGTTCCCAAGTTATGAACAAGATAGACTCTGTAGGTTTGTTCTTAAGTTGAATTTGCATGTAAGTCAGAACAGAAGGATTTTAAGTGCAATGCTATGGCAGGCAACAATAATATTAGGTACAGGTCTGTGGCTGTTCATTCTAGGGCCGACTAGAGGAAATGATCTGGGTAATTGGTAGGAAGAATAAGGCCGTATTCGACAATGTATAGGGCTGAGTTAGAACTGGCCATTTTCAAAGGCTTGTTGAAACCACCAGGTCTTCAAGCTCTTATGAAAGGAGGGGAGGGATGCGGCCTGTCTTATTTCCCTTGAAAGGGCATTCCAGAGGCGGGGGGCCACCACTGAGAAGGCCCTCTCTCTCGTCCCCACCAACTGCACTTGAGACGGTAGTGGGACCGAGAGGAGGGCCTCCCCGGAAGATCTTAGAGTTCGCACCAGTTCATAGAAGGAGATGCGATTGTGGAGATAGGCGGGCCCCGAACCGTTTAAGAATTCTGTGCTGTCGCGCGCTGGGCTCCTATAAAAGACTATAAACAGGACTTAATTTCTGTGAGCCCAATGGAACACCGGGGTTGCCTCAGAGAGAAGTTTTTTGGGATTTTCCTGAAAAGATGGGCTTCAAAGTCTTTAAAGATGCAACAAAATCTTTATTACTGAACAAATAACAAGGCTTCAACGATTGGATTCAAAGTTTTCTTAATAAATTGTTGGCTTTCTCGATCTTGCCCCCAAGGGCAGGCAACTGTTCCTTCGCTGTTGGGAAAATCCCCGACCTCTACCCTGGGCAATCTGTCTTCTCTTCTGTTGGTGTGGGGCCCCTACACCCGGTCCAATTTGCTTTATGGTTGCCACGAAGGGCCCTTACCAAACAGAGACTTTTGCAGAACTTCCAGGAGGAGGAAGATGTTCGCTTCCCAGTGATGGCTGGCTGAAGCGCTGTGGGACTGGATCCCTAGCAAGAGAGCTGAGAGGCTGTAAGTTCCTCAGCAAACTGTAAAGTCCCCAGCAAAAGCTGTGCTGAGACTGTATATCCCTGGCCAAGCTATGGGGCTATTTCTCCCCGGCCAAGCTGTAAATGAGGAAGCCTTTTACAGGAGGTCCTGGTTTAAGTCCTGTAAGAATGACTTTTCTGTGTGGACTGACCTAAAATGGCTCCTATTCCCTCCAAAACCCAAAAAGGGGGCGGAAATAGGGAACCTAATGATAACTGACAGGTCATTGACCCAATAACTGCAAAGTAAGGAAAGCCATCTAACTGCAAATGCATATAACTTTAAAAAACATGCAACACTAAAAAAATAGCAAGATAAGCTGGAGCTCCTGGTACGGCCGTACCAGAACAAATTCAATGACTGCACGTTGCTTAAGTCGCATTGACCGACCATCTGCGCAGGGTTCCATACTTTGCACTTTAACAATACAACCATTCAATGCTGAGACTTCCTGCCAAAATGGAACTGTAGAGGAGAGTCTACCGAACAAGCCAGTACCTGCTGCATACCAGTACTGCCATCTGTTGGGGAGTTACAAAGGTGGCAGAGGCAGCCCTGGGTAATTTTCAACTGTAAGCAAATCCCCCCCCCCCCCAAACCAATCATTGATATATATTTTCTGTTTGTCATGGGAGTTCTGTGTGCCATATTTGGTTCAATTCCATCATTGGTGGAGTTCAGAATGCTCTTTGATTGTAGGTGAACTATACATCCCAGTAACTACACTTGTCGCACTTGCTCCCTTGCCTGGCCCGCTTTGGGTCCGGAGGCGTGCCTGAAGACCCCGGCGTGTGCACCAAAAGTCACCTCTTCTCCTGACTTTCTCCTCAGCCATTGGGACCGAGAGAGAGAGAGAGAGAGACAGAGGTGGAGATGCCCACCTTTCCTGAAGGTAGGTGCAAAAACAAAGGAGGGAGCGGAGGTGGGAGATACCTCCAGCTGGAGGCTCTCTCTCTCTCTCTCTCTCTCTTGGTCCCAATGGCTGAAGAGAAAGTCAGGAGAAGAGGCGACTTTTGGTGCGCACGCTGGGGTCTTCAGACACGCCTCCGGACCCAAAGCGGGCCAGGCATGGCGGCTCCGCCCCTTGGCCCACCCGCGGATTGGGGAGAGGAGAGGAGGCGGGTGGAGCGCCGGGGGATCGGGAAAGGGAGCCAGTCATGGGGAAGGGATCGAACGCAGAGAACGATTGAGCGCCGGCTCTGCTCGCGCACCCGGTAGCCCGGTGGAGCAGGAACGAGAGGGGTGAGGCGAGGCTCAAGGGCCCGGCCCCTTTGGGAAGAGGATCGCCCGGCAGCGAGGCAAGAAAGCCGAGGCTCCCCCCGGACTGCTAGGGCTGTTGTGAGCTGAGGGGGCGCTCCTCAAGTGGCAGTCGAGGGGCATTTACAGAGGCGCCTCTGCGCCCCTGGCAAAAAAAAGTGTTCTGCGACCTTACTTCGCGTAATGGACAAGCCGCCCCTGAAAGGTGGAGGCATTACTTTTCATTCAACCCTGGTAGATCAGTACAGAAGGATTCAAAACCTGCTGGCTGATCTTGGATGAGGCCCACTCTCTCAGCCTCAGAGGAAGCCCAATCTGAATATGTCTTGCCACACAAAAATCCCATAATAGGGCCTCCATAAGTCAGAAGAGGGGAGCAAACCGCCCCCCTCCCAGCAGTGGGTCTTCTTTCCCTTGGGAGACAGAGGCCCCAGCCTTGTCTTCCCATCTCTCTCTTCCCTCCCTCTCGCTTTCAGTGTCTGGAGCCTTCCATCTGCTGCCGTGATTGATGGAGCCTGGAAACACAACGTTATTACTCTCTCGCAAGCTGAAATCAAACAGGCTATTAACTGCATTACTTCAAAGAACACAGCCCTCAATACAATCTACTTATCTTAATTGAAACTTTCTCTGCATGGCTATTTGGAGAGGAGATAATTCACAGGTGTGGAGGGGCAGCCTCAGACCTCACCCTTTGAGGGGCCACAAAACCCAAGCAGAAGGTGGAAGTGGGAATAAGACATTTTCAAGGGGAAAATAATTATAATTCTGTTCCTGGTTTGACAGTGTTATGTCCTGTTTAATTGTGCGGTACTGGCTTTGAAAGTCATTGTTCTGCTCCAGAAAACTTGGTTCTTGTGACTGACACAAACTGTGTTGGAGTGGTTGAGACTGGATGAGCTGGGCATTGAAACACTATCACAAAATTTGCTGTGGGATGTCCTGAAAAAACAAAGTTTTGGTACTTTAATAAACTTTCCCCAGGTTTTTATGATAGAACAAGTTGGGAAATGGCATTTATAATCCAGGAACAAAAATCATGTTGCACAGTGGTATGGATGCAGAATGAATACAGTTTGCCACCACGTCAAGGTTATGGGGCTCTGGGATTTGTAGTTCAGCGAGACACCAGCCCTCCTTGGCAGAGAAAGCTGAAGTCCTTGTGAAACTACAGCTCCCAGGATCCCACTGCACTTGAACCAATGCAGTTCAAGCAGTGTCAAACCACATTATAATTACAGTGTAGATGCATGCAAGCGCTGTAATTATTATTATTGAATGTATGGCTGAGATGGGAAGGGGGTGGGGTGTTCTTGGTATACAAGCCATGCATCTACACACAATCACACGTCTGTATCTGCTACTGGGAGGGAAGGAAGGAGAGAGGGAGGAAGGAGAAAGGAAAGAAGGAAGGAAGAGGAAGGAAGGAAGGAAGGAAGGAAGGAAGGAAGGAAGGAAGGAAGGAAGGAAGGGAGATAGGAGGAGGGAAGGAAAAAGGAGGGGAAAGGAGGGAGGAGAAAAGGAGGAAGGAAGGAAGGAAGGAAGGAAGGAAAGGAAGGAAGGAAGGGAAGAAGGAAGGGGAGGGAGAGAGGGAGGGGGGAAAAAGGAGAAAGGGAAGGGGAAGAGGAGGGAGGAAAGGGAGGAAAAAAAGGTGGAAGGAAGGGAGAAGGGAGGAGGAAGAGAGGGAGGAGGAGAGGAAGGAGGGAGAGAAGAAGGAAGGGAGAAGGAAGGAAGAGAAAGGAAGGAAGAAGAGAAGGAGGAGGAGAGAAGAAGGAGGAAGGGAGAGAGGGAGGGAGGGGAAGGGAGGGGAAGAGAAGGAAGGGAGGAAGAGGAGGAGGAAGAAGAAGAAGGAAGAGAAAGGAGGGAGGGAAGGAAGGAAGGAGAAGAAGGGAGAGAGGGAGAAAAGAAGAAAGGAAGGGAGGAAGAAGGAAGGAAGAGGAAAGGGAGAAGAGAGAAGAAGGAAGGAGGGAGGAGAAGGAAGAGGAAGGGAGAAGGGGGGGAAGGAGGAAGGAAGGAGGAAGGAAGGGAGGAAGAAAGGAAGGAGGAAAGGAGAGAGGAGGGAGGGAGGGGGAAGGAGGAAGGAAGGAGGAGGGAGAAAAAAGAAGGAAGGGAGGAAGGAAGGAAGGAAGGAGAAGGAAGGAAAGAGGAAGAAGGAAGAAGAGAAAAAGGAAGGAGGAAAAGGAAAGAGAGGGAGAGAAGGGGGAGGGGAAGGGAGGGGGGAAGAAAAAGAAGAAGGAAGGGAGAAGGAAGGAGGAAGGAAGAAGAAGGAAGAGAAAGGAGGGAGGGAGGAGAAGGAGAAGGAGGGAGAGAGGGAGAAAAGAAGAAGGAGGGAGGAAGGAAGGAAGGAGGAAGAGAGAAGGGAGAAGAAGGAATGAAGGAAGGAGGGTAGGAGAAGGAAGGAGGAAGGAGGAGGGGGGGGGGGAGGGGAGGAGGGGGAGGGAGGGAGGGAGGAGGAGGGAGGGAGAAGGGAGGGGAGGGAGGAAGGAAAGGGAGGAAGGAAGGAGAGGGAGGGAGGGGTGAGGGAGGGAGGGAGGAAGGGAAGGGAGAAGGAAGAAAGGAAGAAGGAAGGAAGGAGGAGAGGAGGGAGGGAAGGAAAGGGAGGGAGGAAAGAAGGAAGGAGAAAGAAGGAAGGAAGGAGAGAGAAAGAAGAAGGGGAAGGGGAGAGGGAGGAGGAAGAAAGGAGGGAAGAGGAGGAAGGAAGGAAAGAAGAAGGAAGGAGAAGGGAGGAAGGAAGGAGGAAGAGGGAGGGAGGAAGGAAGGAAGGAAGGGAGGGAGGGAGGAGGAGGGAGGAAGAAAGAGAGGAGGAAGAGGAGGGAGGGAGGGAGGAAGGAAGGAAGAGAAGGAAGGGAAGGAAGGAAGGAAGGAAGGAAGGAAGGAAGGAAGGAAGGAAGGAGACAATTCCGTCATTCCTGTTCCCCCAAACATCCGCGGCGACAATGCGGAGAAAGGCACACATATTAAACCACAATAACCGGGAAGGGGAGCAAGAAAGATTTCTTCAAAGGCCAGGATTTCTCCCAGAGGAGACTCATTGAAACCAGCAGAGCCCGAAAAGCATCCAAAGGAGAGTTGTCGTTTTGCTCGAGAGTAGACCCATTGGAATCAATGGATTTACTCTCAAGTAATTGCGTCGTTCCACCTATAAAGGGCTCGATTCAGTCATAACAAGAGCAAGGCGCGGTCTGTAGGGTTTACTCTCGAGTAAATGCATTATGTGGGATCGGGTCGCAACTGTGCGCTTCTTAGGATCCGGCTCAAAAACCGTGGGATCCGAGCAGGCACGGTTACTCGCTTGCCCCGTTGAAGCGGGATCGATCCGATATAAGTGGATTCCGAGGATCGGGCCGAGAATTGCAGCCGCAGCGCTTTGCCAGGGCGGGGCGGAGAGGAAGAGACATAAAAAAGAGAGAGGGGGAAAAATAACATTAAAAAACCACATTCTCTGCATTCGGCGATAGAGTGGTACTGTCCCTTTAAATTATTAAAATACTTTTCGGCCGCTCTCGGGCAAAGACGGGGAGGGGCCAGGAGGAGGGGGGGGGACTCTTCGGACTTCTGGCCCTGTTTTCTCCAGCCAGCGATCTTGTGATCTAAATCCCGGATTTGAGTATATATATAATCGGGGTCGTTCACCTTAACTGATCTAACACGTTGTTTTTTTTTTAAAAAAAATTATTATTATTTTAATTTATTTTTTTAAATTAAAAAAATAATTTTATTTTTTTAAAAATATTTTGAAAAATAAATTTGCATATATATAAATTGTGTTTTATATATATATATAAATTTAAAACAATTTTTGAATTTCAAATATATATTTATTTTTATAAAATAATTATTTTGAAATATATATATATATTTAAATTATTATTTTTATTTTTTTTAAATAATTTTTTGAAATTAAAAAAATATATTTTTAATTTTTTTTTGAAAAATACATTTGAATATATATATAGTTTTTTAAAAATAATATGTATTTAATTATTTATTTATTTTTAATTTCAAAAATATTTTTAATTTTTAATATATTATTTTGATATATATATATATAAGTATATACATGAAAAATAAATTTGGATATATATAAATTGTGTTTAATATATGTATATATACTTTTTAAAACAATTTTTAAATTTCAGAGATATTTCTTATTTTTTTATAAAATAATTATTTTGAAATATATATATATATATACATTATTTTATACTTTTTTAAAAATATTTTTTAATTTCAAAGATATTTTTTATTTTTTTTATAAAATAATTATTTTGAAATATATATTTAAATTATTATTTTTATTTTTAAAAATATTTTTAATTTAATTTTCTAGAATTAAAAAATATAATTTAATTTTTTAAAAAAATATTTTGAAAAATAAATTTGAATATATATAAATTGTTTTATTTATATATATAAATATAATTTTTTATTTTTAAATTTCAAAGATATTTCTTTTTTTAATAAAATAATTATTTTGAAATATATATACATATATTTATATTTAAATTATTATTTTTGTTTTTTAATATAATTTTTAAATTTAATTTTCTAAAATTAAAAATGTATTTTAATTAAAAAAATATTTTGAAAAATAAATTTGAATATATATATATATATTGTTTTTTTAAAATAATATGTATTTAAATTTTTAAATATTTTTTTAATTTCAAAAATATTTTTAATTTTTTAATATATTATTTATATATATATATTTAAAATGAATTAGAATATATACATGAAGATTATTTAAAATAATAATAATATTTTACTTATTATTTTGATATATATATAATAAATTAGAATATATACATGAAGATTATTTAAAATACTAATAATAATATTTTTACTTATTATTTTGATATTTTAGAATATATACATGATTATTTAAAATAATAATAATATTTTTACTTATTATTTTGATATATAGATAATAAATTAGAATATATACATGAAGATTATTTAAAATAATAATAATAATAATTTTACTTATTATTTTGATATATATATAATGAATTAGAATATATACATGAAGATTATTTAAAATACTAATAATAATATTTTACTTATTATTTTGATATATAGATAATAAATTAGAATATATACATGAAGATTATTTAAAATAATAATAATAATAATTTTACTTATTATTTTGATATATATATAATGAATTAGAATATATACATGAAGATTATTTAAAATACTAATAATAATATTTTACTTATTATTTTGATATATATATATATAATGAATTAGAATATATACATGAATATTATTTAAAATAATATTTTTTTTTACTTATTCCACTCAGGCACGTGAATATCATATTATTATGATTATATATATATATCTATTTCCCCCTTCTCTCTCTCTCTTTCCATTGCAAACAATCCTGTCCCAACGAGGTGAAGGCGTTTGTTAAAAATAGCTCCTGCAGTGGGGATCGGATTACACAACTGTCATACTGTACACATGAGGATGTTTCCCCTTGAATAGCAGGTTATTTGATTGGCGGGGGGGCGAGAGAGAGAGAGAGAGAGAGAGAGAATGCACCATTTTCTATATAAATATATATAACATAACGCGTCCATCTAGGCTGCTGGATCTAGTTTGGCGGTGACTCGGTTGCAAGCCCCTCCCTCTCCCTCCCTCTCTCTCTCTCTCTCGCTTAAGTTTCTCCGGCTTTGCGTAACAATCACTCTGCAGGCAGAACAATCCACTCAATCCATAAACACCCCGAGTATTTGGCAAGCGGCGTGGGTTTCTCTTCCTGGTGGGGGTTTTCGTTTGTCAAATATCGGGGGGCCTCTACACCCCACCCCCCCAAACTCTGAATGCTGGGAAAGATCGCGATCCATCTCTCTCCTTTTTTAAAAAAAATTAATAACAATCGTGTATCGTTTGGTTATATAAACACATTAGTATTGGTCTCACCTTTGCTGGGGTGATCTGCATTGTAAACACGTAACTGGCAGACGCGTGTGCGTGTGAATGCGCGTGTCGGGTCCTGGGTGGATCGATATATTGCTTCGTCTTCCATCTACAAATATATTATCGATAAATAGGTTATATATATATATATATATACATACACACACATGTAATGCATATATATTACATCAGCACCCCACCCCTCAAACTCAGCCCCCCCCTTCAATCTCAGCACCCCCCCCCATCAAAATCCTGGCTATGGGCCTGCTATGTGTGTGTGTGTGTATACACACACACACACACACACATATATATCTGTAATATATATATATAGGTTATATACATATATATATAGGTTATATACATACACATATATATCTGTTATATATATATATGTTATATACATATATATAGGTTATATACATATATATAAGTTATATACATACACATATATATATGTAATATATATATAGGTTATATACATATATATAGGTTATATACATACACATATATATCTGTTATATATATATAGATTATATACATATATATAGGTTATATACATATATATAAGTTATATACATACACATATATATATGTAATATATATATATAGGTTATATACATATATATAGGTTATATCATATATATATATGTAATATATATATATAGGTTATATACATATATATAGGTTATATACATACACATATATATCTGTTATATATATATAGGTTATATACATATATATAGGTTATATACATATATATAAGTTATATACATACACACATATATGTAATATATATATAGGTTATATACATATATAGGTTATATACATATATATATGTTATATATATATATATATATAGGTTATATACATATATATAGGTTATATACATACACATATATATCTGTTATATATATACACACACATAGCAGGCCCGTCGCCATGATTTTGATTTGGGGGGGGCTGAGTATGAGTTGGGGGGGGAGGCTGAGTATGATTTGGGGGGGGAGGCTGAGTATGATTTGGGGGGGGGGCGGACTATGATTTGGGGGGGGGTGAGTAGGATTTGGGGAGGGCTGAGTTTGATTCAGGGGGTGGGGGGTGGGCTGAGTCTGAGGGAAGGAGGGTCTACCCTAGCAAACCTTTTGTATCATTACCCCAATACCCCCATGCATATGGGATATATTGAGCATGGTGATCAGATCATGATATGAATAAACATAACAATTTAAATAATGTACCAGTAAGGCCTTCTCGCGGACCACCATGAGAATTTCGGGGGGGGGGGCTGAAGCCCCTCAAGCCCCCCCCCCCCCCGCCACATGCCTATATGGTACCTATATATCTGTAATATATATTACATATATGTACATATATATTACCTATATATATGTAATATTGAGTCCCCCCAGGGGTGAGAAAGGTGGTATATAAATACTGTAAATAATAATAATAATAATAAATAACCTATATATATGTGCATATTATATATATATATATATATATATATATATATTACCTATATATATCTACATATATATTAATATATATTATCTATATTGTCTATATATATATCGATATATATCTACATATATATTACATATATAGGATATATATGTAATATATGTGTACATATATAGATAGATAGATAGATATATGTACACATATATTACATATATATCTACTTATATATTACCTATATCTCTATATATATCTACATATATATTACATAAATATGTACATATATATTCCCTATATATATATATTACCTATATATATCTACACATATATGTACATATATATGTTATATATATATATAACATATATATAGGTTATATATATATATTATCTACACATACATTACATATATATGTACATCGATATTACCTATATATCTATATGTATTTACATATATATATATATATTACACATATATAGGTATATATATATATACACACACACACACATACCTATATGTATATTATATGTCTCGTTTGGTTATATAAACACATTAGTATTGGTATCACCTTCGCTGGGGTGATCCATATTACCTTTCCACATATATATATATATAGTACACATATATAGGTTATATATCTATATCTATCTATCTATCTATCTATCTATATATCTACATATATATTATATGTCTCTATATCTATATCTAGGCGATTGCTTCCTGATTTATGATCCTGTGATCGCCGACTTCCTAAATGCCCGTTTTCATACATACATATATATTTGTATATGTATGTGTGTAAGTATGTGTGTGTATGTATATATCTATATCTAGGCGATTGCTTCCTGATGTATGATCCCGCGATCGCCGTCTTCCTAAATGCCCCCCCCCAAAAGAGAGAGAGCCAATGCATTAATATTGATATGTTTACATAATCGATAACCCCTTCTCCCCCCAATGTGTGAATCCGCATCCTGTGTGTGTCATGTCACCGAGCCGGGCTGCCTTTCTATATGATTATTTTTTCTTCCCTCGGAGGGGGGAAAAGATGGCAGTCGAGGGAACGCGATTTAACTATCAAACAAATCTACATGTCTAATAAAAGCAAATCTGCTAAAGAGAATTAGAAAGGGGGGAAAAAAGGAAGAACAGCGCCTCTGACTCTCTGCAGGAAATGTTCTTTATATTAGACATATACAAGCAGGTCCTGTCAGATGCGCAGCGGCGCCGGAGCGCCTTTCCCGCCGGCAAAAATGAACCCGGGCTGGGTGGATCCCGGAATCGGTTCCGATCGGAAGCCAGTCCGACTCAGAAGAGATCCCGACACATTTGGGGTTTAAATCCCCAAAAGGAGGGACGTTTCGAGGAGATATAACCAAGCCGGGGTGTCGCTTTGCCTTGGAAAGGGGCAGAGAAGGAGAGCAACGCGTTCCCACTTTGTTTGAGGAA
The DNA here is from genome assembly GCF_025583915.1 of Anolis sagrei ordinatus. NCBI lineage: Eukaryota > Metazoa > Chordata > Lepidosauria > Squamata > Anolidae > Anolis > Anolis sagrei. The sequence continues at coordinate 111,084,505 of NW_026846588.1, read as the reverse complement.
ACCAGGGTGTTGACAGGTCTCTGGAAATTTTGGGGGCGACCCGATCCCGCTTTGGGGAGACTGCAACCTTTTTGGAGAGCTCTCGCTGTCCGCGCTGCGGGCCGAAGCAATCCTTTTCCCTTCCAGGACCTGATGCAATCCATTCAAGCCAACAAGTTTGGAGAGAATGTTGAGTTCAATCAATTCAGAGCGTCGCGATGGAGCCCCATTCAGTCCAGGTATGGCCACTCTCCGCTAGATCCCACCAGATCTCCCACTCCGAAACTTTCCCACAACTTTGCCTTGGGGGTTGGAAGATCCAATGGGTCCCTTACCGATCGGGAGATGTGACACCCCCCCCACCCCCCAAATATCCCTCTTTATGTATGTATATGTATATATATCATGTGTCCTGTCTGATCCAGTGTTTTTCTCCCCAGTGGGTCGGCTCCCCGTGTGGATCGCACGGCGCCTACGTTTTCTACAAGGCTTTCCAGATCCACCTGGGAGGAAACCGGTCCCGGATCCTCTCCTTGGGCGACTTCTTCTTCGTGAGGTGCAAACCCCAGGAGCCCCTCTGCATCGCCGAGCTCCAGCTGCTCTGGGAAGAGAGGACTTCCCGGCAACTTTTGTCCAGCTCCAAACTTTATTTCCTCCCGGAGGATACTCCCCAAGGAAGGAGCAGCCACCACGGAGAGGTAGGCACTAGGGCACCCCCCTGCCCCATCCACCTGGGGCAGCCCCACACAGCCATCCCCACCTCCCTACCACCCTCCCTCCTGCCTGTCATTTGCCCAAGCCACCCAGAAGATGAGGGGTCTATTGAAAGCCTCGATCCCATAACTCTGTGTTGAAGGTGATCTTTCCTTACATCACCCCCCCTCCTCCTCCTCCCCCTCCTCTCCCTCCCTCCTAACGTTGCTGTTTAAGCGTCCTTCGTCACATGGTTTTGCTGCTCATTCCCTTCATTTTCCAGCCTTTCCTTGGATTCAATAGGATTCATCCTCGGGATTTATATTCTCTCTTTTATTATATCTTTAATATGATATGAAATTTCACTCTGTTTTGTTTCATTATATTTTACTATATTTATTATTATATTTATTATATTTTGTTATATTTTATTATATCAATATTATATTTATTTTATTTTTCTCTATTTTATGTCATTATATTTTACTATATTTATTATTATATTTATTATGTTATTTTATATTTTATTGTATCAATATTATATTTATTTTATTTTTCTCTATTTTATTTCATTATATTTTACTATATTTATTATTATATTTATTATATCAATATTATATTTATTTTATTTTCCTCTATTTTATTTCATTATATTTTACTATATTTATTATTATATTTATTATATTATGTTATATTTTATTGTATCAATAATGCATTTATTTTATTTTTCTCTATTTTATTTCATTATATTTTACTATATTTATTATTATATTTATTATATTTTGTTAGATTTTATTATATCAATAATGTATTTATTTTCCGCTTTACAGTCCTTTCCCTCCGAGAGTCGGAGGAGAGAGGTGAGGAGAGCAGAGGAGAGGGAGGTGCACACGAGAGGGAAAGGGGGAGGAGGGGGGAATAGAATGGAGAGGCGAGGAGGTGAGGTGATGGAAGCAAGAGGATGATTAGGTTAGGGGGCGCTAGAGATTGCATGGGATGACGAGATGGAGTTAGAGAAGAGGTAGATAATGGACGAACCATAGCGGAGGGGGTAGTGGGATGTCCTATATGTTATTTATTTGATTGAGTATATGTTTATTATTATATTATTATATGAAGAATATGTATTTTAATTGCCATATTTTATCTCATTGTTATTGGACTATAGTATATTATCGGAAGATATGTAAATAATAGTTAGTGATGTCTAGATGTTATTCAGGTGAATAGTTTACGTATAGTGAATGGTTAAATGGCACGGATATCGTGTACGATAGTATAAGATCTTTGTCTATAGTTTGATTTCATGGAGCATTTTACAAATTTATGATGATTACTTGAGGAGATCAATATGATATGTATTTTAATGTGGGTCGATAGGGTATTGCAGAGGTATACTGGCATTTATAACGTAGATCAGAATTAGTATGGATGATTGATACTCTATTTAGTTCAGCTAGTCAGTTGTATTGAGGAGGTTCCGCTCGACGGGATGGCAGTAGATTGTATCTATACTGAAGGGAAGAGATATAGGAATTATAGTGGAGGAGAGTGAATGATAGATGATTATGTTTTTACTATAGTGGTATGGTATGACATGGTACGAGACGTAAATAGTGAAACGGACATTTGAGTAGAGGAAGTAGAGGGGTTCGGATAGTTTATTGCATGTGACATTGGTACTATAGTTAAGATTATATTGGAATATTTACTAGATTAGATAAGCGCAGATCATATTATATTATATATTGTACTCTTCTTCATTATACTTTATATTGTATTTTTGAGTAAGTTGAGTTCAGGACATTTTAAAGTATAGTTATATTAATAATATATTTATTTTTATTTTTCTATATTTTATTTCATTATTTTTACTATATTTAATATTATATTTCTTATATTTTACTATATTATATTAATTATATTATATATTTTACGCTATTTGATTTCCTTATATCTTACTATATTTATTATTATATTTTACTATATTTTTCCTTATATCTTACTATAATTATTATTATATTTTACTATATTATATTAATTATATTTTACTCATTTTAATATTATTTTATTATATTTTACTCTGCCTTAGGTGATTATATCTTTTTTATATCATTTTAATATATTTTACTCTATTTTATTTCATACTGTATTTACTACATTGTATTACATATTATAGTGAACTATAGTAAAATATAATGGAATAAAATTAATATAATACAATAAAAATATAATAAAATAAAAATAGAGTAAAATAATATAAGATAGTAAAATAAAATAGAGTAAAATATATTTTATTTTATTTGACTGCATTGTATTTCATTATATTTATTCTATTATATTTTATTTTAATTATTGTATTATATTATAAATATTTATTTTCATATATAATACAATATGATAAAATATATTTATTAGATTAGATCATATTTTACTATACTTTAATATATTTTATTTGAGTATAATATATTCTATTACATTATATGTGACTATATTTTCTTTCCTTCTATCTGTATGGAGGCTGCTTGAATCTCCCTCCCTCTCCCTCTCTAGGCATGACTGCGTGCACTTCCCTCTCCTTCCGGTGGGGGCGCCTTGTATTAGTATTATTGTTGTTATTATTTTGGAAAGGGGGGGGGGGGTTTAAAAAGGCGGAAATTACGACACGGAGAGTGAGATCAAAAGCGATTTCATAAAAATAGATCCTTGCATAAAGTGATAAATGACAGAGTCTTGGAGAACTTGCAGATTCTGGTGGGGAATAAAGCAAAGCAGCCTTCAACAGCCTCGCTGCGGAAATGGGACCGGTGGAGGCTGCAGCCAGCCACACTGGGCAATTAATGCGATCCTAGGCCGATTTTAGCTGGCTGGGCTCATCGTGGGAGTTGTAGTTTGGGAGGGACAAAGATCGTGCGGAACGACGACTCCCAGGATTCTATAGCAGTGGAGCCGGGGCACTAAAAGCGGGACGAAACTGCGTTCATGCTCCCTTTTGGTTTGGCCCCCAGGAGCAGCAAAGACTTTAGTCAGTGCTGAGAAGGCATTGCCAGCTTGTCTGCCTCTGTTTGTGAGGATATACCAGTGAATCCTGTGGCAGGGAGTTCCAAGGGTGAACGCTTTGGCAGAAGGGGGAAGTGTTTATGCAGAAGGCTAGCACACAACAATAGCCAGATGGGGGGGATGGGAGTTTGTGTGTTTGGGAGGGGGGGGGGGGGAGGGGTAGCCAGAGGCGGCTCAACCATTATGCAAAGTAAGCATTTGCAGTATAGTTGATTTTGCCCAGGGGCGCTCTTGAGGCGCTCTTGGGGAAAAATAGACCTTGATATATGTGAGTTGTAGTTGCTGGGATGTATAGTTCACCTACAATCAAAGAGCATTCTGAACTGCACCAATGATGGAATTGAACCAAATACGGCACACAGAACTCCCACGACAAACAGAAAATATATATCAGTGATTGGTCGGGGAGTGCTTACTGTTGAAAATTACCTAGGGCCGCCTCTGTAGTTATTTATAGTCATCCATAGTGGCAGGGGCAGCTCAACCCATTACGCAAAGTAAGCATTCGCAGTATAGTTGATTTTGCCTGGGGGCGCTCTTGAGGCGCTCTTGGGGGAAAATAGACCTTGACATATGCGACTTGTAGTTACTGGGATGTATAGTTCACCTAAAATCAAAGAGCATTCTGAACTCCACCAATGATGTAATTTGTCATGTCAGGAGCCACTTGAGAAACTGCAAGTCACTTCTGGTGTGAGAGAATTGGCCATCTGCAAGGACGTTGCCCAGGGGACCAGATGATTTGATGTTTTATCATCCTTGTGGGAGGCTTCTCTCATGTCCCTGCATGAGGAGCTGGAGCTGATAGAGGGAGCTCATTCTGCCTCTCCCTGGATTTGAACCTGCGCCCTGTCGGTCTTCAGTCCTGCCAGCACAGGGGTTTAACCCACTGCACCACTGGGGGCTCCAACTCCACCAATGATGGAATTGAACCAAATATGGCACACAGAACTCCAACAACAAACAGAAAATATACATATATCAGTAATTGGTTGGGGGGGGGGGCAAAATACTGTTTATTTACAGTTGAAAATTACCTCAGGGGGTAGGATCAGTCTGTTCTTCACCTGCTGGATCCTGTGGGGCTGAACCTGAGCTCTACACAGGCATGTAACCGGGGGGGGGGGGGGCTTGGGGGGCTTCAGCCCCCCCCCGAAATTCTCATGGTGGTTCGCGAGAAGGCCTTACTGGTGCATTATTTAAACTGTTATGTTTATTCATATCATGATCTGACCACCATGCTCAATATATCCCATATGCATGGGGGTATTGGGGTAATGATACAAAAGGTTTGCTAGGGTAGACCCTCTTTCACTCAGACTCAGCCCCCACCCCCCACCCCCCTGAGTCCGAGTGAAAGAGGGTCTAGCCTAGCAAACCTTTTGTATCATTACCTCAATACCCCCATGCATATGGGATATATTGAGTATGGTGATCAGATCATGATATGAATAAACATAACAGTTTAAATAATGCACCAGTAAGGCCTTTTCGAGAACCACCATGAGAATTTGGGGGGAGGGGGGCTGAAGCCCCTCAAGCCACCCCCCCCCCCCCCGGCTACATGCCTGGCCTGATGGTGTTCATTTTGACCACCCCACCCCCCACTTTCTTTTTCCTCCTGGGTTCTGAGATCAAATTACTCCTCCTCCATCTCTCTTCATCTCTCATCCTTCATCTCTCTTCCTTATGCAACCTCTTCACTTTCTATGACAGATTCTGCAGACATGCTGCATTATTATTTATGACCAGTGAATCCTCCCTTGCAACATCCCCCCCCCCCGCCCTCTAAAAGTGGCTTCGTTTGTCTACTTCGCCTTCAATCCCACCATTTTTAAAAGAAAAAACCATAATAATCATACACTGTTAAGGGAGTATACACAGAGGTAATTTTCAAGTGTAAGCAAACAGTATTTTGTCTCTCTCCCCGCAAAAAAACCCAATCATTGATATATATTTTCTGTTTGTCATGGGAGTTCTGTGTGCCATATTTGGTTCAATTCCATCATTGGTGGAGTTCAGAATGCTCTTTGATTGTACGTGAACTATACATCCCAGTAACTACAACTCGCATATGTCAAGGTCTGTTTTCCCCCAAGGACACCTGGGCAAAATCAACTATACTGCAAATGCTTACTTTGAGTATACATTATTTCAGGGCCAGCCTGGATCCTCAATGCCCTCTCCTTGCCCACCCTGAACCCTACATGTTGGGATGTCTCCTTGGGCCCTACCTATTGCCAGGGATTGGCCAGCTTTTCCCATCCTCCCCCACTTTTCCAACTTTCCCCTGCAGCTGTCTCTCTCCCCCCTCCTCCTTTCACAAGTACTTATTATTTGCTTTTCAAATTTATTACTTCAACATGGGCTGTGATCTGGAAAGGGGACGGATTAAATATCTCTCCCCCTCCCCTCCTTTGCTCTGCTTTTCCCTTGAAAAAAGGCTACAGGAATAGTAAGACAGCCCCCTAAAGCAGACAGGATACCCTTGAATCATATCGGAGAACTAATTCCAATATGTGGTCAAATCCAGTGGATCATCCCGACCAGAGTAGACCCATTGAAGTCCAAGATGGTCAATGGACCTAATCCTTTGGGGAGTATTCAAACATATATTGTGTAATCATATATCGTGTAATACCCTAAAACCCTTACATTTCACCTGTCATGTCCAGCACTTTTAATTTTAGTCATTACATTGGGCCCGGCCCTAGTTTTAAATGTGTCATGATGTATTGTCTTAATGTTTTACTGTTATTGCTTTAATGTTTATTGGTTTGCTTTATGAGTTTTATTGTTGTATTTGTTATGCTGTTGTTTTATTGAGGGCCTTGGCCTTTGTTAGCCGCACCGAGTCCTTCAGGGGATGTTAGCGGGGTACAAATAATAATAATAATAATAATAATAATAATAATAATAATTTAATTGAATCATATTTCCTTCTGAGTGACTGCATAGCATTGCAGCTCTTGCCATATTAAGATTTTACCATTTAGGGTACTTACTCATGCCCATATTGGTAAGTAACCCAGTTGTTTACAAAGAGATGGTCTTCTCTGATAGAAATATTATATATAACTAGCAATCCCCTGCCAGGCGTTGCTGTGGCCCAGTCTGGTGATCTGGAAAATAAAGTAATGAGAAAGTGCTGGTTTCTAATATATGTAATTTCTTTATGCTTGTGGTATTTCTTGCTGTTTCTTTGTCTGGTTTGCCTACTCTGGAACATGCAACATATAATTGTCCTTCTTGGGGTCCCTTTCAAAACTATGATACTATATCTCTGTGTGTGTGAATCATTATATCTATCTATGTCTATGGCTGGATGGCTCTCTGTCAGGAGGGCTTTGATTATGTTTTCTTGCCCTGGTGAAGGGAGTTGGACTGGAAGGCCTTAAGTATTTTCTGTTGATCATGGGGGTTCTGTGTGGGAAATTTGTCCCAGTTCTGTCATTCGCGGGATTCATTCAGAATGGTCTTTGATTGTAGGTGAACTATAAATCCCAGTAACTACAACTTCCAAATGCCAAGGTCTATTTCCCAAACTCCATCTGTGTTCATATTTGGGCATATGGAATATTCGTGCCAAGTTTGGTCCAGATCCATCATTGTTTGAGTCCACAGTGCTCTCTGGATGTAGGTGAACTACAACTCCCAAACTCAAGGTCAATGCCCACCAAACCCTTCCAGTATTTTCTGTTGGTCATGGGAGTCCCGTGTGTCAAGTTTGGTTCAATTCCATCATTGGTGGAGTTCAGAATGCTCTTTGATTGTAGGTGAACTATAAATCCCAGCAACTACAACTCCCAAATGACAAAATCATAATTTTTTAGTGATGGTCACTCCTTGTATAGTTAGACATTTTGTTGCCAAATTTGGTGTGATTTCGTTCATTGGTTCTTTAGTTTTTAAGGTACTCATTATGCACAGAACATATATGTGTGTGTATGCCGTCCCCTGCCATGCATTATTGTGGCCCACATAGGGGTTCTGTGTGGGAGGTTTGGCCCAATTCTATCGTTGGTGGGGTTCAGAATAGTCTGTGATTGTAAGTGAACTATAAATCCCAGCAACTACAACTCCCAAATGTCAAGATTCTATTTTCCCCAAACTCCACCAGTGTTCACATTTGGGCATATTGAGTATTCTTGTAGAGTTTGGTCCAGATCCATCACTGTTTGAGTCCACAGTGATCTCTGGATGTAGGTGAACTACAACTCCTAAACCAAAGGACACTGCCCACCAAACCCTTCCAGTATTTTCCGTTGGTCATGGGAGAACTGTGTGCCAAGTTTGGTTCAATTCCATCGTTGGTGGGGTTCAGAATGCTCTTTGATTGTAGGTGAACTATAAATCCCAGCAACTACAACTCCCAAATGACAAAATCAATTTTTTTTTAGTGAAGGACATACATTGGGTTGTTAGGTGTCTTGTGTCCAAATTTGGTGTCAATTCGTCCAGTGGTTTTTGAGTTCTGTTAATCCCACAAACGAACATTAATTTTTATTTATAGAATAGCAGTTCCGTATAGGGCTGGGCGGTTTCGTTTCGTAATTTCGTAATTCGTTAAAAATTCGTTATTTTTTTTGTTACGAAGCGATAACGAACCATTCAGGAGCATCTAAAAAACGAAACGAATTTTTCAATTCGTTTCGTAATTGCTTCGTATTCGTTTCGTATTCGTTTCGAAATCGTTTCGTTATTATTTCTGCATGTCTGGGGCAAGTTTTATAGCTGTTGTTTGTTTAATCAGTGAAAAAAATTATAAATATCACACCAACAGTCAACAACAGAGGGAGAGGGAAGCTTCAGAAGTTCCCCCTGTCCCATATGGAGGTTTTTTAGCGTATTGCGCGGTCGCGTCTGCCATTAACGAATCGATTCGTTTCGTTTCGTAATTTTACGAAATTTCGTAAATATCGAACTTTTTTAAAGAAAAATTTCGGAATTCTTTTAAATATCAAAACGCAAAAAACCCCCAAAAACGAATCGATTTTAGAAACAAATTTTTCCGTTGTTACCCAGGCCTAATATATATATATATATAGATATCATATAATTTATAATATTATAATGTAATACAATATAATATTACAAATAACATATTATAATTATATTTTATATTACATGTAATATAAAATTACAATATTACAATATAATTACAATACAATTATATTGTAATATTGTAATATTACAATATAAGGGTATAGTTAGTACAATATAGCAATATATAATACTGATATTATATTATGCTAATAATATAACATATTGTATGTATATATATCTTGTAAGCTGCTCTGAGTCCCCTTCGGGGTGAGAAGGGCTGCATATAAATGTCGTAAATAAATAATTATAATACATAAATATTATCTGTTCTAGGAGTTGAATCAGGCTGCAGTTCTAGGCATACATCCTAATGAGTAAGCAATATTTAAGCTTGTGCATAGGATGAGTTCATGCAAATGACAGAAATACAGGGAAAACACCCCTGAAATATCTTGTCGTTAATATTTATAAGCAAGTCTCTTGCTCTCTCTTTTTTAATGAAAGGGTGGGGGGGATGGTTCGCAAATCATTTTAATATGCCTTAATGACCATCTCATGTTACTGTGGTTGGAACATCAGAGGAAATTAATCCGACCATTACGAGCCGGAGCTCTCTTTCGATACAGCAGTCCTGTAGATGCATATTTTTTCATTGTGTGTGTGTCTTTTAAAAATGCAAACGACTCGCAATTAGCTGTACGATTATACACTCCCGGCATGTTTCATGATGGGCCTTAATGACGCCTCTGTGAATGATCAGACAATCGTGATAGATCTGTTTGTTTATATCAATGGAAATGATGGCCCGCCTTGTACCTGAGCCTGAAGCAGGTAGAAAAGTGCCCCCCCCCTTTTGCTCTCTTCTTGCTGATACAGCGTGGAGTTTTTACACCCCAGTGATGTCATTTCCCCCAGTCACTTGCAGTTAGTCATTCATTAGCGGCAGCAGAGAAATAGCAAGCGCTCAGCCAGACTCACTTGGCGGAAAGCCTACCGAAACCCGCACTTAGAGCCAAGGCCTAGAGAGGGCAACCTAACACTCCCATTAAGCGCCGTACTTTGTTTTCACTTTACTCCATTAACTTGTTTATAGGTGCCAAAATGATTTTTTCCCCTTTTGTAATCATCGATTCAATTTTTATTATTATTTTAGATAAGGTTTTGATCAGAAGTCGGCAAGGCGGAAAAGGTCTCTCTCTCTTTCTCTCTGTGTATGTTTTGACTTGCTGATTGGCAGTTCCTGACTTTGGGGAAACATTTCTGCATTCTTTCGCAGTCCAGAGGGCAGTTATTTCAAGTAACTTAACCGCAGCAATAATTCTTTTATGTAAATGACATCAACAGCTATTTCTGAAGCTTGAGAGATGAGTGTGTACTTTAAAAAGTGGGGAGAGGGGAAAAAAAACTTTATTTATACCCCGCCACCATCTCCCCCAACAGGGATTCGGAGCGGTTTACATGGGGCCAAGCCTGAACAACAAATTACAATACAAAAATACAGATTGCAGTAAAATAAACAACATAACAATCTATATAAATAGAAATGTAATGTTAATTTGTGGTATTCACAGAGCTCAAAAACCGCTGGGAAAATTGACACCAAATTTGGACAAAAGACACCTAACAACCCGATGTATGTCCTTCACTCAAAAAAATTGATTTTGTCATTTGGGAGTTGTAGTTGCTGGGATTTATAGTTCACTTACAATCAAAGAGCATTCTGAACCCCACAAATGACAGAATTGGGGCAAACTTCCCACACAGAACCCCCATGACCAACAGAAAATACTTAAGGCCATCCAGTCCAACTCACTTCACCAGGGCAAGAAAAGGGCAGTGACTTTTGGGTTTAAATCCATGTCCATTTGCATCGTTAAGCCATTCCATATTCGTTCACAATACTGATATTCTGGGTTATAAGGCTATGTGGAAGGGCCCACAATGCAGTATAAAAAGGGACCTAGATATTTTACTAAACTACAATTCTCGATACCCCATAGTTTCCCAAGTTGTATCTATATAAATAAAAATGTAATTTTAGTTTGTGGTATTCACAGAGATCAAAAACCGCTGGGAAAATTGACACCAAATTTAGACACAAGACATTTAACAACCCAATATATGTCCTTCACTCAAAAAATGATTTTGTCATTTGGGAGTTGTAGTTGCTGGGATTTATAGTTCACCTACAATCAAAGAGCATTCTGAACTCCACCAGTGATGGAATTGGGCCAAACTTAGCACACAGGACTCCCATGACCAACAGAAAACACTGGAAGGCTTTGGTGGACATTGACCTTGAGTTTGGGAATTGTAGTTCACCCACATCCAGAGAGCACTGTGGACTCAAACAATGATAGATCTGGACCAAACTTGGCACGAATATTCCATATGCCCAAATATGAACACAGATGGAGTTTAAGGGAAATAGACTTTGACATTTGGGAGTTGTAGTTGCTGGGATTTATAGTTCACCTACAATCAAAGAGCATTCTGCAACCCATCAATGATGGAATTGAACCAAACTTAGCACACAGTTCTCCCATGACCAACAGAAAATACTGGAAGTGTTTGGTGGGCAGTGTCCTTTGGTTTTGGAGTTGTAGTTCACCTAGATCACTGTGGACTCAAACAATGATGGATCTGGACCAAGCTCTACACCAGGGGTCCTCAAACTAAGGCCCGGGGGCCAGATGCGGCCCTCCAAGGTCATTTACCCGGCCCTTGCTCAGGGTCAACTTAAGTCTGAAATGGCTTGAAAGCACACAAAACCAACAACATCTCCGTTTATGAACCTACGTGCTCGCTTTGTTCATCCGGAGAGGCCCTGCTCGCGATTCTGTCTGCGTCGCAGGCGCGTCTGGTGGGGACGCGAGACAGGGCCTTTTCTGTGGTGGCCCCCCAACTCTGGAACACCCTCCCCAAAGATATTAGGCCCCTAGTCTTTAGGAAGAACTTGAAGACCTGGCTGTTCTGATGTGCCTTTCCAGAATAGGAAAACTCCAACAACAAGTCCTAGAAGCACTTTAGTAGAAATTAAGATTGCTGGCACACTGCACCTACCCTAAAATCCCACATACCACCTGTCATATCCACACTTTTAATCTGTACCCATTGCTCTGGCCCGGCCCAGTTTTATTGTGTCTTGGTGTATTGTTTATTGCTTTGTTGTTTTTAATATTGCTTTAATTGTTTTTGATTTGCTTTAAGTTGTATATTGTTATGTTATGTTTTGAGGCCTTGGTCTTTGTAAGCTGCATTGAGTCCTTCGGGAGATGCTAGTGGAGTACAAATAAAGTTAATAATAATAATAACAACAATAACAACAACAATTCTATCTCATCAGCCAAAAGCGGGCCTACACTTCCCATTGAAATAATAATAAGTTTATATCTGTTAAAATTGTTCTTCATTTTAATTATTGTACTGTTTTTTAAGTGTTGGTTTTTTTTTTGCAGTACAAATAAGATATGTCCAGTGTGCATAGGAATTTCATGTGTTTTTCAAATTATAATCCGGCCCTCCAACAGTTTGAGGAACTGTGTCCTGGCCCTCTGTTTAAAAAGTTTGAGGACCCCTGCTCTACACAAATACCCAATATGCCCAAATGTGAACACTGGTGGAATTTGGGGAAAATAGAATCTTGACATTTGGGAGTTGTAGTTGCTGGGATTTATAGTTCACCTACAATCACAGAGCATTCTGAATCCCATCAACGATAGAATTGGGCCAAACCTCCCACACAGAACCCCCATGTGGGCCACAGCAACGCGTGGCAGGGGACGGCTAGTAAAGTATAAAACATCAAAGCATATAAACAATATACACAAAACATAGAAATCAAAGCATAATGACAAAAAACTCACAGATCCCTTTTTCAGCCTGTGTCCCAGATATGGAAATTGCACTGAGGATAATTTATAGGGGAAATAGCAGGCGAGGTTTAAGGAAAAAGGCTGTTTTAATTATAACACTGAGCCCAGTTAAGAAAATGTGGTCAGACGTCTTATCCTCCATCCTTTGCTTCTTAATATGGATTGTAAATCTGCAGTGTCAGAGGTTTTTTTTCATGAGGTCAGAGGTCAACAGAGGCACTTGCTCGGAGTAAAACTGATGTTTAGCAGAACCCTGGATCTTGTCTCATGATGGCTGGTTGTAGGTATCTTTGTTTGTCTGATGAGAGCTGTAACTAAGTGGATATATTTATACATTTCTCAGAACTGGAGCAGGCGAGTTGTGCCTGCTTTTAGGATGAAGCAGCAAAGGGGATGTGTTGTGACAGCTTCATACAATATGCATTTCCTCGAAGGAAGTTGGTTCTGAATGGGAACCTGTCCGTTGCGTTGTGCGACAGATGCACGCCTGTCTGTTCTGTCCTTTGTACATTTGGCAAAATAAGATGTCTCCATAAGACAGGGCAAGTTTGATCTGTAAATGTAAACTTTATGGGGGGGGGGGACTTAGAGTATGGGAGGAAAGTTGACTTCCAATCTTCACCACATCTGTTACCATAGTCCGTATTTTGATAAACATTGTGCACAGAATTTGAATGTTGAGAACAAAACCACACATAAGGATATAGGTCCCTCTATCTCTCCTGCATAACCGGCATAATTTGTCTGGAATTACTTTATTGATCTAATTTACCTTGACAGGTGTTAAGTGCCTTCAGTTCAGAAGCTTACATTTGTGACCTTCATCTCTAGGATCAGCTTGTTTTGCATGTTATGTTATTTATGAATAGGTGATCTTAGGCCCATCATACCTCTTTGGTTATTAACTTCAAGCCCTTGAGTATGCTGTGCTAATCCTGAAGCATGTGGCTACTCTTGTTGCTCTTACATGTACGCCTATTTTTTTCTATACTTGTTTGAAAGCAGGCCAAACTGGGATAGTGTCATCTGACTTGCTTGCTTGCTTGGAAAGATCATCACTGGACTAAATGTAAGCAAAAAGTGTAAAGTGGAAAGGCTTCGGTTCATTCCTGAAGATTTCAACCCTTTTGTATGACTTGGAATTTAGCATTGGTTTAGTTTATACAGTTGTCATGAGACTTTCCCAGGTGATGTTGGAATTAGAATTATTTGCACAATCAGAATCCCTGTTTATCCAGTTCCTCATTCTTCTTCTTCTTGAGACTATGATGTGGTATAGATATTGTATGCTATGGCCTTAGCGTTCCAAAGTCATTCTAAAGCAAGTGGAATAAGACCTATGTTTTGGTGACTTTATTACATACTAGCTGTCCCCTGCCATGCATTGCTGTGGCCCACATAAGGGTTCTGTGTGGGAGGTTTGGCCCAATTCTATCATTGGTGGGGTCCAGAATGCTCTGTGATTGTAGATGAACTATAAATCCCAGCAACTACAACTCCCAAATGTCAAGATTCTATTTCCCCCAAACTCCACCAGTGTTCACATTTGGGCATATTGAGTATCCGTGCCAAGTTTGGTCGAGATCCATCATTGTTTGAGTGCACAGTGCTCTCTGGATGTAGGTGAACTACAATTCCCAAACTCAAGGTCAATGCCCACCAAACCCTTCTAGTGTTCTCTGTTGGTCATGGGAGTCATATCTGCCAAGATTGGTTCAATTCCATCATTGGTGGAATTCAAAATGCTCTTTGATTGTAGGAGAACTATAAATCCCAGCAACTACACCTCCCAAATGACAAACTCAATTTTTTTGAGTGAAGGACATACAKTGGGTTGTTAGGTGTATGCTGTTCRAATTTGGTGTCAATTCCCCCAGTGGTTTTTGAGTTCTGTTAATCCCACAAACGAACTTTACATTTTTATTTATATAGACTAGCTGTACCCGCCACGCATTGCTGTGGCCAACCTTCCCCCCACTTTTTCTCTCCTTCTCTCCCTCCTTCCTTTGCTCCTTCTTTCCTTTATTCCTTCTGTTTTCTTCTTTCCTTCTCTCCTTCCTTCCTTACCTCTTTCCTTCCTTCCTTCGCTTTTTGCTTCCACCCTTCCTTCTCTCTTTCCTTCTTTCCTTCCCTCCCTCTTTCTCTCCTTCTTTCCCTCCTTCCTTCACTCCATCTTTCTTTCCCTTTCTTTCTTTCTTTCTTTCTTTCTTTCTTTCTTTCTTTCTTTCTTTCTTTCTTCCTTCCTTCCTTCCTTCCTTCCTTCCTTCCTTCCTTTCTTTCTCTCCTTCCTTTTCTACCTCATTCCTTCCTTCCCCTCTTTTTCTTTTCCTACTACTTTCTCTCCTTCCTTCCCTCTCTACCTCTTTCCTTCCTTCCTTTGCTCTTTGCTTCCATGCTTCTTTCTTTCTTTCTTTCTTTCTTTCTTTCTTTCTTTCTTTCTTTCTTTCTTTCTTTCTTTCTTTCTCCCCTTCCTTCCTTCCCTCCCTCTTCTTTCTATTTGTTCTGTATGTCATTTAGCTTTTTTGGGTTTTTAAGTCCTTTCTGCTGTTTTGGGTTTTTTTAATGAGTGATGGTCACTTGTTGGTCTGTTAGGGGTATAGTGTCCAAATTTGGTGTCAATTCCCCCAGTGGTTTTTGAGTTCTGTTAATCCCACAAACGAACATTACATTTTTATTTATATAGATTAGCTGCTGTTTTTCCATATAAGGCTCCTAGTGCCTCTCCGAATCCCAGGACTCCATAGAATGGTCCCATGACAGTTAAGGTACTATAAAAATCCCATAATTGCATAGTGTGGAAAAGACTCAGATGGATTAAGAAATCTTCAATTGAGTGTCTTAAGATCGTTTATTTTCTGATCCCAACGGGAACTCCACCATATTGCAAGATATAAAAACGATGCATGCCCATGGGAATATTATGGATGTAAAATTAATGATACTAAACACCTGGAACCAGAATACACGTGTTCACACGAGAGAGCTTACATATTTGCAAAGTGAATAACCAAAAGAAATGCACTATATTTGTTGGGGTATACATGGAAAGTGAATGAAACTTGGGACATTGTTTACAGCTCTTCAGAAGACAGTGTCATAAAATGACTGCCTCATAGATTTACATCTGTGTGTATTCTATAAGAAAATGTGATTCTAGGGGATTTGAATGTCCTGTGCACATGGGTGAGGGTAAAAGGGAGACGAGGGAAAGGACATGCTAATGTAGCAGCTATATCCAATGTGTGCCTGCTAAAATTAATTCAGATTTGAAAATCAAGCAGATTAGTAATTATGGTATTAGAGACGTATGTTTGACATTCATCACAAGCTTTTCCTAAAACTGGTGATTGCGTATTTGCTCCTTGAAAAATTGTCTTTGAATTGATGTCTTATTTTTGGCGCTGGCCATATTGACAATAAAGGGTGATCAAAGTTATGGACAAATCAATGTTACATATTGCAAATGGATCCATCCGGCTGTCCCCCAGTCACATGACAGAATTATAGGATTATCATTCCATTTTCACTGCCATAGTTCTATCCTACAGAATCTTGTGATTTGCAGTTTAGGGGCGGTATCACCAAACTACACATCTTAGGATTCCATGGGATAGAATCATTGGAAGTTAAAGGGGAATAATAGTGCTATTATTCTGTAGTGTGAATAGACCCCTTCTTATAGTGGCAATATAGTCACGCCTGCTTTCTTCACACTAGATCTAGACACTATGCTCCTATTGATGCAGGCCAAAATCCCATTGGCTTTTTTTGCTGCCACATCACATTGTTGGCTCATGTTTAACTTGTTGTTAAAAACTCTAATGAGATAAAAATAGGAGCAAGTTATTTGCAAGGAGCTCATAAAAACACAGGCTTGTGAAACTAAACTTCCCATTTGGGGGGCATGTACTCCAGTGACAGAAGCGTTGAGGAGAGCAATAGTTTCATGTTGTGCACCTACTCGCCAAAGGCACAGCGGAAGAGCCAGGTTTTAAGGTTCTTTTTTAACGTTTCCAGTGTAGGGGCTTTCCTGATCTCTCCAGGTAATGAGTTCCAGTCGAGGGGCCACAGAGGAGAAGGCTCTCTCCCTTGTGCCCACCAGTCAAGCCTGTGAGATTGGCAGGGGCGAAAGGAGGGCCTCCCCTGAAATCGAAGGGCCCGGGTTGGTTTATGGAGAGAGATATGGTCACGAAGGTAGGTGGGTCCCAAACTGTTTAGGGCTTTGTAGGTGATAACTTGCACCTTGAATTGGGCCGGGAAAATAAACAGCAGCCAGTGGAGCTCCTTAAACATTAATGCTACAGTGCAGGTTGACCCATAGTCACCACATACCCACTCCAATGTACAATTGCTCAGAAACACCATGGAGCTTGTTTGGTTTTATTTATTTATTTATTTACTTGCAAGTCAATAGCCCTTTGCTGGCTTCCTTCTGTGTGAACAAGCATTAGGTCAAGTTAAGATCGATCACTGACCATAGGCTTTCCAAAGTACAGCTGCTGAAATTCCAGATTTCCATTGGACAGATCCTGCTCAGAAAGTCCTAAGCAAAAAACCAGCTACAGGACTGTGGTCTACAACTGCAAGCCTCTAGTTCTCCTTCCCACATCAGCAGCATGCATATAACTTGAATGTGCTTTGCATCAGAATGATAATAATATAATAATATAAAAATAATAAAACTTTATTTATCCCCCGCCACCATCTCCCCAAGGGGACTTGGGGCGGCTTACATGAGGCCAAGCCCAACAACACATCAGTAAAAACAAAACAGCAAGCAAATAGTGATGGTCCATCTGTCAGGGATGCTTTGAATGCAATCCCTGACAAAACTGAGATAATCAGTTTTTCCTAAGAGATGTTGAGGATGGAATTGGAGACTTTTGCATGCAAAAAGATAAGATATCATAAGATATGATAAGATAAGATAAGATAAGGACCACAGTCCTAGAGCCTGTTTCTGTCTGGACAGCTCGCCCATCATAAGCCTCTGTGCAATCAGATACAGAGCTTTCCATTTGCATCCCGATTTTAAAAACCATGATTTCATAAAGATTTATCATTGTGTTCCTAATCTTTATTGATACACACAAGAGCGCTTGACACTTTGTAGCTTGTGTCTCTTGTCTGCAGAAGAATTCTTGCATTCATTGCACTTGTGATGCACTAATGTAAGTAAAGATGTCTGCAACTTCAGCCTTAATGCACTCTCTCTTTTCTGTAGTTGCTGTTCCCGGCCTGATCGGTGGCACTAAACATTAAACTCTTGTCTTTGGAGAATAAAAGGCTTTTACACACTACACCCTCAAGCGTGTTAAGCTACTGAGCAAGATGGAAATCTTTTTCTGAAAAATAAAAAAAACCCACCACGTTCCAATTGAGTGTTTTTAAATAAGCACTGAGCAAATTAATTAGGCTATACTTTATTTTTAGTTGCTTAGTTACACAGTAGCATATTCCTAAGCACAAGTGAGATAGATCAGTCCGTGTGTGTGTGTATGTATGCATGTGTGTGTATGTGTGCATGCTATTTATCCCTTAATCATATTTACTGAATCTAAAATGCACATTGTTGTTATGTTTCCTAACGAAAGTATGCATGTACAAAATGATTAGGATGAAGGAATTACATGCTGGCTCAGTCTCCTGGGTGTTTTAATGCAAGACGTTTTGGAGCAAGCAAGGCTTAGAAGAGGAGTCCTGGAAAATGCAATTCTTGAAGTGCTTTTGGGTGAGAAGGTATCTCTCATTCAGCATTCCATGCAAGAAGGTCCTAAACTGTTAAAACATTCAGATACCTACTAGCAGTCCCCTGCCACGCATTGCTGTGGCCCAGTCTGGTGATCTAATGAGAAAGTGTTGGTTTCTAATATATGTAATGTCTTTATGCTTGTGGGTAAACAGTATTTCTTGCTGTTTCTTTACCAGTGTTGATGTGGAGATTGTCTGGTTTGTCTACTCTGTAACATACAACATATCTTTGTTCTTCTTTAGGGTTCCCTTTCAAATCTTTGATCCTGCATCTGTCATATACATATGTGTGTGTGTGTGAATGGCTGGATGGCCCTTTGTCAGGAGGGCTTTGATTATGTTTTCTTGCCCTGGTGAAGAGAGTTGGACTGGATGCCCTTAAGGAAGCATTTCTCAACCTGAGAAGTCAAGACCCCGGGGGGGGGGGGGTCACCAGGGGGGTGTCAGAAGGGTCACCAAAGACCACCAGAAAACACAGTATTTTCTGTTGGTCATGGGGGTTCTGTGTGGGATGTTTGGCCCAATTCCATCGTTGGTGGGGTTCGGAATGCTCTTTGATTGTAGGTGAACTATACATCCTAGTAACTACAACTCCCAAATGTCAAGGTCTATTTCCCCCAAACTCCATCTGTGTTCACATTTGGGCATATTGAGTATTCCTGTCAAGTTTGGTCCAGATCCATCATTGTTTGAGTCCACAGTGTTCTCTGGATGGAGGTGAACTACAATTCCAAAACTCAAGGTCAATGCCCACCAAACCCTTTCAGTTTTTTCTGTTGGTTATGGGAGTTCTGTGTGCCAAGTTTGGTTCAATTCCATTGTTGGTGGAGTTCAGAATGTTCTTTGAGTAGGTGAACTATAAATCCCAGCAAACTACAACTCCCAAATGACAAAATCATAATTTTTCAGTGATGGTCACTCCTTGTGTTGTGAGACATTTTGTTGCCAAATTTGGTGTTATTTCGTTCATTGGTCCTTTTGTTTTTAAGGTACTCATTACGCACAGAGCATTTTTATATATATAGATTGGTTTTAAATGTGTGTTCTGCAGTTTAATACTCTCTGTTAGATTAATATCCATACTGCCTGTCATCCCCAAACTGCATATTTTGCAGGTTGGCTGGAGATGGCATTCCAAGTTATCTGAGTCAGAGAAGACACGTAGAAATGCTGTTTCTTTTTATGTTCCATGTTAGTGTACTGTCTGTCATCCATTCTTAGTCCTAGAAAGACTAATGGGGTATGTGTGTGTATATATGTGTGTGTGTTTGTGTGTGTGTGTCATTAAACCATATGAATTCATGACTAATTATGGATTTTCTTTCATTTGAAGATAGAAAGAGCCTTTTTCATTTCATAGTTACTCAGGGGTGGCTCAACCCATTACGCAAAGTAAGCATTTGCAGTATAGTTGACTTTGCCCAGGGGCGCTCTTGAGGCACTCTTGGGGGAAAATAGACCTTGACATATGCGAGTTGTAGTTACTGGGATGTATAGTTCACCTACAATCAAAGAGCATTCTGAACTCCACCAATGATGGAATGAACCAAATATGGCACACAGAACTCCCACGACGAACAGAAAATATATATCAGTGATTGGTGGGGGGGGGGGGGGCAAAATACTGTTTGCTTACCGTTGAAAATTACCTAGGGCTGCCTCTGTAGTTACTTATAGCCATCCATAGTGGCAGGGGCAGCTCAACCCATTATGCAAAGTAAGCATTTGCAGTATAGTTGATTTTGCCCATGGGTGCTCTTGAGGCACTCTTGGGGGAGAATAGACCTTGACATATGCGAGTTGTAGTTACTGGGATGTATAGTTCACCTACAATCAAAGAGCATTCTGAACTCCACCAATGATGGAATTGAACCAAATATGGCACACAGAACTCCCACAATGAACAGAAAATATATATCAGTGATTGGTTGGGGGGGGGAGGGGAGCGCCAAAATACTGTTTGCTTACCGTTGAAAATTACCTAGGGCCATCTCTGCATAGTGGCTTCCACAGCGGTGAGCAGTGAACCCTCTCTGGGTTTCAGTCTGAACTTAAAGTAGCTCTCCAAAGTGGTAAACTTTGCCCCAACACAATTCTCAAAATCAGGGGGTTGAGGAAGACCATGGAAATATTCAGAAAAGACTGCTTTATTGGTGGTTAATCCAGTTTGGGTTTTAGTCCAAACTTTAAAGGAGCTGCAAGGTGTAGAACCTTAGGGTTCAACTTGAAACTAAATCCTACACCAGATTCACTGTCTGTCTATGGACATAGTTCTGTGAATGAACTATTCTTTTGGATCCTGGTCCCTATATATGTGTCTATCAATTGGTATGTTGATATAGGAGTCCCCGGTGGCACAGGAGTTTAACCCACTGCGCCATCGGGGGCTCCTATATCAACATATCAATTGATAGATAGATATATAGGGACCAGGATAGATGGATATATAGGGATGGCAGGACTGATATATAGAAAGATATATAGGGATGGCAGGACTGAAGACCGACAAGTCACAGGTTTGAATCCGGGGAGTGTGTGGATGAGCTCCCTCTATCAGCTCCAGCTCCCCATTGCGGGAACATGAGAGAAGCCTTCCACAAGGATGGTAAAACATCCAAACATCCGGGCGTCCCCTGGGCAATGTCCTTGCAGACAGCCAATTCTCTCACACCAGAAGCAACTTGCAGTTTCTCAAGTCGCTCCTGACATGACAAAAAAAAAATAGATATGTGTGTGTGTGCATGGTTATAAATATATCTACGCCCAAAATCTCTATATATGGAAAACATGATGATGAGCTTATGTGCTCGTAGGGATAGAAAACTTAAAATACAATTGAGATAAGTATTGATTCATTTGCTGCAAATTATTTATTCAGTTATACCTGTTATGCCTTGCATACCTCAGCTGGCCTAAGGCAGGTTTTTACCATGTGTGGAGTGTGATATGTTAAACACTATTAAAAAGTATTAAGATGCAAGAGTTGCAAAGAAAACTGGAGCCTTCAACTGTAGATACATATTTTTCATACAAGAGGTATAAAACATGGAGGTCATTAACTGATCAGCTGTCCAGATCCAGTAGATGCCATACCTTTCGAGACTCACATTTCTACTCTGCTTGATGCTCATAAATATCTCCTTAAATACACAGGATTGATCAGTGACAAGTACAGTTCTTGGAATGTAGCAAAGAATTCAGACTGTGCATCTTGTTTCATTAAGATCATCTTGATAAAAATAACATCATAATTCTTTTCTCAAATGGCCTAGAGGAGGGAATACACAGATCAGCACCCACTTATACCTCCACACCTTATTTGTTGCAAAAGATTTAGATCACCCCACATTGTATGAAGCTACCATGTTATGCCTAGCTCATCCCTAAGAGTAGAGGTAGACAACATTGAACTCCCAGGGACCCTTCCACACTGCATAATTTGAGCATTATGATTCCACTTTGACTAGCATGTGAACTCTTGGAATTCCTACAACAGGAATTTTAGGGAGGGGTGTTTGGAGAGTTATGATGCCTTCCTAAACTACAAACCTCAGAATTCCATAAGATGCAGCTCTAATTGTGTAGTATAGGAGGGCTTAAGTTGAATTTACATTCCCAGCATTACTCACCATTGGTTGTGCTGGCTAGGGCTGATGGGACTTCCAACCCAACAACATCTGGATGTCCCTGCTAAGGCATGTGAACTTTGAACCAGGAAGTCCTGTATTCAGAACTCACCTCTGTCATAAACTCACAAACAAAGTCATTATAGGAAGCTATGTTTATTTCTTTATTTCTTTATTTAGCATATTTGTACCCCGTCCTTCTCACCTCCAGAGGGGGACTCAGGGCGGCTTCACAACAAGCATTCATTCAATGCCAACAACAGTAATAAATGGTAAAAGCAATTAAAACAAGTCTTGGAATCATAGAATCATAGAGTTGGAAGAGACCTCATGGGCCATCCAGTCCAACCCCCTGCCAAGAAGCAGGAATAATGCATTCAAAGCACCCCTGACAGATGGCCATCCAGCCTCTGTTTAAAAGCTTCCAAAGAAGGAGCCTCCACCACACTCCAGGGCAGAGAGTTCCACTGCTGAACGGCTCTCACAGAAAGGAAGTTCTTCCTCATGTTCAGATGGAATCTCCTCTCTTGTAGTTTGAAGCCATTGTTCCGCGTCCTAGTCTCCAGGACAGCAGAAAACAAGCTTACTCCCTCCTCCCTGTGACTTCCTCTCACATATTTATACATGGCTATCATATCTCCTCTCAGCCTTCTCTTCTTCAGGCTAAACATGCCCAGCTCCTTAAGCCACTCCTCATAGGACTTGTTCTCCAGACCCTTGATCATTTTAGTCGCCCTCCTCTGGACACATTCCAGCTTGTCAATATCTCTCTTGAATTGTGGTGCCCAGAATTGGACACAATATTCCCGGTGTGGTCTAACCAAAGCAGAATAGAGGGGTAGCATTACTTCCCTAGATCTAGACACTATGCTCCTCTTGATGCAGGCCAAAATCCCATTGGCTTTTTTTGCCGCCACATCACATTGTTGGCTCATGTTTAACTTGTTGTCCACAAGGACTCCAAGATCTTTTTCACACTTACTGCTCTCGAGCCAGGCATTGTCCCCCATTCTGTATTTCTGCATTTCGTTTTTTTCTGCCTAAGTGGAGTAAAATCTTGGCTCCCAGTCTGCAAAACCTGGGTTAATAATATTGCCTTTCTATATTCTAAAATTACAGAGATTGTAGTTGGCATCCAGTAGGAAAAGAGGCAGTCTCTACAGTAGCTTTTCTAAAAAATTTCTGGATGGCTCAGATAGTCTCCAGAACTAGCCTGAAGTGGTGTCGTGTGGTGGGCTGCAGTGGGAAATTTAGAAGACAGTAATCATATTTGTCTTGTAGCATTTGTGAGATACACCCTGAAAAGCATTGCAACTTACCTATCAAGTTTTGGTACCCCCCCCCCCCATGTATTTCATAAAGTTTTCTTAGATCAGAGATGATTTTGCCAATTTCTTCCTCTGGAATATAACCCTAAAGCATTTAGTATTTGTTGGAGGTCTCCCATCCAAGTACTAACCAGGACTGATCCTGCTTAGCTTCCAAGATCAGATGGGATCTGGTTAATTAAATTTATAGTGTTTACAGAAACACTAATTAGACCTTGTAGGTTTTACTTAACAGATCAATCAACAAAATGTACAGGTGATGACCTGGTGAGAGCAATTTTACTCCATGTGAGAAATTTAAAGTAGTCTGTCTAAAGAAGGGTATTTTTTTCCTTTGGAGAACTATTTTGCTTCTTCCTTTCTTTATAATCATACTAGCTATCCCCTGCCACGCATTGCTGTGGCCCAGTCTCATGAGCTGGAAAATCAAGTAATGAGAAAGTGTTAGTTTCTAATATATATAATGCTTGTGGATTAAAAGTATTTCTTGTTGTTTCTTTGTCAGTGTTGATGGGGAGATTGTCTGGTTTGCCTACTCTGGAACATGCAACATATAATTGTCCTTTAGGGGTGCCTTTCAAATCTATGATACTATATCTGTCATATATATTCGACACTAACTGCTGCTCTGGGCCAAAGTGAAGAGAGAGGGGGGCAGAAGACAGTTCCATCTTGTCTCCTGTGCTTTACTAATAATATAATGTAATATAATATATTGTATATACATATAATATTTATAATACAATGTAATACAATATAATAATAATACAATATTATAATTATATATTTTATATTACATGTAATATTACTAATAATATTACAATATAATGGTATAGTACAATATAGTAATACATAATACTGATAGTGTACTATGCTAATAATATAATATATTGTATGTATATATATCTTGCAAGCCGCTCTGAGTCCCCTGATGGTGAGAAGGGCACCATATAAATGTCATCAATCAATCAATCAATCAATCAATCAATCAATCAATATACTTATATATGTATGTGTGAATCATGTATATCTATCTATATCTATGGCTGGATGGCTCTTTGTCAGGAGGGCTTTGATTATGTTTTCTTGCCCTGGTGAAGGGAGTTGGGCTGGATGGCCTTAAGGTAGCATTTCTCAACCTGGGAGTTGGGACCCCTGGGGGAGGGTCGTGAGGGGGTGTCAGAGGGATTGCCAAAGACCACCTTAAAACATAATATTTTCTGTTGGTCATGGGGGTTCTGTGTGGAAGGTTTGGCCCGATTCTATCGTTGGTGGGATTCAGAACGCTCTTTGATTATAGGTGAACTATAAATCCCAGTAATTACAACTCCCAAATGTCACGGTCCGTTTCCCCCAAACTACATCTGTGTTCACATT
This sequence comes from Anolis sagrei ordinatus, assembly GCF_025583915.1. Classification (NCBI taxonomy): domain Eukaryota; kingdom Metazoa; phylum Chordata; class Lepidosauria; order Squamata; family Anolidae; genus Anolis; species Anolis sagrei. Next base: position 111,059,770 of record NW_026846588.1, on the reverse strand, counting down.
TGGGCATATGGGGTATTTGTGCCAAGTTTGGTCCAGATCCATCATTGTTTGGGTCCACAGTGCTCTCTGGATGTAGGTGAACTACAACTCCAAAACTCAATGTCAATGCTCACCAAACCCTTCCAGAATTTTCTGTTGGTTGTTGGAGTCCTATGTGCCAAGTTTGGTTCAATGCCATCGTTGATGGGGTTCAGAATGCTCTTTGATTGTAGGTGAACTGTAAATCCAAGCAACCACAACTCCCAAATGACAAAATCCATTTTTGAGTGATGGTCACTCCTTGGGGTAGTAGGTGAATTGTGTCCAAATTTGGTGTCAATTCGTCCAGTGGTTTTTGAGTTATGTTAATCCCACAAACGAACATTACATTTTTATTTATATAGAAGATTATTTATTTATTTATTTATTTACTACGCTTATATACCGCAATTCTCAGCCTACTGGCGACTCATTGCGGTGTACAACATAGAAAAACAGGTGCAAAATACAAACATAGTGACAAATAATCCGCAGTACATCATTAGCAAAACATCTCATCAAAAACATCAACATTATTACAAAGCCATTCCGAGTCGTCTCATCGTCAAGTTCACAATCCAATACCATTTCCGTTGTTCCATTCCTATGGTCAAGTTACCAGTCATTGCACTTCTATTCAAATGCCTTCTTAAACAGCCAGGTCTTTAGCTTCCTGCGGAATATCAACAGGGAGGGGGCTAGCCTGATGTCTACGGGAAGGGTGTTCCACAGCCGAGGAGCCACCACCGAGAAGGCCCTATCTCTCGTCCCCGCCAGCCGTGCCTGTGACGCAGGCGGGATCGAGAGCAGGGCCTCCCCGGAAGATCTCAAAGTCCTCGTGGGCTCATAGGCCGAGAGGCGGTCAGTTAGGTATCTTGGGCCGGAACCGTTTAGGGCTTTGTAGGCCAATGCCAGCACCTTGAATTGAGCCCGGTAGCAGATCGGCAGCCAGTGGAGCTGGTATAGCAGGGGGGTTGTATGCTCCCTGCGCCCCGCTCCTGTTAGTATCATGGCTGCCGCACGTTGGACCAGTTGGAGCTTCCGGGCCGTCTTCAAGGGCAACCCCACGTTGCAGTAGTCTAAACGGGATGTTACCAGAGCGTGGACTACCGTGGCCAAGTCAGACTTAACATGCAAAGTCTCTTTTTTAAAAGAACGGACGCTGGTTGCCTTATGGCGGCTGCTGTGACATTCTGAGCCTGGGATTCTTTCCGCACATTTTAATGTTGGCTGGGAATGATATCCTGATGGATAGAGATATCAAACAATAGAAGATTATGGCATGAGACCCGGTGTACATGCTCAATAGTCATATGTGAAAACTTCCCCCATTGTTTTATTGCACGGAGAAGCAAGTAAATTATTTACAGATATTTGCTAATTAAAGCACATATTGTTTTTCCCCGCACAATGGGACACCATGCAAACAAAAGCCAACGAGAAGTGAGTGAGCGAGCAAGAAATCCGCTTGCATAATTTCATTCTGCTAATGCAGTGTATATATTACTCCTTGGTAAGAAAAATATATATGTAATCGGCTCAAAAAAGCTTTTCTCAGGGTAACTAGAGAAGGCCAAAAGAGCAATAAATGGCTTGTCAGCTTGCCCAAACGTAAATGGTTCCTGGAGTTCAGTAGGCCATCTGATAGGAAAAACGCTGTGACTGAAGCTTATTTTCTGCCTTAGTCACATTGTCTCTATGTGTCTCCAATAGCACACAGAACTTTAATTGAAAATGTGTATCTCTGATGTGTACACACAGAGAGACACGCAAGTGGAAGGAGAAATTAGAGAGTGAAATGTTTCAAAACGTGACCCTGCTCACCTTGCAAGGTTTGCTAAAAAGCAAGAAAAATTACAACACTGCTCTTTGAGAAGGAGCATAATCTCTAACCCCATGCCCAACATGTCTGAAGAGCACAAAGATGGGGGAGGATGGTATCGCAGCTGTGTTGTATTTTCAAACACTGGCTTGAGGAAGTTGTTGTTTTCTTTCAGACCCAAGTGCTCTGAATCCTCCAGGAGAACCACTGGAGGGGAGATTCTAACTTTGCCAAATCTGCATTTTTACTAAACTCAGCTGAATACAGTGATGCAACAACTTCTGTATTAACATGAATAGAATATTAAGAAACAAAGCTAAATACCGGGATGCTCCCAAGCTGTGTTTCCTGTCATTCACATATTTATTAGTAGTCCAGCCCTCCTTGTGTTTACATGAAATATGCCTCAAAAAATTGCACAGCACTTCCAACTATAGGTCGTATTACATTAGAGCAGCGGTTCTTAACCTGGGGGTCGTTTGGCTAATTCGGAGGGGTCACAAGGCCACCTCCGTTGGCCCCGTCCCCCAAGGCTTTGGCCCCCGTCCCTCAAGGCTTTGCACAAGGCCAGGCCTCGCGCAAAGCTACCCTCGCCTGCTTTGTATTCTCGCCGGCCGGCAAGGTCAAGAGCCAGGCGAGGGCTCCATCACGTGAGGCCTGGCCTCGCTCAATGCCTCCCTTGCCTGCCTCACACTCTCAAAAATAATTTTATGGTTGGGGGTCACTACAACATCCCTAAATGACTCCATCCCAGTTTACCTGTCCGAACGGATTCTCCCCTATGAACCATCAAAGATCTTCTAGATGCTCTCAGTCCCACCACCCTCGCAATTGCGTCTGGTGGGGACAAGGGACAGGGCCTTCTTGGTGGTGGCCCCTCGGCTCTGGAACTCTCTCCCACTGGAGATTAGAACTGCCCCTTCTCTCCTGACTTTTAGAAAGCTGGTGAAAACTTGGATCTGGAATTTAGCATTTGATGAGTGAGTCAATAACTCTTGACCACACGGACGGATGGTGATGAATTGTGATTTCATTTGACAACTTGGCCTTATGTATTTATATGATGGCTTTTTAATGTATTTTATGTATTAGTGTATTATGGGGTGTGATGTTTTAACTATTATTTATGAATCTTTGTTGGAAACCGGCATGAGTCCCTCTCCAGAGGTCGAGAAGACCAGTATATAAAAGTTCTAAATAAATAAATAATAAACACGAGGAACTATATTTAGGGGTCACGGTGTTAGAAAGGTTGAGAACCACTGCATTAGAGCATCAATTGCCATAAGCATACCAATGTGTTTCAGTCTCAGCTAATTCATGGTTTGTAATGATGTTCCTTCTGAGTAGCTGGGAGGATTACCCCATATATACAGTGGAACCTTTACTTAAGAGTACCCCAACTTAAGAGCATTTTGAGTTAAGAACCACTGCTCAGCCTGGGTTTTGCTTTGAGATAAGAGCACCATTTTGACTTAAGAGGTGCACCAGAAGGTGCACCAGCATGTGAATATAGGGCTTTAGCGCTTCAAGGGGACAATCTCAGTGCCTCCTGCTCTTGTCTGCATTGGCAGATTGCTGTCTGCTTTGCTCTTGTCTGCTTTGAGGGATTGTTGTCTGCTTTGCAGAACTTAGGACTAACTGATTTTGTGTTGTTTTTATTCCTGGTATGTTTGGCTTCGTGAAGAGAGACAGGGAGAGAGAGCAGGAGTGCGAGGGAGTACAGTATGAAGAAAAGGATGCTTCTACTTTCTTCGTGCTTTGTGCTTCTTTGGCACAACTTTGCACTTCTACCATTCTAAAGTTGAGTTTTCTTTTTATTGTTCCATGTAAATGTGCACTATACATTATTTGTTCTTTATAAAGTCCATTTTCTTATTTAAGAACATGTACAAAATTGGAGGGGTGGGGGGCAGAACAGATTAATAAAATGTCAATGCATTTTAATGGGAAATTTGCTTTGATATAAGAATGTTTTGAGTTAAGAGCTCAGTCACAGAACAAATTAAATTCTTAAGTAACGGTATCACTGTATATGTCTAGAGAATTTAGTTTTTAAAAATAAATCCAAAAGGCCCTTCTCTCGGTCCCACCATCCTCGTGATGGCCAACCTTTTGAGCTTGATGTGTCAAAATTTGCCAAAAAAATCAAGCATAACTCGGGTGGTGTGTCACTTTGAGGAAAAAAAAACAATTATTTTGTGATATTTATAGTTCAAATAACAAAAATGTATCATTGTAATATATAACTGTATTTAATAAACAAAAATTAATTATTTAACTTACCTGCTTTAACTGATGCTGTACGTTTGCGTTCAGTCTCATTTTTCAGTCTTTTATGATATTTCTACTGAGTGGCAACTCAGATATTCTCATTATAATTGCATCTTTATTCTACATATCATGAAATAGAACTGGTTCACATCTTAGGAGAGTTTCTTTAATAAATTCTCCCTCACTGAGTGCTTTTCCATGCTGAGCTATGGAGTAAGCAATGCTCAAACTTGCAAATGTTAAATTTATAGAGCCTTTTACAAATTTAAGGATGGAATTAGATTGGTTCTTATAAAGGTGTAGCTACATCAAATGTATTCTTTCCTTTAATCCTCACTTTTTTTCAAGATCTGGGAATGATTAGTTTCAAAATTTCTATTTATATTCCACGTTCTGCTTACTACTGTTTCAGTACATAGAACGCAAAATGATCTGCCATTTTTTTCTATAATGCCATACATTTTGGTCCATGTCTCTTGAAAGGGTCGGCTACTGCTACTACCACTTTCTTTACTTAACCTTGATTTTTTTATTGGGGGGGGGGGTTCTCCATCAGGGGGGCAGTGACAGAAGAAAGAATTATAGATAGCCTGTTAGTCCTGCAGGCAATTAGGGATTAACTAGCCTGATTACAAGATGACACTGTAACTGTCTTTTAGGAAACCCTGCGGTTAATAAGCAGAAACAGGGGTTAATAAGGATGCACAACTGTAATAGTGGTGAAATGGAGTCTGCACTATGCTGCAAGATGGCATTCCTTATGTAAATTAAGATGGCTGCATTCTGCTGCTCCCTGCTCCGCTGATCCCCTAACAGCCTAACTAGAAGTCACACTAGACCAGTGGTCAACCTTCCTAACGTCTCGACCCCTTAATACAGTTCCCATGTTGTGGTGACCCCCAACCTAAAATATTTTTCATTGCTACTTCATAACTGGAATTTTGCTACTGTTATGAATCGTCATGTAAATATCTGATAGGCAGGATGTATTTTCATTCTCTGGACCTTGGGAGTTGTGGTTGCTGGGATTTATAGTTCACCTACAATCAAAGAGCATTCTGAACTCCACCAGAGATGGAATTGACCCAAACTTGGCACACAGAACGCCCGTGACCAGCAAAAAATAATGAAAGGGTTAGGTGAGCATTGGCCTTGAGCTTGGGAGTTGTAGTTCACCTATTTTATTTATTTACATTTTTGGAATGCTTTTAGTTGTTTTTTTTTTCTTAGGTCTTTTAGGTTTCTTTTTTTTTTTTTTCGTTTTTGTCTTTAGTAGGTGAGCATTGTAAAATTATTTTTTGCATTTAGGTTTTGTTTTTTTTTTTTTTAGTGTTAGGGTTAGGTGAGCATTGGCCTTGAGCTTGGGAGTTGTAGTTCACCTATCTCCAGAGAGCACTGTGGAATCAAACAATGATGGATCTGGACCAAACAAATACTCAATATGCCCAAATGTATATACTGGTGGAATTTGGGGAAAATAGACTTGACATTTGGGAGTTGTAGTTTCTGGGATTTTTAGTTCACCTACAATCAAAGAGCATTCTGAATCCCACCAATGAAAGAATTGACCAACAGAAAATGCTGTGTTTTCTGATGGTCTTTGGCGACCCCTCTAACACCCCCTCGCGACCCCCACAGGGGTCCCGACCCCCAGGTTGAGAAACACTGCACTAGACACTCTGTGCCGGAGTTATGTTGTTTTGCCCTACAGACCTCTGGTACAGAGTGTCTACACTACACAACAGCAAATGTTTCATCCTCGGCTATTGCACCTGGCTGTGCAGGAGCCAAGGATGAAACGTCCCTCTTGGCACGTGGCCCCATACTTCTCTATATGCGGTCGTATGTGGCTGCATGTCATTGAAAATGGCTATGTATGTCAGTGATGATACGTGTGTCATAGGTTTGCCATCATGGGTCTTGACAGAGTCCTAGTCCAACACTCAAACCACTAGACCATGTTGTGCTGCCATAGTTGCTGTTTAATTGGTACTGCACAAGTCAACTCTGAAGTGCTAAGCTTTGTTGGATATATTGGCATTACATTTAAATCAGGCTTCAAATGAAAAATGTGAAGAATACTGAATTATCTCAAAGCTGGTAATGATTATTATTATCTGACAACTTGTAACTTGCATAGTCATATTTCACAGATGGGGAGGCATTCTGCATGTCTTCCAGAACACCATATGCACAATTTTCTTTGTAAAACTACAAATGACAATCCTTTATGTTTCAGAAACAATTGTCAGTTAATTAAGGCTCTGTTTTGCATGTGTTCAGGTTCAGCAATCATAGCATTATTGGCTTTAAAAAATGTCAAACGTCTGTTGATAGTATTTCAGATAGCCTCCTCCTGCTAGCAAAACCTGCCACTCAGTTGGGATGTAACTAAAAAGCCCCATGATAAGTAGCTCCAAATGTTCACAAATAATTTAGTCTTCAAATAGTAGGTGTAGGCTAAAATCAAAATCACATGATTTCAAAATATAATGCAAATTAGTTCGTTTTCATTTGTATATTGCCTAGGTCAGGGGTCCGCAAACTTTTTAAACAGAGGGCCAGGTGACAGTCCCTCAAACTGTTGGATGGCCAGATTATAATTTGAAAAAACATGAATGAATTCCTATGCACACTGCACATACCTTATTCATAGTGCAAAAAACCCCAACTTAAAAACAATACAATAATTAAAATGAAGAACAATTTTAAAAAATATAAACTTATTAGTATTTCAATGGGAAGCGTGGGCCTGCTTTTGACTGATGAGATAGGATTGTTGTTGTTGTTGTTGTTGTTGTGTCCTTTCAAGTAGTTTCAGACTTAGGTTGACCCTGAGCGAGGGCCGGGTAAATGACCTTGGAGGGCCATATCTGACCCCCAGGCCTTAGTGTGAGGACCCCTGGGCTAGGTCTTAGGTTCCATCTCTTGGTCACAATCTAGTGTAACCAAAAACAGTTGAAGGGTGTAGATCTGATGCACAAAAATAACACTATGTAAAAAAAATGTTTCTGATCCTGATTTGAAAGTGTTTGAAAGTGTTATTTCTTGTGTAATTGTGCAGTACTAACTTGGAAAGTAGTTGTTATACTCCAGAAACTTCGTTTTTGTGGCTGCCGCAAACTATGTTGAATTGGTTGAGACTTAATGAGATATTTATTGAAAAACTATAGCAAACCCACTTTACCTGTAATATAGAATACTCTTCTTTCCCTTTATTATCTTAAATAAAATAAAAATTTATGAAAAGAGAGAAAAACTATAGCAAATGTGATGGAGGATGTCCCACAAAACAAAGTTTTTGCAGTTTAATAAACTTTTTCCATGTTTTTATTATAGAACCAATTAGGAAATGACATTTATAACCGAGGAACAAAAATCGTGTTACATAGTGATTATAATTGGTGGTGATCTAATGGGCTATGCTTTTTCTAAGGGTCAGACTAGACAATAAGGTTAGTGTGTGTTGAGAAAGGTGTTTTTGTGTAATTGTCACAGTGCAGGTTTTTCTGCAACTATCCATTTTGCTTTAGTGTGCTTTGTTTGGTAATTGATCCACTGAAAGTAAAGAATGGTCTTAATTTGTATGTCAGATTGCTGAGACAAAAATCTGTTAGGAAATCCCATTGTTGGATGATGATGATGATGATAATTATTTATTATTATTATTATTAACTTTATTTGTACCCCGCTAGCATCTCCCGAAGGACTCGATGCGGCTTACAAAGGCCAAGGCCTCAATAAAAACAACAACATAATAATACACATAACATTATAAAGCAAATCAAAAAATTAAGCAAAACAGTAAACAAAAACAATACATCATAACACAATAAAACTAGGGCCGGGCCAAATGTAATGGGTACAGATTAAAAGTGCTGAGTATGACAGGTGAAATATAGGATTTAGGGTGAGTGCAATGTGCAGATAATCTTAAATCTCTGATAAAGTGCTTCTGGGACATAATGCTAGGGTTTCCTATTCTGGAAAGGCACACCGGAACAGCCAGGTCTTCAAACTCTTCCTAAAGATTGCCAATGTAGGGGCTTGTCTGATGTCCTTGGGGAGGGTGTTCCAAAGTCGGGGGGCACCACAGAAAAGGCCCTGTCCCTCGTCCCCACCAGGCGCGCCTGTGACGCAGGTGGGATCGCAAGCAGGGCCTCTCCGGATGAACGAAGAGAACGTGTGGGTTCATAAACAGAGATGCGGTCATGCAGATAGACAGGTCCCAAACCGTTTAGGGCTTTGTAGGTGAGCACCTGCACCTTAAATTGGGACCGGAAAACTGTTAATTGCAGGGAATACACATTTGCTTTAACATTAAATTTGGCCATAACCATATGAGATTGTGTCTGAGGTCATGCTTTGCCACCCCCGTGTCCACATTTATTATTTATTTTATGGTGCAGTTTGATATCTTGTCCAGTGATAGGAATGAACAATTACAATCAGTGTTGTTTAAAAAGATCTTATGGTGCAAGGGCAATTTAATTTTTTTTTATTAGACTGATATAAGATGAGCTTCAACATTCATTCTGCAATTAAGTTATTGTTTGTAATTTTCAATGAGAGACTAGAATATACTAAAGTTTTCTATTTCACATGTCCTTTTTAAATAAATACAAGAGATTGTAGGGATCTTTGTATTTGTTCATGATTAGAGTGTAATAATTCAGTTAATGTCAAGGTCAAAAGATAGGCCACCTTGGAAAAGGGGTGAAGCTCATATTTTTATCCCGATGTTTCTGCTGTGTTCTGTCCCAGACGGTGCATTGATACTCCTCCTCTGTCCTAGGAACGTGAACATTGAAGCTCTTATTCTGGCACTTTTAGTTGATTCTCTTTTAGTTGATTCACTTTTAGTTGATTCTCATGGGAATCAGCAAGCAAAAGAAAAGGGAGGTCAAAGAGATGAGATTATAAGAGACGGAGGAAATGAAAGAAAAGGACGGCGTGGATGAGAAACTGGACTTTCAAAAATCATTGCAGTGTTTTCCTTTTCTCCCTAACTTGATAGACAAAGAAGGAGATGTGACTAAAATCTTTGGTGGCAGTGTTTCATCATTGTTCTTCAGTGTGGGCTTTTAATTTAAATCTAAATAGCAATTTGGCTTTAATGTAATTATTCATTTTCCCCAACATTTGAGTTTTCCCTTATTAATGATTAACGAAATGAACATATCTAAATACACTAACCTCTTCTATTAACTTCCCTATCACTGATTTTGCCTTTCTGCTGGATAACAAACCTCCAAAATGCCAACTGTGACATTAAATGAAAACAACAACAACACAAAAGTAAATGAAAAATAAAAACCCCAGCATATAATATGCTACTCACACTGATGATTTTGAAGTCTTGAAGGAAAAGCATGGAACATTGTCTACATCAGATCAACATTGTTTGCAGCTACATGCAATGGAAATGATAGCGGAGGGAGAATAGATAAGATATTGGAGGGGGGGGGGGGGAAGCAGCGGCTTCAGATGGCAGGTTTGGGGTGTCATGAGAAAGCATCAAATATTTATTAAATAGCTGTACCCACCACGCGTTGTGGCCAACCTTCCCTTCCTCTTCCTCTCCTCCTTTCTTTCTCTCCTTCCTTCCTTCCTTCCTTTTTTTTTCTTTTCTTCTCTGCTTCCTTCCTTCTCTTCCTCTACCCTTCCCTCCTTTTCTTTCCCTTCCTCTTTTCTCTCTTCTTCCTTCTCTATTTTTGGACTGCAATTCCCAGCAATCCTCCTGATTTATCTATCTATCTATCTATCTATCTATCTCTATCTAATCTATCTATCTGGAGAACTGCTGGGAGTTGCAGTCCAGGAATAGGAAATTGGAATTATGCAGGGATTGGGATGCTCTCAAAGAAATCCAAGGAGAAGAAAGCTTGCATCTTGGAAGCAGTGCATTTGGATCATCCTCCTCTCCTAAAGGGCCTGGTCTAGGGGATGCTGGAAGCTGTATTCTGGAAGAGAGTGTGGATATGCTATTGTGTGTTTTGTTTGCTGGGGGAGTTGTTTTTGCGTATGCACTGTAGCGTCTTTTTGATTTTGGGGCTTTTAAAGTCTCTTCCACTGGGTTTTTCAGTGTTTTTATGAGTGATGGTCACTTGTTGGATTGATAGGTGTATTGTGTCCAAATTTGGTGTCAATTCATCTAGTGGTTTTTGAGTCACATTAATCCCACAAACTAACATTACATTTTATTTATATAGATTGATAGCTGTATGTTCTTTGATTGCTAGGGATAAGGAGGAGGTGTTTATGAGATTTGCTCCCATAAGTGCCAAAATAATTTGGTTGGCCTTGGACACTGTACCTTGACTTGGATGAATAGGGGTGTTGTTTTCTGCTGTCTCTCAGAAAACAGCATTTCTTGAGTCATCCAAGTACTGTACTAACCCCTATATCTGCAGGGGATGTGTTTTAAGACCTCCCATTGCTATTTGAAACCATGAACTCTTTTCTGTCCATATTTGGGCCAGAAACATGCTATAGAATTGCACAACTGACAAATCAATTGTAGGATACTTGGACTGAGTTTAGAAGGATTTTACCTTTTTTTCCCTGTTCCTCCTCCTGAGTTAAATCAGTGCTTACTAAATGTACTTTGAGCTTCATTTGCCGCTACTGAAGTACGGTAGAGTCTTGCTTATCCAACATAAACAAGCAGGCAGAATGTTGGATAAGCAAAAATGTTGGATAATAAAGAGGGATTAAAGGTTTATTAAACGTCAAATTACGTTATGGTTTTACAAATGAAGCACCAAAACATCATGTTTTACGACAAATTGACAGAAAAAGCAGTTCAATGCATGGTAACATTGTGTAGTAATCACTGTATTTATTAATTTAGTACCAAAACATTGCAATGTATTGAAACAGCTGTGGATCCAGACAGGGGGCAAACTGCATTACATAATACAGAATGTTGGATGAGCGAAGGTTGGATAAGCGAGATTCTGTCTAAACTAGGTAGAGGGGAGAGAAACTAGGACATTTTAAACAAAGCAGAGAAAGTGGGACAGCAGAGGATTACCTGGGTGTTTTCCTACCACGTTGGGACAGTTAGGGGAAAAGATGTAGATACTGTGAGATCCTTAGAACTTGTCATCATAACAAGCATTTTTTGGTCCTTAGCACAATACTTTTTCAGAAGCTAACAGTATAGAAGTTGCAGAGGTGAGATATTTCAGACATATTCTGCATATTGCAACGCCCTGTATGTTGGCCTTCCGATGTCTACGACCCGAAAGCTCCATATTGTTCAGAATGTGGCAGCCAGGCTACTCACAAGAACACCCATGAAATGCCATATAACACCAGTGTTGCGGCATTTGCATTGGCTTCCAACTGATTACCGTGGTCTATATAAGATGCTAGTTCTGACCTTTAAAATTCTTTATGGCCAGGGTCCATCGTATCTTAGGGACCGTCTCTCATTCTCCCATCATCGGAGGTCGCAACGACCATCCCAACGTGACTTACTTTATATACCGAGTCCTAGAGAACTGCACTTGGAAAGGACCAGACGCAGAGCTTTTTCTATTTCTGCCCTGCCTTATGGAATTCCTTGCCGCCCTATATGAGAGCCATGCGTGACTTAGGGCCTTTTACCCTAGCACTTAAGACCTGGCTTTTTACTAGAGCTTTTGATCTTTGTTAATTTTATTAATATCTGTATGTATGTATTTTTATCTTTTACAATTTTAGCTAGTAAATCGCCTAGAGCATCTTGGATGGAGGGTGATTAATAAGTAATTAAATGATGATGATGATGATGATGATATTGGTTTGGTTTCTGTAAGTGATTGAGGTTGCAAATGGGAAGCAGAAGTATTATATACTCTCAGAGTTGGAAATAGCTATTTGCCTCCCTAGCTGTTTGGCATATAGACAAACAGGCAGGGAAGTATTAGTAAAACTTAAACATATGAAGTTGGGTTCTGAAGGATTTCACTTGCTTCACATTGTAAAACAACCTAAAATCATTCACCCTTCCCAAACTAAGATTGGATTTACCCATTGCAGTGCATTGCATGGTGCTCCATTTTTACTGGTATAGTGATCAGATTTTTTTTAAGTGTGCTGATTTTGGTATTTTGTCAGGAAATGTTCACGGAAATTGATATTTTGAAGGGCAGTGTGAGTAAAATTTGTATTGTAGGAAAAATAATGTTCAGCTCAGGGACATTTTTTGTGCCGTTTTTTTGCTCATCACCAGAAAATATTGCAAAGTGATGCAGAAATGAGTTAGAATGGGTGCGTGACTCAATACAGGCAGAACGAGTAAGCTTGATGTGCCAAAGTGGACTGCGGTAAGGTGAGAGAGCATTTTTGAAATTTCCTCATGTTAAAAACAGCAGCTTTTTTTGAAGGCTAGTCCAGATCATTTTCTGTTTTCTGTTATCCTTTAAATGTCAAAGAACATTAGGAAGACACAACCTGAAATAGTGTAAATCTTTTCCCAGGTTAAAAGAAGAAGGAACTTTACACATTTTAAACTTTAACTGGGGGGGGGGGGGAAGGTTGTGGTCCAATCCTCATGAAAGTGGTAGTATTTCCAAAGTATGTAGGTCACATTTGTTCTTTATACCTTATCCTGCTGTTCTGGCTGATATCAGCTGAATGTGTCGAGATGTTTTGGAACATGACTCAGATTGTTTTGTACGTGTTTCACTGAAGTGGAAATCACTGAGAGCTTGTAACATTTTTATGTGTCCAAGCAAACTGTTTTCTTTAACCTGGTTCTACCTCATTCAGGCCCTATGGTCACTTTGTGACTTGACAGCAACTTGTAATTAATTAGTGGCAAGTTGATCTTGACAAGGTTAATTTCACTCTTACAGGGGAGTTGGTGACAATGCTAGGCAGAAACTGTGTTCCAAAATGTTTATTCCATTTTTAGCAAATTTGTACTTATGATTTCTCATGTTTCTGGTCACGTGTCCTGATATTATACAGTAGCTGCCACGTGAGTTCCTAGAGGTGAGCCATACTCCTTAGGGGGAAAGTTTTACTGCCCCACCCTTTATTCCAAACCTGAAATAATCACAAAGAATTCTAGAAAAACAAGCCACTGAACCTGAATGCACAATACATTGTGACTATAAGCTACTGTAGTAATCCCATTGCATCTACTATTGCTGACAGTACAGTGATGCCTTGAGTGAAGAGTTTAATTCATTCTGTGACTGAGCTCTTAACTCAAATTGCTCTTATCTCAAAGTGAATTTGAAATGCTATTAATGTGTTCCAGCCCCCAAGAACTTCCCCCCATTTTTGTTACATGTTCTTAAATAAGAAAATGTACTTTATAAATAACAAATAATTTATAAATGAACATTCGCATGGAACAATAAAAAGAAATACCAACTTTAAAATGGTAGAAACCCAAGTTGTGACAAGGAAGCACAAAGCACAAAGAGCCAGAAGCATCCTTTTCTTCATACTGTACTCATTCCAGCCTCCTTCTCTCTCTTGCTCTCTCTCCCCATCTCTCTTCATGAAGCCAGGAATAAAAACCACACAAAATAAACTAAAAGCAGACAAGAGCAAAGTGGACAGCCATTCTCCGAAGCAGACAAGAGCACGAGGCAAGAAGGCTGCTCCCTTGAAGCCCTAAAGCCCTGTACTCTCTCGCTAGTTCTCCCTCTGGCACTTAACTGAAAATGCTGCTCTTACGTCAAAGCAAAACTCGGGCCAAGCAATAGTTCTTAATTCAAAATGCTCTTAAGATGGCACTCTCTTATGTTGAGGTTCCACCGTGTTACTGTTAGCCTTCCAGATATGCTGTGGTTAGGGGCACAAAATCTTCAAACAGGGTGTACTGCCAATTAATTCTTTTTAATCCGAGGGAACACTTTTCTAGCCATCTCTAGATCTTTTAGTATCACTCTATGGTTAACATCTGTAGGTTTAGTGGCCACAATAGAAAGTGAGACAAGAGAAGAAAAAAACCCATTTTGAACCACATAATGTTCCTACTCCACTGTTTAGCGAAGCCATTCTGTAAAAGTAATTAAATGTTATACCACCAAAAAAAACAAAGTTACTCCTTAATAAGGTACAATTGCAACATGACATCATTCCATCTTAATGGCTGGGAAATGAATTAGCTGCAAATAATTAGGCAGAGCTTAGTTACTTGCTCTGATCTTTCTTTCCTTCTCATTCTCATTTAAGACACAAACAGTTGTGATCAGCTGTCTCGAGGCAAACTGCCTCCTTAGCGTGTAATCCTCCTCTTTCTTTTACACTATAATAAGCTGCTTTAAACCTCCTTTAACCACCTGACCCTCCTTCGCTTGGATATATGCATCTCCATTCGTCTGCTGAGTCAGGCAATTTAGATTTCTTTGCTGTCGGAGGACGGTGCCAACCGTTGCTCAGACAACAATGACATAATATTTGCAGCATGAAGGCTCTCGGAGAAGAACTGGCCAGAGAGATTGCTGTCTCCAAACATCATTCAAATTTAATGGATACTTTTTATTATTTCTGGTGGTTTTGTTGTAAGCAGTCTCCTCTACACTGCACCCCATCCCACTTTTAAACAGCAGGATCACAGCTATTTGATTTGGTTAACTTGTATCGAAATGAGGCCCGCGGGATGCCACAAATTTTTATCAGGATTAGAGGTTGCCAGACAACGGGAAGGGGAGGGGGCCTGAGTTGGTCCGCTGTTGAGGATTTAACTGCAATTTGATGCCCCCCCCCCCCATGGAGAAGAGTGTTACTGTTACCTGCTAATATTGGCAGATTGGGCTGCTGTAAAAGACACACAACAGATGCAAGGGTTGGCCAACAGTATTGTTGGTAGAGCCAGAGCTCAGAGGATTGAAGGACTGACACTTACCCTATAAACTCTAAGTCTATATGTTTTAGGCAAAAAAAATCAACTCAAAAAACCAGGGTCGACTTATCCAGTGTGAGTACTGTACCTTAATTCTTATTTAAGGAGGATGTACAGGCAGTCTCCAAATTACGAATAAGATAGGTTCTGTAGTTGAATTTGTATGTAAGTTGGAACAGGGGCAGTCAAAAATATATATGTTTTAGATGTTTTAGATTTGGATAGCACAGGGAAGGGATAACACTCCTGTGGTGTTTGTTTTGCTGTCTGTGCCCCGGTTCAGAAGATTTCACTGCACTTTCCGTCCCTGTGATAATTGGATTTTGAAAAATTTGGAAACAAGGATTAGTTTCCCTTCCAAGGGGCCAATTTCTCTCACTTCCTGACTCTCTGCACCCCTTTTGTGCAGAGGAAAAGTTGTTTAACATCATAACCCTGTCCTTAAGGAGTTGATAGACTTAAGTTCAATAGTTAGGAAAACAACAGAAGGAGGAGAAGATGAAGAAATAGTGGAGTAGCACGGGATGCACAAATGCTGTCACTAGGTTCATTATTGTTGGCAGAGGCGGCCCTAGGTAATTTTCAACGGTAAGCAAACAGTATTTTGGCGCACCCCCAACCAATCACTGATATATATTTTCTGTTCGTCGTGGGAGTTCTGTGTGCCATATTTGGTTCAATTCCATCATTGGTGGTTCAGAATGCTCTTTGATTGTAGGTGAACTATACATCCCAGTAACTACAACTTGCATATGTCAAGGTCTATTTTCCCCAAGAGCGCCAAGAGCGCCCCTGGGCAAAATCAACTATACTGCAAAGGCTTACTTTGCATAATGGGTTGAGCCGCCCCTGGGGACCGTTGGGGCTTCAGCTCCCCCCCCGAAATTCTCATGGTGGTTGCGAAAAGGCCTTACTGGTGCATTATTTAAACTGTTATGTTTATTCATATCATGATCTGATCACCATACTCAATATATCCCATATGCATGGGGGTATTGGGGTAATGATAACAAAAGGTTTGCTAGGCTAGACCCTCTTTCACTCAGACTCAGCCCCCCCCCGAAATTCAGCCCCCCCCCCCGAAACGAAATCCTGGCTATGGGCCTGGTTGAGCCGCCCCTGATTGTTGGGAATGAAGTTTAAGTGGATCAGTGGGATACTTCAGAGGAAAGGTGCATTTTGAGGAAGGATCTAAAGGGAGAAGAGAGATACGTACATAATAGCAAGCCATGATATGTTCGATCTCTTGAGAATATTCTTAATATCATAAAAGCAACAACAGAAGGAAACAGTGACTAACTGGCACTTTAGAAATCATGGGGATTGTTGTTGTTGTTTAATATATGTGTGCTTTCTGACTTCTAGATCTCATTTGCTATTCCACTGGGTGATGTAATATTTATACTTTTATTTCTCTGCATGTGTTGACTGGCAGCAAGCTTTGCAAACTAGCTCCACTGAAAAGCATTCTGTTTGAACTATGAAGAAATGCTACCTTTTCTCTGCTGGTTAATATCACCAAAGCAAAATGGGTGTGCCCATGCAAATAATAATACACTTATATTCTGCTTTATATCCTTGGATTACAATATACAGATATGAGGCAAGCTTTCAATGCCTTTTACACACAGTGAACAACAACATACAACACAAAGACCTTCCCCTTTTTCCAACTCCAGCGTCTGGAGGCGATGTTCAACTCTGGCCATGGGGAGGTGCTCTTGTTCCATTTTTTCATACCGAGGAGGCTGTTGTCTATAGACATCTTCAATTGTGTTGCTGGCATGTCTGCATGGGGCGTCCATTTACCTTCCCATTGAGGTGGTACCTACTGATCTACTCGCATTGCATACTTTTGAACTGCTAGGTTGGCAGAAGCTAGGGTTGACAGTCGGGAACTCATTGTGACTCGCAGCTTTAAACAGCCAATGCTCCAGTCTGCAGATTTAGAACTTGCAGTTGTCAATTTACTAACAGACAGAGCTTGGAAAGAAATATTGTCTTGGATTATAATTTCGAGAATCCTTCATTTGGCATGGCCAAAAAAGTACTGCATTATTCCCAAGTTCTCTTATGCACAAGCACATATGAACCAGTCCTTTGTTATAGCATTTTCTAAGAACCTGCTCATGCATTATCTCTTCAATACCTAGCAATAGTCCTAATCATCGCAACATAAGAACTCATTATGTTTATCATCATTCAGTGTTACTGTGAACTTTGGGTTCAGGAGCTCACATAGCCTTCTATTGCTTCCTTTACAGCAGTGGTTTTACAACTTTGGTTTCCCAGATATTTCAGATCCCCCTACCATTTGTGACCACTGGGTGATGCTTCTGAAGTTAAAGTTCAAAACACCTGTAAGGTCAATGCTGGGGAACCATTGTACGGGTATAGCTATGAGGTGGAGTTAAGAAGCATTTGTTTTCATTTATCGTTAATCTTAATTTAGTGAGTTTGCAACACATAATGTTAACTATGGATTATTTAAACAAGTTTTTAACTTGGCTTGTTTCAAACCAAATATTGGTGAGGTCAATTACAGTTAGTTGGATTCAAACAACCCAACAATCTCTGCTTAAGCCAAAATACAAACAAAAGCTTCTGACTTCTTCCTTGCCGGAAATAATAGCAATTTCAATGAAGAAGGCTACTGAAAAAGCTTCTGTTGTTTCTTTGGGAGTTGCTTGATTTCTGTATATAATCTCCCAGTTTTACTCATTTTGTTTCTGCCTGTGAGCACACCCCTGAATATCAGCTGGACTACCATTCGGATATAGACACAAACACACGCACACAGAAATAGATCTTGGTGGCCTCTAAGATGCTTATGCATTCACATTAGTGTTGAAACCATTCTGGTGATACTACAGTGGTGAAACCAGTTCTTAAATAACTTCTGAAATCTTTCTGCCTTGAATAAATATTTCTGAGCATCCTAATCAAAGCTTTCCATCTGGGATCATTTTGTGCTAGATCGTAAAACCCTTAATTACCCAAATGAGACCTGAGTCACTCCTGTGAGCAAGTAATTCTACATTATGAGTACAAGGGGGTTGCTAAGCCATACGAGAACTCTCTATTATTTCACAATGTGATTTTGTTCCAGAGTTCTCAAACGTTTCTCATATTTGGTTCTCTTATTCAAACAATATATTAATTCAAAGCTCTACAAGTACTAATTTGAGTACCAAACCTGCCATTTTAACATTGCAAAAGGAATGGGAATCCTTTAGAGTGTGCTTTAGAAATCTGTTCTTTGATCATTATATTTTTGGGATTAAATTGTGGGGGAAAAGATGTTGAGTATCTTTTTCACATCTCATAAGAGAAATGCTGGTGTTATCTATACCTTGGAACCAAGAGGGGACAGTTGATCTGTATAGCCTGGTAAACCTTAACTAGAGTTCCAGTGACATTCTGCAGTTATTATGCTATAATTCCATATTCCTCAGCATTTCACAAGTGAAAACTCAATATGTGTCGCCAGTCAACATCAGGATGTAGTCTGAATGTGGCATCATAAGTTGTTTTTGGCATTCTGTACACTATTTTCATTTGATCCGTACTAGCCTGATCCATATTGGCTTTGGTTTTTAGGCAGGGTGTATTGATAAATCATCCATAAGAATTGACCTTTAAAATATCCCTGTGGAATAGTTTTGCCCTATAAAGAGCCCTTCATACCATACAATTATTGCACTTTAACTGCCGTGGTTGTATCATGTGGAATATTTTGGAATTGGGATCCAAGTCTAAACATGAAGTTTGTTTTTGTTTCATACACGTAACCTGAAGGTTATACAATATTTTTTAATAATTTTGTGCACAAAGCAAAGTTTGTGAACCATCAGGAAGTACCGGTGTCACTCTTTCAGCCAGTTTCGGATTTTGGAATTCTAGATGAAGGATACTCAGCCTGTACAAGGGACAGATCGCACCCTTTCAGCCTTATTATTATTATTATTATTATTATTATTATTATGTTTATTTATACTTTGCTTTATCTCTCCACAAGGAGACTCAATGTGGCTTACATTAAAAGCATTTCAGTATAATTTAAAATCTACAAATATATTAACATTAAAGCAGAATTAAATATCATGAGTATTTAAAAATAAGTTAAAATCAGTGCACATTCAAGCAAAAAAACCACAGGCACCCCTGATGTCATCTTTTAAAGTCTTTTTTGAAAGCCTCTCTGAATAAAAAGCCCCCTCTTACCAAATCATTCCTAGAAAACCTTGTGATTGGTTTGTCTTATAAATCAGAAAGGAACAGCAATAGCAGTACACGTTCAGACATCTGCATTTACTTGTTTCTGTGTAATGGAATAACAAACTATCTGTTCCCCATCCACAGATTTTACCTCTAAAGATCCAGCATTTGCAGCTGGCACCTGATAAGATTCTATATGTCTTATAGTATGTCTATCCATAAAACTTTATTAAAGGCCATCCTCAAATTCTGCTCAAAGGTTAAAATGGAGAAGTTGATTATCTCAGTAAGAAAAAACAAAACAAAATAGGGTGACCAGGGAAGGTTGGAAAGAATGGAAATGGTTTTAGTTTATTTCCATAGGTTTTGAAACCAAATCCCAAAGTGAGCGGAGGTTGTTTTTGAAGTATTGCAAAAGGCATTGTGATTAAATTACAGACTTGTATTTAAGAAGTATGCTCTGCAGAAGAATTTATTTGTACTTCCTTGTTGCCTGTAGGTGATTACGCAATGTTGATAGCCCGTTTAATGCCTGAGTTATCAAATAATCCCTAATAAGCAGCCACTCTTATATCTGCAGCATGTTTGGTCTTGTGCATTACAGTGAGTGCAAGTGATCTGTCACCTGTATTTTACTCATAATGAAGTTTAAAGTCCTTTAACAGAGTAGCAAAATTTAGTTCTGCTTGAGAAATACGTTCAAATGCTTGCTTTTGACCATTTTGGTTGAAAACGCCTCGCTGCCCTTGATAGGCTTTCCCACCTCTGTGCAAAACCAAATTAGCTTTGCTATCTCTTTATGTTCTTTTTAATGATCCAAATGTTTCATTTTAGGGTTTTTTAATTGCCTGACATTCAAATTCAAATTGTCACCCTTAGGTTTTGAGATGAAATGTGGGATGTTCTATGCCTCTGATGCTGCTGTCCTATTTTCAGCCAATGTGACTACAAGAATGTCCAAACAAAAATCTACAAAAGTACTCAGTGGTGCAGTTTCTTCTGTGTTGCTTGCTTTTGACAGCATTCAGATTTGGCAGCTGCACTAAACATACATCCATTCCTCTGCCCAGTATTTGAAATCCCATATTCTCAGCTCGAAATAGATTATAACAAGACTGCCCAATTTTCTTTCATTATTTCAGGTGAAAAAATATCTGGGATTTAGTAAGTGTTTGGAAAAGATAGCGGGAAGCATGATGAACAACATGATGCACTTGTGGGTGATGCATTAAGGGATGGCTATAGAGATTTCCTTAGATTGGAGTTTCTACTTTGTAGGTTTGCCTGCACTGTAGCATTTTTAAAAAACAACAGTGCTATAACCTACAACAAGGACTAGATCAGGAGTGTGGAGTCTTTGCCTTTCCAGATGTTTTAACCTATATCTCCTAGGAGGTCTCCCTGACATGATCAAGGCAAAAGATTTTTGGATCCAAAACATCTGAAGAAACCAATGTTCCTTATCTGTAGCTAGAAAATGAACTCCCACCTTAAAACTCTTCTTGTAAGAGATTATGGTATGCTCAGTGAAGAGCTTGAGGACATGGATCTTAATAATGACTGCAGTTATTATGCTACACTGTATATAAATTACAAGTCACACCTAGGTTGCTAAATAAAATCCAGATTATCTGTTTTGAACTGGATTATATGGCAGTCTAGACTCATATAGTCAAATTCAAAGCAGATAATCTAGATTATCTGATTTGATAATCTGGGTTATTATGACAGTGTAGATCCAGCCTGAGCTTGGTTCTTACTGTGCACAATTACAAGTGAATGTGTGTATTGATTAGTTTCCATATTTTCAGGACTTTTAATGAAAATTTTGTTCATACAGTGTTGTATTCTGTGCAAAAATGTGAGTTTGTGTGAATACAATATAATTTTTGGCACAGGCCCATATTTCCCATAAAATACAATGTTTCCAGGCAAATAAAACTTTTGCAAAACAAGCGCGCGCCCCCCCCAAATGTAAATAAATATATAGTTGGCCCTACCTATCTATGCACTTGGTATCCATGGATCCAGGCATCTATGGCTTGAAAATATCTCGGCTCCTCAAAAAGAAATTCCCCAAAAGCAAACTTTGGCTTTGTATTGTCGAAGGCTTTCATGGCTGGAATCACTAGGTTCTTGTAGGTTTTTTCGGGCTATAGGGCCATGTTCAAACTTTGTCTTTGCCATTTTATGTAAGGGACACCATATATATATATATATAGTCTTGGAACCAAACCTTAGCAAATACCAAGAACCTGTACTTTGGGTTGTGTTTGAAAATCACTCAATTTTTGAGATAAGCCCTGCTATGAGCACTGTTTCTCAGCCTGGTGCCATTTCAACTATAACTCCCAGTGTTCCAGACCACAAGTCATGTGGGCTGGGCTGAGAATTGAATCCCAAAACATCTGGAGGGCACAAAGCTGACAAAAGTCAGAATTTCCAGTATAGGGAGGGTCCTGTAGAGTTCTCACCCAGAGAGTGCCTTGCCAACTACAAACTCCAGGAATCTAAGCAGCTAAAGTGGAATTATAGTGCTATAATTCTGTAGTGCGAATGGGCCCCAAGTCAATTATTAGATTATGTTCTTGATTTACAGACATGGGATGTTTGAAATGCTTAGCAGTTGCTGGGTATATATAGTGCCAAGGGTTATAATGGGGAAAATAATTATGTAAAGTGATGGAGTTTGTATAGCAATTGTGGATGATTTTTGTTCCTCTGCTGCTCGGTTTATGAGCTTTTACAGCCAGTAACTCAACCTGTTTTCAGACCTTTATCAGGAGCCATGAGGGTTAGAGGCTTACTTTCGTAAAGAAGAAAGAAAGAAAGAAAACCGAGATTCTCAGCATGTCAAATGGCAGCCAAAATAACAAAGTTGTTAGCTTAAAACAGCAACCTTGTAAGACACTGGGAATGCACACAGCCTTGATTGTAGTTCAGCCATTTCGCAGCATATTTGGAACAATGAAAGAGCTTGAAACGCTATAATACCAGAGGGAAACGGTAGTTCTCATAACTACAGATAATTATCAAATTTTTTAGCACTGTAATCTTCAGGCTAAATAGGCAATTAGACAAAATAATTATTTGCCTACATACAAGATGGCTGTTAGGACTTTAGTACCTGGAATGTTTCAGCTGTTGCCAATCTGAAATGTTATTTTTCTTTGTATTATCGCAAGGTGGCTAATTTTTTTTAAAGAATTCAATTACTTCCCACAATTCTAGAAATTGATTAAAGCTCACAAACTCTTAGAAACCCACAGTTCTCATTTGGCATTGATGGTACTCAGCAGAACTAATGTGTTGAGGGAAAAGCAAAGCTCAGAAAAATCACTTTCTAGCTGGAGGATTCTGGTAGTTGTAGTGCTTTTTTTTTTTAAGCTGTTTAAAAAGCTTCTCTTCTATGAAAGGCTAGTACTTGATCTTGATCGCATGTTCGTAATGCAAAGATGCATACTTGGCATAGGTGGGAGTGTACCCTTAAACATGCAAGTCACTTTTTAAAGGAGGAAAACCATCTTACACCAAAGTGGTTCAGCTGGATTCTTTCCATAGCCTCGTAGAGACTCCATCCATCACATTCTGCTGTTGCTCACACATGAAGCTAGTAGTTAACACACATTGTGGGAGTCAACCCTGCTCTCTCCGAAATCTGGAGACGGCGATTGATTATGTTATTAAGTGTTATGCATTAAGCACCGACCACAGTTTCTCACTGTCATTTAAACACAAAAACACATACAATACATGTTCCTGTTAAGAAATTAAGAAAGAAATCCTCATGTGTAAGTCTAGACATTTTAATTTTAAAAAAAATCAGTACCAAAAACCTGGGTCAACTCATTCATGGATCAATGTGAGTACTGTATCTTAAACCAAAAGGAAAGAGCTTAGTCCTTTCTCTGGGGAACCTTAAAAAAAACCCTGATCCCCTCTACTGACCACATCCTGGTGGCATTTCTGACCTTTTAAAAATGCCTATTTTTGGAATATTGCAGTGGCTGCCAGGGTTGGCTGGACCCACAAGGTGGAATTGGTTCTTTCATAGAATCATAGAATTCGAAGAGACCTCATGGGCCATCCAGTCCAACCCCCTGCCAAGAAGCAGGAAAATTGCATTCAAAGCACCCCCGACAGATGGCCATCCAGCCTCTGTTTAAAAGCTTCCAAAGATGGAGCCTCTACCACACTCTGAACAGCTCTCACGGTCAGGAAGTTCTTCCTAATGTTCACATGGAATCTCCTTTCTTGTAGTTTGAAGCCATTGTTCCGTGTCCTAGTCTCCAGGGCAGCAGAAAACAAGTTCGCTCCCTCCTCCCCATGACTTTCTCTCACATATTTATACATGGCTCTCAGCCTTCTCTTCTTCAGGCTAAACATACCTCTCTCTATAGAAGGTCCCTCCAATTATCAATGGGTCAGAATACAATCCATTATTTTGGTCTGAAAACCTGTCTGATTAGGCATCCCTGCATGTAAATCTCAGACAAGACTTTATATTTCCAGTCTAGATTAGGCACCCCTGCATGTAAATCTCAGGCAAGATTGGTATTTTTGTAATGAGGAGGGACTACTTGAGTTTGAGGGTCCTCACACGTGAAGGCTATTATGGAGGTATATGTTGACAAATGCCATACCCAGTTCTATATGAATGTACTCATGACACCTTTAACAATTTTGCCCAAATCTGTACATAATGTTTAAACTGTTGTATTACTTTCTATTCATTGTTAAATTGTTTGCTATGCTTTTAGATATTGCAAATGTTCCTAGTGTTTTGGATGGTTACATTGTATTAAACTGATATTGCCTGTGTGCCTTCCTTACAGATGTTATTGTGTGCTTTCAAGTTGCTACTGATTTATGGCATACCTAGGGTGCATACTCTCACCCAACCTTTTTGACTTGTATGCAGAACACATCATACGATGTGCAGGGCTGGATGAATGCAAAGCTGGGGTGAAAATTGCTGGAAGAAACATTAACAACTTCAAGATATGCAGATGACACCACTCTGATGGCCGAAAGGAGGAGCTGAGGAGCCGTCTAATCAAGGTGAAAGAAGAAAGCGCAAAAGCTGGGTTGCAGCTAAACATAAAAAAAACCAAGATTATGGCAACAAAAATGATTGACAACTGGAAAATAGAGGGAGAAAATGTGGAGGCCGTAACAGACTTTGTATTTCTAGGCGCAAAGATTACTGCAGATGCAGACTGTGGCCAGGAAATCAGAAGACGCTTACTTCTTGGGAGGAGAGCAATGTCCAGTCTTGATAAATAGTAAAGAGTAGAGACATCAGACTGGCAACAAAGATCCGCCTAGTCAAAGCCATGGTATTCCCTGTAGTAACCTACGGATGTGAGAGCTGGACCTTAGGGAAGGCTGAGCGAAGGAAGATCGATGCTTTTGAGCTGTGGTGTTGGAGGAAAGTTCTGAGAGTGCCTTGGACTGCGAGAAGATCCAACCAGTCCATCCTCCAGGAAATAAAGCCCAACTGCTCATTGGAGGGAAGGATACTAAAGACAAAGTTGAAGTACTTTGGCCACACGATGAGGAGACAGCAAAGCCTAGAGAAGACAATTATGCTGGGGAAAGTGGAAGGAAAAAGGAAGAGGGGCCGACCAAGGGCAAGATGGATGGATGGCATCCTTGAAGTGACTGGACTGACCTTGAAGGAGCTGGGGGTGGTGACGGCCGACAGGGAGCTCTGGCGTGGACTGGTCCATGAGGTCACGAAGAGTCGGAGACAACTGAACGACTGCACCTATTATGGGTATTATTGGCAAGGTTCCTTCTGAGGAGCTTTTTCCTTTATCCACCTCTGAGTCTGAGAAATTGATTTACCCCAAAACACCCTATGGACTTCTATGGATGAACAGGAACTTGAACCCTAGTCTCCAGAATCATAGTCTAATATCAAATCACTGCCCCAGTGGTTCTCAACCTGGGATCCATGTCATCACAGGGGGGTCTGCGAAGGATTGAAGAAATGTTATGATTTTTAATTGTTAACTAGTACACTATGTAACAAAATTTGAAATATTTTCTGTTTCTGGTTTGAAAGTGATATTTCTGTTTAATTGTGTGGTATTTACATTTAAAATAGTTGGTATACTCCAGAAACTTCATTTTTGAGTGTACAACAAATTGTGTTGAATTAGTTGAGACTTGATTAGTATCCATTGAACAACTATAACAAAATGTGCGGCAGGATATTCTAAAAAGAAAAACCCAAAGTTTTTGCAGTTTAATCTATTTTTTCATGTTTTATGATAGAACCAATTAGGAAATGACATTCATAACAAAAATCGTGTTACATAGTGTTATAAGTGTTCATACTATTATTTCAAATGTGTGTGGAATCATTGCAACCAAAATATTATATTAGAAATGTGTGCATTAACACACAACTATATCTCTTCTCTCTAAATTTGAAGAACCGTCATGAGAAAATTGAAATAATTATTTGAGGCGGTCTAGTGCTTTAAATCTTGAGTTAAGTCTTGAGGGTCTGCAGTCACAAAAGGCATTTAAAAGAGGGTTTGTGGAGAAGAAAAGGATGAGAACCACTGCACTACACCATGCTGGCTTAGTTTACCTTTATATTTCCAGTCTTACAGGTTGAGATACGAATGTTTCCATAAATAAAATAAAAAGAGCAATTTGTACGTATCAACTCAGAAGAACCTCTTCTCAATTCTGTAACGCTGATTATTAGCTACATGTCTTTGGGATAGCAGCCTTAGAAACAAAATACAATTGGATCACATTCTTCCTTCACAGTGGAGTCGTGGCCTTGTCCTGACGTCTGCCACATTTAATCTTCACAACAGTCCTTTTAGATGGGAAGTGACTAAGGAAAGATTTGAACCCTGGTCTCCCAAATCAAGAAAGCAAGCCTGTTTATGTACCCAATTTCTAATAAACATGTAGACTTATTTTGGATGAAATCCAAATACATGGACACTTTGATCTTGGGTTTAAAAGTGAAAAAGATGAGAAAGAAAAACCAGTATTTCAATGCAATCTTTTTAAAAACTCTGAATTTCGACACTACCGTGTTTAAAAGTGTAAGCATAACTCAGCCTTGTGACATTTATTGTCCATCTCGTTCTTTAAAAAAATGTTCTAGGTTCTAAAATTAACTTGGCAAATAAAAATGCGGCACCATACATCTACCAAAGTCAACCTTCACTTACTGATTGATGAGCCCATTTGACAAGTCGTTTTTCTACAGACCTCATTGATGCACTCTGTTGCAACAGGGATTTCTAGATTCAGACAGATTAGCACAAAGACAAATGTTGCAATCTTTTTCGCTTGAGCAAAGTTTTCTGAAGTTACATATCTGAATTTCAGAAAACAAGGATTGAGAATGGCAAATCTATGTCTATTATAATTTGCAAGGTCTGCTGCCCCTTTTGCAGTTTTAATTTAAAGGACTGGTTTAGGAAAACGGTTACTTGTAATTTGAACCGAGTTTTCCCCAGGCCACAGTATTGACTTAAAAAAATGAGAAATCCCAGGTTTACCAAATCTCAGAGCAGGGGTCCACAAACTTTTTAAACAGAGGGCCAGGTCACAGTTCTCAAACTGTTGGAGGGCCGGATTATAATTTGAAAAAAACATGAATGAATTCCTATGCATACCACATCTCTTATTTGTAGTGCAAAAATCACTTAAAACAACACAATAATTAAAATGAAGAATAATTTAACAAATATAAACTTATTAGTATCTCAATGGGAAGTGTGGACCTGCTTTTGGCTCATGAGATAGGATTGTTGCCGTTGTTGTTGTGTGCTTTCAAGTCGTTTCAGACTTAGGTTGACCCTAAGCAAGGGCCGGGTAAATGACCTTGGAGGGCCGCATCCGGCCCCCGGGACTTAGTTTGAGGACCCCTGTCTCAGAGCATATGCATGGGCTGAGGTCTTAGGGAACTTCTGTGCTTCTGTGGGTCTCCAGATGGGGAGACAAAACCCAAGGAGGGGCTTGGGACCAAAAGAGGAAGAAACTAGAAGTGTACGAAATGGCAGAAATCTGTTCTGTTTTCATTTTGAATTTTGAGTTATATGTGTGGAGAGGATACTTAGTAACACCCTTTTAAAAATATATATATTTTTATTGAGAATAGAAGTGACTGGCTCCCAATTGGGTATTGTGGTTTGTATAAGATGCTGGTCCTGACCTTTAAAACTTTATATGGCCAGGGTCCATTGTATCTTAGAGACCATCATTGGAGGTCGCCACGAGCATCCCAACGCAATTTGCTCTATATACCGGGTCTTAGGGAAATGCACTTGGAAAGCACCAGACGCAGGGCCTTTTCTATTTCTGCCCCTGCCTTATGGAATTCCTTGCCTCCCTATTTGAGAGCCATGTGTGACTTAGGGCATTTTATCCTAGCACTTAAGACCTGGCTTTTTACTAGAGCATTTGACCCATGTTAATTTTAATATTTATATGTATGTGTTTTATCCTGTATAATTTCTGCTATGTAAATCGCCTGGAGCATCTCGGATGGAGGGCGATTAATAAGTAATTAAAAATGATGATGATGATGAGCTCCCTAAAGATAGGAGGAACTTAAAAAAAGAAAAGGGTAGTGATAGAAGTATTTTTTCCCCTTGTTACATAAAAAGAGTGAGAACAATATGAGAATAGGAAAGATATGAAATTTAGGAAATTTACAAGATAGTTAAGCCAATTGTAAAAGAAAATTAAAAAATAAAAAGAAAGAAAAAATTAAAAAAGAGAGAAGAAAGAACTTCCAGGTTGCCTCAGGATGTGGATTCCTTTTATTTTACTCATTCTTGTTTGTTTTCGTTGATGGATTCTTAGAGATTGCTCCATCGAGTTTCGCTTATGTTTTGATAACATAGCTTCCTATGTTTTCCTCTTTTATAAATTCTATAACTTTTCTCCAGTCGGTTCTGTGGGGATTGATTAAAAAAATTTGGGTGAGTATGTACATATTCATAGTCCATATTCACAAATTAGTGTTTGCAAGGCTTGCTAAACAGGCAGATTTTTCTTTTTATGAAATACAGCTGAAGCATCTTCTGTAGAGTCCATTGTAAACACGGCACATCAGTTTCATGTAAATGTCTAAAACAGCCATTAGGTGACATTCAGAAAACTTTTATTGCTGCCACATTTTTGGGACCCTGATATCAAACTAAAGGGACCGCATTTGGGGTCGGGACCCATGGTTTAAGAAGCAGTGCTGCAGATAAACCCAGATAGGATGTGATCTCCTGGGTGCGTTCTTATGCCATCAAAACGTGTTTTCATTTTTTCCCATACCTTCCCAGGGTCATCTTACTTGGTTAATTAGATTTGGCCCAAATTGTGAGGCCAGTATTTTTCTGCCTGGTTCAACAATCTCTTGACTCAGAAGAATTTCTGCACTGGCACTCATTCCTTGCCCACCACTATGACATCACAAAGGCCCACATCCAATGATATTGCAAGGGCCCACCTCCTGTAGTGTTACAAGGATGCATACAAATCTCACAGAATGGGTTGAACCTACAGCTACTTCCTAGGTAACCTTAGAGTTGGGTAATACCTTTATTGGGACCATTAAAATAACGTCAGTGTGTTGCAAACCTTCAGGTTTTGCAAAAATATATATCAGATGACTCCAATGCTTTGATATCTGTACTGATTTTTGGATGTTTGTTACCTGCCCCATCCCAATTTTTATAACAACCAGCCTAACAAAGAGTTCTGGAGAATCCAAAAGCTTGCCCAACTTCTGTTCCATTATTGCAAATACTGTTTTCTTTGTATTGTCGAAGGCTTTCATGGCTGGAATCACTGGGATATTGTAGGTTTTTTTGGGCTATTTATTTATTTATTTATTTATTTATTTATTTACTTCGCTTATATACCGCAATTCTCAGCCTAATGGCGACTCATTGCGGTGTACAACATAGAAAAACAGGTGCAAAATACAACATACAAAAAATAATCCACAGTACATCATTATCAAAACATCTCATCAAAAACATCAATATAACTACAAGCCATTCCGAGTCGTCTCATCGTCAAGTTCACAATCCAATATCATTTCCGTTGTTCCATTCCTATGGTCGAGTTACCCGTCATTGCACTACTATTCAAATGCCTTCTCAAACAACCAGGTCTTTAACTTCCTGCGGAATATCAACAGGGAGGGGGCTAGCCTGATGTCTACGGGAAGGGTGTTCCACAGCCGAGGAGCCACCACCGAGAAGGCCCTATCTCTCGTCCCCGCCAGCCGTGCCTGTGACGCAGGCGGGATCGAGAGCAGGGCCTCCCCGGAAGATCTCAAAGTCCTGGTGGGTTCATAGGCAGAGATGCGGTCAGATAGATAGCTTGGGCCGGAACCGTTTATGGCCATGGTCTAGAGGCCGTGTCACCTGCATCTATGGCAAGCATCCTCAGAGGTAGTGAGGTCTGTTGGAACTAGGAAAACTGGTTTATATGTCTGTGGAATGACCAGGGTGAGACAAAGAACTCTTGTCTGCTGGAGCTAGGTGTGAATGCTTCAACTGACCACCTTGATTAGCATTTGATGGCCTGGCAGTTGTTTGGTGTGGCTTGTTAGTGCCTGGGGCAATCTTTTGTTGAGAGGTGATTAGATGTCCCTGATTGTTTCCTCTCTGTTGTTTTGCTGTTGTAATTTTAGAGTTTGTTTTTAATACTGGTAGCCAGATTTTGTTCATTTTCTTGGTTTCCTCCTTTCTGTTGAAATTGTCCACATGCTTGTGGATTTCTTTCCTCAGGCTTTTAACTAAAACATAGCTATTGTTGCAGGATCATCATTTTTTTCCCTCTGGTTTAAAATACTGCTGAATTTTTACTGTTCTGGATTTGCACCGACTGCAATATTATTAAATCAGAATATGTTATGTTTTCATTTTCATGTGGTATTAGATTGTAGTCATTGTATGGGAAGAAACAACATAAAATCTACTCTCTTCACTAGCTGTTTTGCTTTTATATGCCACTGGATAAATGGCAATCCAAATGGCAGGCATTCTGTACTTTCTTTGCAGAAGAATCAAAAACTCTGCACATACTCAGGTGTTCCTGTGCATTTAATTTCATGTTACAAGGCTGGGATGCTCTGGTATTAAAATTGCTTCCTAGGCTGGATTCCCCAGGCTCCATCCTGTCTTATGGAGAACTTTAGGAGAAAGATTGCATAAAGATGCAAATATATTACGATATTTCTTCCCATGGTGTAGAATGCATGGTTTTGCCTGCTATATATGCAAACACTATGTGTATAATGTTGCTAAAATTAGATACGTCCAAATCTCATTGACTTTAGTGGGAGGCTTTAGGGGCTAACCATGCGTTCAGTCTCTTCCATTGAAACATTTCGGTTGCATCATGCCCTTTTATTGACATTTACAGAGCCTTAAAAATTGGACTACTTAAACCTGAAAGGCAATATGACCAAAGGCTGATTGTGGGGTTTTGAGAGTTGCCCCGAAATAAAGCTCTGTTAATGTTATCCTGTGTTGATAGAATAGATAGATAAATAGATCGATTAGTTTGAAGAGATCTTTGCTCTGATCCTGATGGAAATAGTGATATTTATAGAGAAGCCTGATTGTGTAGCAGATTATTGCTGTGTGTCAGACGAGCTACAATATGCCACATTTATAGTTGTTTGATAACATTGCCCTGGCAGATGTTTCAAGGTGCCTTATAAACTAGAAAGTCCACACACAAAACAAATTAAAATTCACAATAAAATCAGCCATGTGGAAGACCATAAAGGCAAAAGACAGACCCCTGCCCCAAGGAGAGTACCCTCTGACATCATTTTCTAAAGGAGAGAAGGAGTTGTGTTAGTCTTCTGCAGTACAAATAACTAAGAGCCCTGTAAGTAATGGAAAGACCAGCAATTTGATTATAGTGCAAGCATCGCCAAATGAATTAAATAGATTTTGTAGGGATGTACACCTTCATACATTTAGTTCTCTCAGGCAAGAATGTATACTTTTGGGTTACTGTAGGTTTTTTGAGCTATATAGAATCATAGAATCAAAGAGTTGGAAGAGACCTCATGGGCCATCCTGTCCAACCCCCTGCCAAGAAGCAGGAATATTGCATTCAAATCACCCCTGACAGATGGCCATCCAGCCTCTGTTTAAAAGCTTCCAAAGAAGGAGCCTCCACCACACATGGCCATGTTCTAGAGGCATTCTCTCCTGACGTTTCGCCTGCATCTATGGCAAGCATCCTCAGAGGCAGTGAGGTCTCTTGGAACTAGGAAAATGGGTTTCTATATCTGTGGAACAACCAGGGTAGGACAAAAATCTCTTGTCTGCTGGAGCTAGGTGTGAATGTTTCAGCTGACCACCTTGATTAGCATTTGATAGCCTGGCAGTGTCTGGGGCAATCTTTTGTTGAGAGGTGATTTGATGTCCCTGATTGTTTACTCTCTGTTGTTTTGCTGTTGTAATTTTAGCGTTTTTTTAATACTGGTAGCCAGATTTTGTTCATTTTCATGGTTTCCTCCTTTCTGTTGAAATTGTCCACATGCTTGTGGATTTCAATGGCTTCTCTGTGTAGTCTGACATGGTGGTTGTGAGAGTGGTCCAGCACTTTTGTGTTCTCAAATAATATGCTGTGTCCAGGTTGGTTCATCAGGTGCTCTGCTATGGCTGACTTCTCTGGTTGAAGTCTGCAGTGCCTTTCATGTTCCTTGATTCGTGTTTGGGCAATGCTGCATTTGGTGGTCCCTATGTAGACTTGTCCACAGCTGCATGGTATACGGTAGACTCCTGCAGAGGTGAGAGGATCCCTCTTGTCCTTTGCTGAACATAGCATTTGTTGGATTTTCTTGGTGGGTCTGTAGATGGTTTGTATGTTGTGTTTCCTCATCAGCTTCCCTATGCGGTCAGTGGTTCCCTTGATGTATGGCAGGAACACTTTTCCTCTGGGTGGATCTTCATCTTTACTCTCGTGGCTTGTTCTTGGTCTTGCAGCTCTTCTGATGTCTGAGGTGGCGTATCCATTGGCCTGGAGAGCCCAGTTGAGGTGGTTCAGTTCATCTTGGAGGAGGTGGGGTTCGCAGATTCTTTTTGCACGGTCTGCCAAGGCTTTAATGGTGCTTCTTTTTTGACTTGGGTGATGGTTGGAGTTTTTATGTAGATATCTATCTGTGTGTGTGGGTTTTCTGTAATGTGTGTGACCCAATTGTTGATCTGGTTTGCGGATGACTAGGACATCTAGAAAAGGCAGTCTTCCTTCATTTTCTTTTTCCATGGTGAATTGGATGTTTGGGTGGATGCTGTTAAGATGGTCCAGGAACCTGTTGAGTTCTTCTTCTCCATGGCTCCATATGGTGAAAGTGTCATCCACATATCTGAACCATAGAGTGGGTTTTCTTGTTGCTGTTTCCAGGGCTTGTTTTTCAAAGTGTCCCATGTAGAAATTAGCTATGACCGGGCTGAAAGGGCTCCCCATTGCTACTCCATCTTTCTGTTTGTAGAATTCATTGTCCTACTGAAAGTAGCTGGTGGTGAGGCAATGGTGAAACAGAGCTGTGATGTCTTCTGGGAACTTCTTGTTGATGAGTGCCATGGTGTCTGCTACCGGGACCATGGTAAATAGAGACACCACATCGAAGCTGATCAGTTTGTCGTTGGTATTTAGCTTGAGATTGCTGTTTTTTTCTATGAAGTGAGCTGAGTCCTTGATGTAGATATATAAACCACAGATATATAAACCTATTTTCCTAGTTCCAACAGACCTCACTACCTCTGACGATATTTGCCATAGATGCAGGCGAAACGTCAGGAGAGAATGCCTCTAGAACATGGCCATATAGCCCGAAAAAACCTAGAACAACCCAGCGATTCCGGCCATGAAAGCCTTCGACAATACAATGTATACTTTTTCTATTTTTCTGCCCAGCATGGGAAAATCATTGAAAATTGCATGCTTTTTGAAGACTATTTGCAGTTTGGAACAATTCCATAAAACAAACAACAGCCATGTGTCACACAAGAAATGTTTCCTATATATATAAAACAGCGTTTTCTGCACAGAAATGTTATATATTTTTTCTGCAGAGCAAATCATGAACTTCAAAGATTCTTGCCTAAAGATACTTCTGAGGTTTGTTTGTTTTTTTTTTTTAACGTTCAAGAATACTCCTTTTCAACCATTAAAAAAATCTTTTGGAATATTTTGTAGTCCGCAAACATAGGTTGTTTTTCTTCTGAATTGGGAAAGTCTGGGGAGACACCAAAGGAAAGAGGAGGGATGAATACATCAGCACAAACTTTGTACTTTTCTGTAGTATCTGATATTTTAAAGCCTCTGCATTTTGCTAGATCTTCCTCCTCCCGGACCAAAAATCATTAATGTCTTATGAAATACGTTTGGCAGGGAGCGCATGTTGAGTTAGTGTGGAGAAGGGAAATAGATCCTTTCTTAGCCATGCAGAGTTTATAGTCTCTGTGCGCACCTTCTATGCCTGGCAGTCTGGGTTTAAAGGTTGTATTCTCAATAACAGGATTATTCATTGGTGATGTAGTAATGATTGTACTCATCGTCAGGTTATTAAATTGTTTGCTTTGCTCGCGTTGAATGCCAACCCAAAGTTAGTCATAGCAATTCTTGGAAAGGATGTGAACAAACTGGTAATGGAAGTAATAATCATTTTGGTCATAACAGCTTCTTTGGAAACAGCACTGCTGCCACACTCACATCTGATCTTGCAGTGTTATGCGAAGTAGCTGCTTATCAGATTCCTTGGATTGCTGAGCGCTTTTGGGGGCAGGGAGGCAGAAGGTGATACTTAAACATTACTTGAGACCAGACAGATAATATTCTGTAGGCCCTTGAGATAAAGCTGTGTTTGGTTTTATAGAATCTTAGGCTGCACTTCATTTATTATAGAATTAGGATGTACTGTCCATTCATCCAGGGCATTGTCTGCAGTGCCTGGAATCCAGGGAGATATTTTAGTTATTGTTCCTGCTGCTTCCCTCTCCCTTTGTATCTTGAGCGAGACCTGGTCATTTCATCATATAATATGTAGCCAATTGACCTGGTTAAATATTGATTGAATAATGGTGAGTTCTTTAAAACAGCAGTGTATAAGAACAGCGGCAGAGTAGACAGAGAGAGACTGATGCTAATTGCCAAACAGCGAGTTAGTTAATCATTGGCTTTCGTACGGTGCTTTTTGAGTGTTCAAAGCATTTATTTTTTTCGGTCATTTCTATCCTGTCCTTTTCACCTCCAAAGAGGGACTCAGGACAGCTTGCAGCAAGCAGTCATTAGATGCCAAAAAACAACACATTAAAACACAGAGTTACAATTAACACAATTACAGCAATTATAAGCATTCAATTAAAACAGGTCGCCACTTCAAAACATAATCCAAATCAGTCCATTGCGATTCACTAAAACATTATTTTCCCAGTTAATCCATTTATTGCACAAACACTTGATCCCAAAGCCAGGATTTGAGATTTTTTCAAAAGATCAGGAGGGAGAGGGGTATATCTAATATCATTGGGGGGAGAGTTCCACAGCCAAGGGGCCACCACGGAGGAGGCCCTGCCTCTCATCCCCACCAGTCACAACTGCGAAGGAGGTGAGACTGAGAGCAGGGCCTCCCCAGATGATTTTAACATCCTTGGCGGTTAGAGGGAGATAAGTTCGAACAGATAAACTAGGTCAGAACCGTTTAGGGCCGTGATGGTGAACCTATGACACGTGTGTCAGCACTGACACACGTGGCTATTTTTGATGACACATAGACACATGCAGCCGCATATAGAAAAGTACACCTTATAAGAGCCAATCTAATTCCATCCTTAAATTTGTAAAAGGTTCTACAAATTTAACATCTTCACATTTGAGCATTGTTCACTCCATAACTCAGCATGGAATATATATTTTTCTTATTTAAACTATAAATATTGCAAAATTATGGTGTGTTTTTTTCTCTCAAAGTGACACCCCACCCAAGTTATGCTCAGGTTTTTGGGGAATTTTGACACACCAAGCTCGAAAGGTTGCCCATCACTGGTTTAGGGCTTTATAGGCTAAAACCAGTAGTTTGAATTGTGTTCGGAAGCTAATAGGCAGCCAGTGGAGCTGGATTAACAGAGGAGTTGTGTGCTCCCTGTACCCTGCCCCAGTGAGCAGCCTGGCTGCCGCACCTTGAACTAGCTGGAGCTTCCAAGCAATCTTCAGAGGCTACCCCACATAGAGTGTGTTGCAGTAATCTATTTGGGATGTACCAAGAGCGTGGACCATTGTGGCCAAGTCAGACCTATCAATACAAGGGTGCAGCTGGTGCACAAGCTTTGATTGTGCAAAAGCTCCCCTGGCCGCCACTGAAACCTGAGGTTGCAGGCTCAGCAATGAGTCCAGGAGAGCTCCCAGGCTGCGAACCTGCGTCTTCAGGGGGAGTGTAACCCCATCAAGCACAGGTTGTAACCAGGGGCGGCTCAACCATTACGCAAAGTAAGCATTTGCAGTATAGTTGATTTTGCCCAGGGGTGCTCTTGAGGCAAAATAGACCTTGACATATGCGAGTTGTAGTGTATAGTTCACCTAAAATCAAAGAGTATTCTGAACTCCACCAATGATGGAATTGAACCAAATATGGCACACAGAACTCCCACAACAAACAGAAAATATATATCAGTGATGGGGGGGGGGGCAAAATACTGTTTGCTTACAGTTGAAAATTACCTAGGGCCGCCTCTGGTTGTAACCCTATATCCTGTTCGGCCTCATGTGTGCATAGAGCTGGATTCAGATTCAATTGAACTTGGGAACTGGCGGGAGTCAAGTATCTTTGATTTCAGTGGACCTAAGCAATAGGGCTGGGCGGTTTCGTTCGTTAATTTCGTAATTCGTTATTGATTCGTATTTAAATTAGCTTACGATCCGATATTGAGCCATGCAGGAGCAACTAAAAATCGAAACGAATTTTTCAATTTATTTTGTAATTGTTTCGTAATTGGTTCGAAATCGTTTCGAAATCATTTTCGAAATTGTTTCGTTATTACTTCCGTATGTCTGGTGCAAGTTTTATAGTTGTTGTTTGTTTTATCAGTGAAAAAAATAAATTATCACACCAACAGTCAACAACAGAGGGAGAGGGAAGCTTCAGAAGTTCCCCCTGTCCCATTTGGAGGTTTTTTTAGCGTATTGCGCAATCGCGTCCGCCATTAACGAATCAATTCGAAATTTACGAAATTTCGTAAATAACGAATTTTTTTAAAGAAAAATTCGGAATTCTTTTAAAAACAAAACGCAATGGACCCCCTAAAAACGAAACGAGTTTAGAAACAAATTTTTCTGTTGTTACCCAGCCCTACTAAGCAAGACTAAATCTGGACTCGAAAAAATATCAAAATTAATAGTAACGAGGATCCTATGGTATAGATCAGGGTTATCCTAATTAAAAAGGGATGTGGGGTGAAACTGGGGCAACCATGATGTGTTTGGTCAATGGATCTATGAAACAGATGAGATTTGAATCAGGGATAGACTTCAGAAAAATAGAGTCTGGATTTAAGGGGGATGATAGACAGGCTCAAGTGTCCCCCCACTTCTTCAACTAGGCACAATGATCTGAGAAGATTGGTCCTCCTATACTGTGTCATTGAACCTTCTCAGGAAAGAGCAATCTGAAGTGTACATGATGAAAGATTAAAACAGCGATTGTCATTCAACCCTGCCAGGAATCATAAAGACTGCCTGCAATCTATTCTATTCACGTTTACTTGTGAGCGAGCCGCAGTGAACACATGGAGGGCACTTATGAGTACACGTTGTACTTGTAAGTGCCTTCACATTTAAGGATCTTTCAATGATAAAGGATGGGGAAAATAATGTGCATGTTTTTGCCAGCGGGGCTGGGGGGAATTCATAACATCCTGCCTGCCAATGTTAATCCCTCCTTGCTACAAATAGTATCCAGGGACCCAGGTCAGAAACCAAACTCCCATAGCCTTCCCTACTAGTTGTGTAGCTCCCACTGCAATGTACTTTGCAGCATTGGCAGAATACCAACATTAGTTACAGATAATGAGTACACTGGCATTTTTTTCCTGTTTCGGTTGAAGTTTACAAAAGATTCCAGTCCAACCCACAACCAGACCCAAATACCCCTCTTTTGTTTTTGACCAAATATTTGACATTGCTTTAGTCTAGCAGGAGATGACTCCTTGTAGCAACATTTTGAGTCATAAAGGGATAAATAAGTTATTAACTCTGCTTCCCTCTCCCCCCTCCAACCCCAACCAGCAAATGTAGGTATTTTAGTCTGTCTCACTTCCCAGAATAACCTTTCTCCAACTTTCTTCATTTTGTTGGCTGTTGAGCAATATTTTATTACCTGAGGAATGTAAGCATTTTTTTAAAAGGAGAAACATCTGCACCTTTATCTCTCTGTAATGAATTTAGGAATCTCTCTGTTTTGCCTTGATACCATAGAAAGAAAATAAATGCTGCCTAACATCACTTGAGGAGCCTTGCACTTCAGTGGAGCTATTTCAGATATTCAGCTGCTAGCATCCAGGAAAAATCAGATGTTTATGCAATATAACTCCAGTATCCACGGAACTGGTATCCATGGTGTCATTTATCCATGTCAGAGAAAAAAATGTCCTCCTAAAGCATTTTGTTGGCCCTTTAGTATGACTCACTGGTATTGTTGGGCTAGAAGCCTTTAATGTCAACAGACTTCACTATTATCACTATTTTAGCCTGTTCTTGTAAGCCGCTCCGAGCCCCAGGGGAATGGCGGCATATAAGTTTGAATAATAAATAAATAAATAAAACTATCAATGGTTTTGCCATAGCTTGGGAGTATATCCACTGTGGACACAGGCATGATACTGTACATGCATGTGTGAAAAGGCCCACAAAGGAAAAGATAGAGTGGAAAGGTGCCAGTTTCCAATCTCCCCTTCTTGGGCAAAGTCTTGGAACGTGTGGTGGCCTCACAACTCCAGGTATTCTTGGTAGACACGGATTATCTAGACCCGGCACAGTCTGGCTTTAGGCCGGGACATGGTACCGAGACAGCCTTGGTCGCCTTAGTGGATGATCTGCGCCGGGAGCTCGACAGGGGGAGTGTGTCCCTGTTGGTGCTGCTGGACCTCTCAGCGGCCTTCGATACCGTCGACCATACGGGATCCTTCTGGGACGCCTCGCAGGGATGGGTCTTGGAGGTACTGTTTTGCAGTGGCTCCGGTCCTTCCTAGAGGGTCGATCTCAGAAGGTGTTGTTGGGGGACACCTGTTCAACCCCACAACCATTGTCTTGTGGGGTTCCTCAGGGATCAATATTGTCTCCCATGTTGTTTAACATCTACATGAAGCCGCTGGGGGAGATCATCCGGAGTTTCGGGGTACGGTGTCATCTGTACGCGGATGATGTCCAACTCTGTCACTCCTTTCCACCTGCTACTAAGGAGGCTGTCCAGGTCCTGAACCGGTGCTTGGCTGCTGTGACGGTCTGGATGAGGGCAAACAAATTGAAATTGAATCCAGACAAGACAGAGGTACTCCTGGTCAGTTGGAAGGCCGAACAGGGCATAGGGTTACAGCCTGTGTTGGATGGGGTTACACTCCCCCTGAAGACGCAGGTTCGGGTGACCCTGGACTCATTGCTGAGCCTGGAACCCCAGGTTTCGGCGGTGACCAGGGGAGCATTTGCACAGCTAAAGCTTGTGCGCCAGCTGCGCCCGTACCTTGGGAAGTCTGACTTGGCCACGGTAGTCCACGCTCTGGTTACATCCCGTTTAGACTACTGCAACGCGCTCTACGTGGGGTTGCCTTTGAAGACAGCTCGGAAGCTCCAACTAGTCCAACGCTCGGCAGCCATGATTTTAACAGGAGCGGAGCGCAGGGAGCATACAACCCCCCTGTTGCGCCAACTCCACTGGCTACCGATCTGCTACCGGGCTGAATTCAAAGTGCTGGTGTTGGCCTTTAAAGCCCTAAACGGTTCCGGCCCAAGCTACCTATCTGACCGCATCTCTGCCTATGAACCCACCAGGACTTTGAGATCTTCCGGGGAGGCCCTGCTCTTGATCCCGCCGACTTCCCAAGCACGGTTGGCGGGGACGAGAGATAGGGCCTTCTCGGTGGTTGCGCCTCGGCTGTGGACCACCCTCCCTACAGACATTAGGATGGTATCATCTCTAATGGTATTCCGCAAAAAGGTGAAGACCTGGCTGTTTGAGCAGGCGTTCGAATAATTAGTGCAATGATTGGTTAATGAACACTGGAATGGAACAATGGATGACGAATCTGGAACATGTTTTTGATGACGAGACGACAGTGAATGGGTATTGTAGTAACTGTTTATTAATTGTGTAATGTGTTAGGTTGTTAACTGTTTCTATACTGTAGCACTGAATTTTTGCTGTTCATATTTGTTGTGAACCGCTGTGAGTCGCCTTCGGGCTGAGAACAGCGGTATATAAGTAAGGTAAATAATAATAAAATAAATAAATAATATTTTTTTATGGTGAAAACTACTGTGATATATTGGATAGAAGAGGTTGGACCTAAGTTGTGAAGAACTTAAATCACAATGCAATACTTAAAGTAACGGTAAAGGTTTTCCCCTGACATTAAGCCTAGTTGTATCCGACTCTGGAGTGTGTGTGTTTATCTCCATTTCTAAGCCGAAGAGCTGGCATTGTCCGTAGATGCCTCCTAGGTCATGTGGTCGGCATGACTGCATGGTGTGCCATTACCTTCTCACTGAAGCAGTACCTATTGATTTACTCACATTTCCATGTTTTTGGAGTGCTATGTTGGCAGAAGCTGGGTCTAACAATGAGAGCTCATTCCGTCCCGTGGATTCAAACTGCCGACCTTCCGGTCAGCAAGTTCTGCAACTTAGTGGTTTAACCTGCTGCAGCATGTGTCAATGGACCAATCTCATTTTTCAGCTCAATCTTCCTCCATTTGGTGCCTTCAAGGTGCATTCAGGCCTGTAGCCGGGGGGGGGGGGGGGGGGGGGTTCAGGGGTTCAACCCCCCCCCCCCGAAATTTTTCAGGTTAAAAAAAAAACCTGGTTCACTCATGAATTTTAACTGGTTAACCAAATCCCCATGCTAAGTCTATGAGACGCAAAAAATTAAGAGTCCCTCCAGAACTGCAAGCACTATCTCAAGCAAATATTGACAATTTATTCACACTGTCATTACTTGCAGCAATAGCCAATGTAGTGAAGCAACCAAGTTGGGGGGGGGGGGGGGTGTTGAATGCTCTCATTAAGGAGGCCAGACTTGGTGGAGGTGGTTGACAGGGGCGGAGCTGCAGGCTATTGAAGGCTCTGCCCCCTGCTGTGCTCTTTGCTTCAGTGTGAGCTAGGAGGCAGGTTTCAACCCCCCCCCTGAAATTTTCAACCCCCCCCCATTTTCAACCGTCCCCGAAATTTTTTTCTGGCTACGGCCCTGGGTGCATTGGTCTACTCTTCCCACCACCCCTAGACAGCATGGCTGGGGAAGGTTGTTTTAACTGAACCATCTTTACCAGGCTAAAGTGAGAGCAGTTCAGTTCAGGTATTCTAAGTTCACTAAACATGTGTGAATTGATGGACAATGTCTGCTCCTTCTGCCAGTGTTCTCTTCAGATGAAGTGTGACATTTGTCCTTTGATGGTGGTTGTGCCCTTTTATGTGTGGAGGCCCTCTGCTACAGTCTATTGCTCTCCAGGTGAAAAGAATGACAAAAAGGGGGGCTACAGCACTCCTCCCTCCTCAAGTGTTTACTCAACTTAGTCAAAATCCCTGAAAGGGCTCGTAATGAGGGATAATCCAATATACACAACCCAGAGTTCTTGGGAAGAAGAGCTAAAATGTGGCATCTAAATTTCAAGTTGTAACACAATCAAATATAAGTTGAGTATCCCTTATCCAAAATGAAAAATTCCAAAATACTCCCAAAATCCAAAATGGTCCAGATAGATGGTTAAGGTAATGACAGCTTTGCCATCAGATTGTTCAGTGTTCACCAACTTTGTCTCATGCACAAAATTATTCAACGATCTATATATATAAAAATGCACTGTGCGTAATGCGTACCTTAAAAACAAAAGAACCAATGAACGAAATCACACCAAATTTGGCGTCTCACAAAACGTCTCACAATACAAGGAGTGACCATCACTCAAAAAATTATGATTTTGTCATTTGGGAGTTGTAGTTGCTGGGATTTATAGTTCACCTATAATCAAAGAGCATTCTGAACTCCACCAACAATGGAATTGAACCAAACTTGGCACACAGACT
This sequence comes from Anolis sagrei ordinatus, assembly GCF_025583915.1. Classification (NCBI taxonomy): domain Eukaryota; kingdom Metazoa; phylum Chordata; class Lepidosauria; order Squamata; family Anolidae; genus Anolis; species Anolis sagrei. The sequence continues at coordinate 111,018,287 of NW_026846588.1, read as the reverse complement.
CCCCTGACCAACAGAAAACACTAGAAGGGTTTGGTGGGCATTGACCTTGAGTTTGGGAGTTGTAGTTCACCTACATCCAGAGAGCACTGTGGACTCAAACAATGATGGATCTGGACCAAACTTAATACTCAATATGCCCAAATATAAACACAGATGGAGTTTGTTGGAAATAGACCTTGACATTTGGGAGTTGTAGTTCACCTACAATAAAGGAGTATTCCGAACCCCACCTATAATGGAATTGGGCCAAACTTCCCACATACTGTGTTTTCTGGTGGTTTTTGGTGGCCCTTCTGACACCCCCCTGGTGACCCCCCCCCAGGGGGCCGACCCCAGGTTGAGAAATGCTGCCTTAAGGCCATCCAGTCCAACTCTCTTCACCAAGGCAAGAAAACATAATCAAAGCCCTCCTGACAAAGGGCTATCCAGCCATTCACTCACACACATATATGTATATGACAGATGCAGTATCAAAGATTTGAAAGGGACCCCTAAAGAAGGGCAATGATATGTTGCATGTTCCAGAGTAGGCAAACCAGACAATCTCCACATCAACACTGACAAAGAAACAGCAAGAAATACTGTTTACCACAAGCATAAACAAAACTACATATATTAGAAACCAACACTTTCTTATTACTTTATTACTCATTACTTTATCTAGATCACTAGACTGGGTCACAGCAACGCGTGGCAGGGGACCACTAGTATTCTCTATAAAATTACCTCCAGACTATGTGTATAAAGTGTGCATGAAACATAAAGGAGGTTTTTTAGACTGGATCCTGTTTCCAATATCTCTCATTATGTATATGTTCAAGTACTGTGTTTACCCATATATAAGTTGATACCACGAGTCAAGGACAAGTTTTGGGACCAAAAATATGGATTTTGATGTGACCTGCAGATAAGTCACGGGTCATTCTGCAAAAGGGGAACCCACTAGTGCCACTTTAGGGGACCAAGTGCCCCTGGCCACAGCTATTGCCATTTTCCTGCATCAAAAAGGGCAGAAAAATAAACAGGCTATGATTTAAGTCAGATATCCAGGATCAGGCCCGTAGCCAGGATTTCGTTTCGGGGAGGGGGGGGGCTGAATTTTTTTCAGGGGGTGTTTCGGGGGGCTGAGTTTCGGGGGGCTGAGTCTGAGTGAAAGAGGGTCTAGCCTAGCAAACCTTTTGTATCATTACCCCAATATTTATTATTTATTTATTTAATTTATTTACTGTATTTGTAGACCGCCGTTCTCAGCCCTAGGGCGACTCACGCCGGTGTACAACATATAAAAAACAATTTACAATAAAGGCAATATCATAAACAACAATAACAACATCACTATCAACAATACAATTACATTAAATCATTCGCGACGTCTCATCATAGAATCACAATCCAATCTCGTTATCCATATTCCGTTCCAATCATCATTGCCAATTGTTGTAGCACTTAGTCAAACGCCTTCTCAAACAACCACGTCTTTAGTCTCTTGCGGAATGTCATAAGGGAGGGCGCCTGTCTGATGTCTACAGGGAGGGCGTTCCACAGCCGGGGGGCCACCACCGAGAAGGCCCTATCCCTCGTCCCCGCCAGGCGTGCCTGTGAGGCAGGCGGGATCGAGAGAAGGGCCTCCCCAGACGATCTCAAAGTCCTCGTGGGCTCATAGGCTGAGATGCGGTCAGACAGGTATTTTGGGCCGGAACCGTTTAGGGCTTTGTAGGCCAACACCAGCACCTTGAATTGGGCCCGGTAGCAGATCGGCAGCCAGTGGAGCTGGAACAACAAGGGCGTTGTGTGCTCCCTGCGTCCCGCTCCTGTTAGTAACATGGCTGCCGTGCGCTGGACTAGCTGGAGCTTCCGGGCCGTCTTCAAGGGCAGCCCCACGTAGAGAGCGTTGCAGTAGTCAAGGCGGGATGTGACCAGAGCGTGTACTACCGTGGCCAAGTCAGACTTCCCGAGGTACGGGCGCAGCTGGTGCACGAGCCTGAGCTGTGCAAATGCTCCCCTGGTCACCGCTGAAACCTGGGGATCCAGGCTCAACGATGAATCCAGGATCACACCCAAGCTGCGAACCTGCGCCTTCAAGGGGAGTGCATCCCCCATGCATATGGGATATATTGAGTATGGCGATCAGATCATGATATGAATAAACATAACAGTTTAAATAATGCACCAATAAGGCCTTTTCGCGAACCACCATGAAAATTTCGGGGGGGGGGGGCTGAAGCTACATGCCTGTCCAGGATCCTTGCAAAAATCAAGTGAGTGGGAGTACTGGGAGAAGTGCTTATTTCATGTGTTCTGTGTTGTAACAGGACTAAACTCTGTCTTTTGTGTGTGAGAAAAGGGAAGTATTCCTGTTTTGATAAACGTTATGGTATACTGTTTAGATTGATAAGTTGGATAAGTTTTTTGGTCGTTTATTTTTGTCTGTAAGTTCTAAACTTTGTACCCACATTTATACAGTATTGCAAAATCCACACACACACACGCGCGCGCATTCGGATATGCGGAACTATTCTGGTCCCAAGCAGTTCAGATAAAGGATACTCAACGTGCATGATCCAATTAAAATAACAGTAATAATACTTTAAGGAGTTTCAGAGCTCTCTGTGTACATTTCCTGGGTAATAAATAAAGGGCAGGTTCATTTGAGTTTACAAATCCTGAGATAATTTATTCCATTTGAATAATTGACTACACAGTACTCCCAGTCACTGGACTCTTGCAGGATCCTGAATATCTGACTTAAATCATAGCCTGTTTATTTTTGCTGCCTTAAAAAAAAACACCTCTCATTTATTACTTTGGTGAGTTCTATAAAAACAGTTCTGCTTATTCATCATGTGTGAGAAGAGGAGATTGTTTCCTGGAAGGGGACAACTTTAGAAGTGCTTATTTCATGTGTTCTGTGTTGTAACAGGATCTGTTTTGTTAATAAGAAAGAAAGAAAAAGAGAGGTAGTTATTTCATCTGTAGTCTCCACAGGCTCAACTATATTTAAGCAGCTTTTCTGTAAAATATATGTTTAAAAGCACAGGGGAGAGGGAGGATGACGACTATTGTTAGTTCCTTGTCTTGAAAACACGTGCAAGAAACCTGAGAATGTGCCAGCTTTCCTTTGGTAGGAAACTTGTAGAATTTGTGTAGCATTTCTTCAGGGATTACATCACAGTTTCATTTAATTTTTAGGATAAAACTTAAATTCAATATCTATGCTATAATCCAGGGAAACTGTACCATAAACAGAGGAATTTTCTGGTGAGTCAGAGTTCCAGGAATCTGAAATATACTTAGAACATTTGTGTGACTGAGGACTAGCAAGAGCCATTAGTCATCTGGCTATGATTTTTTAAAAATATTTTCAGGTTAATTGCATTTTCAAAAAGTGCCCTTCTCCCTCCCACCGTCCTCAAGCCAGCCTTGGCAATACACCGAGTTTTCTCAATTCTGTTTCCTAATTGCTTTCAAGATAACAGCCCTGATACTCTTGAGTAATTTCATTTGTGGTGTAAAACGTTGACTTTAATAACAGCAACACTAAAAAGCCACAGAAGGCTTGCTGTAATGTCAGCATATCTTTTCAGGAAATAAAAGTAAGCTTAATCTACGGCGGCCATTTACGCAGTGTCAAATGAAGAGGAAATGAATCACCAGAAAAAGGATGAAAGATGACAGAGATTTGCCTGAAATTTGCATGTGTTGATTTGTTGGTACCAATGCACATTTAGAAATTCTTAGTCTGGTTTAAACAGAAATAAATTGCATTTAACTTTCCCAGTTTGGCAGGGAAACTACCTGCCAACATCCTCACTACCTCTGAGGATGCTTGCCATAGATGCAGGCGAAACGTCAGGAGAAATGTCTCTAGAACATGGCTCTATAGCCCGAAAAAACCCATAAGAATCTAGTGATTCCAGCCATGAAAGCCTTCGACAATACATTGGCAGGGAAAGTTTGATTAATCCTCTATCATCCCACTCTTCCAGCTGCTTTTAAAAGGTCCTAGTTTTTCTTTCTTCCCCTTATTTTCCCCCTTTGTTCTCAACTACCTGAAATTAATGCAAATTCAATGCAGATTGCAAAATCGCTGCCTTGTGTCCTGAACAAGCACAAAAGTAAAGAATGAAATGACTGAACCATTTGTTTGTAGGAGAAGAGGAAGTACAACATTGTTTTTCCCAGTAGACTCAGACCCCTTCTACACTGTCCTTATATCTCAAGATTTGATCCCAGATTATCTGCTTTGAACTGGATTATATGAGTCTCCACTGCTATATAATCTGGGATAAGTAGATAATCTGGGATCAGATCTTTTGTACTGAGGATTTTTTAAATTGTGTTGTGCCTTTACAATTTTGTACAATGCCTTGGAATCAGTGTTAGAAAAAAGATACGATATAAATTATATAAATCAATAAATGACTGTTATTAATGATGAAAGCTATGATAGGTCACCAAAGCTTGCTATTGCTACACTGTCCTTATATCCCAGGATTTGATCCCAGATTATCTGCTTTGAACTGGATTATATAAATTTCCACTGCTATATAATCTGGGATACAGAATGGAAGGGTTGTAGAAGAGCATGAAAATTTGAAAGGAACAACTAGTAAAATATATAAGATAATAATTGAAATAAAGGAAGGAAACACAAAAAAACAACACCCTCAAGGAGGTCTGGGAAGAAGATTTAGGGATAAAAATAAATGAAATAGAGTGGCAACAATTATGGAGACAAAGACATCTAAAAATGTATCAATACGGGTTAAAGAAAATTATTATAAGTTAATATGGAAATGGTACCGAACACCAGTAAGAATAGCACATATAAATAAAAACTATTCAAAAATTGTTGGAGAGGATGTCAAGAACCAGGAACATATATACATATGTGGTGGCAATGTAAATATGTAAATAATTTTTGGGGAAAAGTATTTAGAGAAATAGAAGATATAATGAATACTAAAATAGAGAGAAGTCCTAGTATAGCTTTATTATTATTATATAACAATAAACAATTGAAAAAAGAGGATAAAGAAGCGATAACAAATTTATTAACAATAGCAAGACTGCTTATAGCAAGGAACTGGAAAAAAGAAATAAATATACAAATAGAGGAGTGGTATAAGGAAGTATGGAAACTGGCAATAAATGATAAGCTGACATGTATATTAAAAGTTAAAAGAGGTATATGGAAACAAAGTGATTTTGATGATGTATGGAGAAAATTTATTGTGAAAGGATTAAAAAATAAAGAAGGAAAGTTGCCTCCACAAGAAGAATTGAGATTTTGGACAGACGACATGTAAAAGTTGTGGCTTGAGAGGTGGGAGGGGAGCACAGCGGTGAGGAATAGAAGATATGTCTAAGCAGAATAATAATACTAGATGCCAAAGTATGTTAGTTGTATTGAATAATATGTATCTGCTGTAAAACAAATGTATAACAAATGTTTTAACTATGATAAAATAATAAAAATTATTTAAAAATAAAAAATATAATCTGGGATAAGTAGATAATCTGGGATCAGATCCTAGGATATAAGGACAGTGTAGAAGGGGTTTCGGGCAATAGCAAACTTTGATGACCTATCATAGCTTGTGTCCTCTTCATCATTAATAACAGTCATTTATTGATTTATATAATTTATATCGTATCTTTTTTTCTAGCACTGATTCCAAGGCATTGTACAAAATTGTAAAGGCACAACACAATTTTAAAAATCCTCAGTACAAAAGTAAAAACACGGTTAAACGGAATTTCTAATTTAAAAATACACGTTAAAAACAACATCAAAACACAATGAAAATATAAAAAATGAAAACACTATGTCCCCGTCAAAATGCTTTATCCATTGCAACACACTAAAAATCCAAAGCTTTCTTAAATAAAAAGGTATTTGCCTACCAGTGGAAAGACAGCAGGGATGGGCCCAAATGGACTTTCTGGGGAAGGGAGCTCCATAACTTGGGAGCAGCCAATGAGAATTTAGCCATGTTAACCTGACTATCACATAGACCCCAGCTTTCATATGTGAACTGTTGGAGGCTATGTCACCATAGAAGTTCACGAATGAACCCCCATGAGTCTGCTTAGGCGGTTGTCCATATTTTTATGGTAGGCCACTTCAAAGACAGCTCTAGAATAATTTGTTTTGGGGGGAAAATAGATTAGGGAATACAGTCAATCCCTGAGTTACAAACATCCAACTCATAGCTAAGAATGGGGGTGAGACAGTAGGAGAGAAATCTACCCCTGGGAAGGGAAATCTATCCCTAGGAAGGGAAATTCATGCCTGGAAGAGTTCTGTCTGTATACATGAATGCAATATTTAAGATATGTCCACATATTTACTTTCCTCAGACCATTTATAAATATTATGTAATAGGAAGACTTACGCAAGACTGAGAACATTATTAAATTATGATCCTTCCTGGTCTTGGTTTTCTCTTCTCAGTCCATTTTGTGGAATGGAGGTGCTGTGACTGGTTGACTCTATAGAGTACTTGTGTGTCTTCAAGTCAGTTCAGACTTATGGAGATCTGGTGATTGGTTGGAAATCACAATTCAGGAGCTTGTAGCTTGTAACCTGATTTTAAACCTGATACTACTTGGAATTGTAGTGTGAATAAATTAAACTTAAAATATCGAACATGATAATATTATGTCAAATAGATTTACTTTGATCCTATAGTAAAAAAAAAAAAATTCCAATCTGTAAAGGAAGTTAACATTGCATCTTTGCATTTTTCTGAGAAATTCTACTTTTTTCCAAGATCAGATGAGATCTGTGCCTTTAGGGCTTTTAAGTACTACATTGTTATAAAATCAAAATGTCTTTTTCAACTCTGCTCACAATTATAGCTTTCTCTCAGATCCCTAGTCACTGTGTGACTTCTGTGTTCACAAGAGGGATGTAATTCTTTGCTAATTTTCTCCTTGAAGTAGCAATGAATAATTTCAGCAATTTTCTTCTCCCTGTGAGAAAACTGCACATTTCTTGAAGACAATTAGCAGTTTGAGACCGAATGCTAAAAACTTCTATGTGACTGTTTTCAGTGGGGGAATAATCTACATATTCTGTACTGAGATGAATGCTTAAAAATGCAAAAAAAAAAAATTCTGTGCAAAATTTTTGCTATTTTCTGCACAGAACAACATGCAAATTTTTCGTTGAGTAAGTCCTGAAATATGAAGATTCTCATTAATCTGCTTGCTAGTTTTTCTAAGCACTTGAAAAACGTGTTTTGATCATTTCCCAGATATATTTAATAATAATAATAATAATAGGTTCTTGTAGGTTTTTTTCGGCTATAGGGCCATGTTCTAGAGGCATTTCTCCTGACGTTTCGCCTGCATCTATGGCAAGCATCCTCTGAGGATGCTTGCCATAGATGCAGGCGAAACGTCAGGAGAGAATGCCTCTAGAACATGGCCTATAGCCCGAAAAAACCCACAAGAACCTAGTGATTCCAGCCATGAAAGCCTTCGACAATACAATAAAATAATAATTTGTTGTTTATTAGTTCAGTTGCTTCTGACTCCCACTCCATCTCCCCCAGGGGGACTCGGGGCATCTTACATGAGGCCATGCCCATCAGTACAGTAAACACAATATAACACAAAAGCATAACAGAACTAAAAAATAAAATACATAAAATGCAAAACCAATATAATAAATGACACAGCCATATAAAATCAACATTAAACAAAAGATTTCACTGGGCAGGGCCAAATTCAGAGATTGGAGGTACATTGGAATAACCAGGTTTTCATATTCCTCCTGAATATTGCCAGCGTGGGAGCTTGCCTAATATCTCTGGGGAGTGGATTCCAGAGCTGGGGGGCCACCACAGAGAAGGCTCTCTCTCTCGTCCCCACAAGTCGCACTTGCGATGAGGTCTCTTCCAACTCTATGATTCTATGAAAGGTGGGTCTGAGTTTCCATGAATTTCAGTGGCATTGTAGAATATTTCACTTAGACTACCATCCTTTTCAGACTTACCTAAGAAATCCCACAGGACTTTCCGGGGATTATGTTTGAGTAGATATTTTTTTGATTGCATTGTTAATGTATATAGAATATTGGTCTGCAGAAATATATCTCTCTGAGTAACTAGCCAGTAAAACTCTCCTAGGGTTGGACTTCTGCCAGTTAGTTTATTTCAAACAGACAGACAGACACACCAGCAGATTGTCAAGTAAAAAGGATGAAAGGTTTTTTTAAAGAAAAACAACAGTAAAACTAAGCCTTAAAAGATAAGGTTTATGCAAATCTTTAAAAAAAACCAGACAAATCTATTGACGGAACTGAAGGAGAGGGGAAAAAATAGTTCCAAATCAAGAATGCGGCTTTGTAATATTGATCCTATATTAGGGAAATTTTATGTGGCGGGGGAATCAATAATCTGTTAACGGCTGGGGGATGTGAGTGCCAATGAGAAAAAGAGAGCGAGACTGAGAGAGAGATCTGGATGCATATTTCAGATAATATGCCTTTGAAAGTAAGGCTCTTCACTTCCAACATGTGTATTGGGTTTATTACTTTTGTTTACCCCACAAAACAGCTAGTGGGGAAATATAATCTGTTGATGATCAAGGGTCTGGAGAACAAGCCCTATGAGGAGCGGCTTAGGGAACTGGGCATGTTTAGCCTGAAGAAGAGAAGGCTGAGAGGAGATATGATAGCCATGTATAAATATGTGAGAGGAAGCCACAGGGAGGAGGGAGCAAGCTTATTTTCTGCTTCCTTGGAGACTAGGACGCGGAACAATGGCTTCAAACTACAAGAGAGGAGATTCCATCTGAACATTAGGAAGAACTTCCTGACTGTGAGAGCCGTTCAGCAGTGGAACTCTCTGCCCCGGAGTGTGGTGGAGGCTCCTTCTTTGGAAGCTTTTAAGCAGAGGCTGGATGGCCATTTGTCAGGGGTGATTTGAATGCAATATTCCTGCTTCTTGGCAGGGGGTTGGACTGGATGACCCATGAGGTCTCTTCCAACTCTTTGATTCTATGATTCTATGATTCTATGATGCAGTGCAAACTTCCCAAGTATCTGTAGCCCTCTCCTCCCTTTGCCAGAACAGGAATGATATTCCCTGATGCCAGGGTGAGTGTGAAATACATTGAAGTCTGTTTGGAGGTTTGCATACAATGCTGGCAGGCTGGATTAGTGGGATATTGGAAGCCTGATACTGGGAGAACTGGCAGTAGCAGTCCAAACTGCTATGTGGCTATTGGAGGCTAGGGTGCTATTGGAAGCATTGAGTACCTTTTATTAGGCCCCATCTACACTGCTATATAATCATCATCATCATCATCATCATCATCATCATCATCATCATCATAAAAAAACCTTATACCCCGCCACCATCCAATGGGAACTCGGAGCAGCTTGGGGACTCGGAGCGGCTAATGCAGATTAAAAATGTATTTCAGTGGAACCTTGTCTTAAGAGCATCCCAATTTAAGAGTGTTTTGAGTTAAGTGCCATTTCTCGGCCTGGGTTTCACTAAGACGTACGAGCAGCATTTTTAGTTAAGAGCAAGCACCAGAAGGAGTGCTAGCGCGAGAGTACAGGGCTTCAAGGGAGCAGCCTCTGTGCCTCGTGCTCTTGCCTGCTTTGGGAGATTGCTGTCCGCTTTGCTCTTATCCGCTTTGAGGAATTTTGGCTTAGTTGATTTTGTGTAGTTTTTATTCCTGTTTGACTTCATGAAGAAAGAGAGGGAGGGAGAGCAAGATAGGGAGAGAGGTTGGAATGAGTCCAGTATGAAGAAAATAATGCTTCTGCCTCTTCGCTTTGTGCTTCCTTGCCACAACTTTGTGTTTCTACCATTTTAAAGTTGATAATTCTTTTTATTGCTCCTTGGAAATGTGCATTTATACATTGTTTGTTATTTATGAAGTACATTTTCTCATTTAAAAGCATATAACAAAAATGGGGGGGTTCAGAGGGGCATTTCAATTGGAAAATTCACTTTAAGATAAGAATGATTTAAGTTACGAGCTCAGTCACGTTTGCAGGATGGCATTTCACCTCTCTCTTCTTTTCTGGCTCCACTTAATAGAAATGCAGGTGGGCAGTCTGAACAAAGGGAAAACAAAAAACTGTTTGATTAAGTACATATGCATTTTTAAAAGCCCACAAGCTTCTGTGGTTGACTGATCACACATAAACCAAAATGGCAAAAATGTGCACACAGTAGAAATAAACTGTTGCCTTGATGTGGGTAAATATTGGGAGTCTCGTGTGACTTTCCAAATGGATTTCAGTTTGGACTAAAGCAGGTGTGTGTGGCAGTAGAAGAATCAAACTGGGTAGGGAAATGATGCAGTGGAGATTTGCATAGATTCAGCTTGTTGGCCCCACCATGGGAAAAGTAGTTGGGATAGCTTTTTGGAGTGTCCATTATTGCCAGTCAAATGCTTCATACGGAGGATATCTGAGAGACTTTGGAGCCCTAGACATCACTGAGAGTGAAGCATAGGGTGTATAAAGTGTCCTTCTCTGGAGGTATTTAAACAGAGGCTGGATGGTTATTTGTCCAGAGTGATTTGATAATATTTTCTTGCATGGCAGAGTGTGGTTGAACTGAGTGGCCCTTGGGGTCTCTTCCAATTCTATGATTTGGAGATATCCATGGCTTCTAGGGTCCAAAGAGCCTCTAGAGTGAATTATCAATCCATCTTTAGTGAGCGAGATTTACCATTCTCTTGCTGGGATAAATGTTGCAGCAGAGAAGAGGCCAGCCTAGTCTTCTAGAAGGGCCGCCTGGTAAAGCACTCTGATATCCTCTCCAAAAAGTAAGGCTTTGTATGCAAATTGGCAAATGTATTGTCGAAGGCTTTCATGGCTGGAATCACGAGGTTCTTGTGGGTTTGTTCGGGCTATAAGGCCATGTTCTAGAGGCATTTCTCCTGACGTTTCGCCTGCATCTATGGCAAGCATCCTTACCTCTGAGAATGCTTGCCATAGATGCAGGCGAAACGTCAGGAGAAATGCCTCTAGAACATGGCCCTATAGCCCGAACAAACCCACAAGAACCTACAAATTGGCAAAGTTTGGCGCAATGTGAGAGCTCCATCTTGCAGACTGGTTTCTTTTGAATATTAACAAGTGCCGGAATAAATTAAAGGTTTTCCTTACAGTAACAAGTTGTTCCTGGAGCTCACTCACAATTAATGAATCATTAATTTTTAAAGCTGACATTCCAAACTTTGCTGAATCTGTTTACGGTACTTACTGAAGCCATAAGATGGATAATGGATCAAACTGAAGTACAGAACACACAAATTTGTTGGGTGATGTTTTCCTGAATTAGTCCCCACCCCTTCAAATAAACTTGACAAAAAAGACCAAAGTTAATATTAGCTGCAGTTCTTGAAAGTTCTATAGTGATTTGGTCATAGAGCACTTGTGTTCTCTCTTACATTAAAGCAAAGCTTGAGTAGACATTGTCTCAACTGCCATTGTGTTCTAGAATATTTGTGACTATTCCAAGTGCTTTAATAGGATTAGAAGAGATTTCAAGGACCATAAACATCATCATAATCATCATCTTCTCCAACCTTCTGCCATGCGGGAGTCTACAACTAAAGCACTCCAGAGAGATGGCTGTCCAAATTCAGTTTAAAGACTTACACAGGTCTTTTGTTTTGAAATAAAAGCATTGGCTAAATAAACTGGGAACTGATAGGGCTGTGTGTTGTTGGTAGGAAAGGTTTTGGCAGGAAGAAAAGTTGAAAGACCAGCATTGATTAATGGTTCTACATATCTAGAGATGCATGGAAATTGTTTTACATGAATTGTACGCGAGAAGCGTGTGAGCAGTGAATGGGGAATACCCACAAAGAAGATATTTCACTCTAAATATACTCCCATTTTGCACTCATCTCCATTGTTTATCATATTCTGTATAAGTGATGGTGAAAATTAATTTAGCAAAAGCCTAATCAGTGACTGGACTAAAATGTCGCCAAGTAAGCATGGCAAAATTTTGCTATATAACTTTGGAGCCAAACCTGACTCTTCCTTTCTTGTGTGATTGCCTTTTTCAGGATGAAGTTATCGCTGCTTCAGAGAAGGTAACAGTGAAGCTAGAAGACTTGGCAAAATGGGCTCAAGCGGACTTCTCCAAATGGAAGTGTGGTCTCCGGGGTGAAGCCGTTCGACCCACAGAACTAGGGAAGGATGGGCAGAAAGAAGCACTGAGTAAATTCAGGCAATCCACACACAACAGCGGCCTCAACTTTAAAGACATTTTGAAGGAAAAGGCCGACCTTGGTAAGTACAGCTTCTTCTCCTGCAGGCATCCTAGGAGTTGGGTTCTGTGAGATTTGTATGGGCAGTCAGGGAATGACTAGTTCCAAAATTTAACTGTGTGTCCAGTAATCTTCCCTGAATCTACAATTTGGTGATGGATCTGTGCATTGTATGTTTTTACCCTGTTTCCCCTTCTGCTTCCTCGCCCATATTGTGTTTCAGTAGTTATATATATATATATATATATATATATATATATATATATATATATTAATGTACCAAAAATACCAAGTTTTGTATGAAAATGTGACTTCTATTTCCTGTGCTGGTCAATTTATTTATATTTATTTATCGTGTCAGGAGCAACTAGACAAATGTGCTGGTCAATGATCGAAATAAATGATTTGATTGATTTGTATGGGCAGTCTTTCCATCTCATTCTCAACTGGAAGGTGGGAAAATGTTTGACAAGGAGCCGAATGAGGTCTGCAATTGATCTTTCTACTATCACTTCTGAAAGAGACTTCACATTTCTACTTTTATGAATCAGACTGCCTGAGAAACTGAAAGGACTTCTGAAATCCATTTGCATTTTGGTATAGGGGACAATCAATGCCAAGAATGAAGGAAGGGGATGCCAGAAATCTGTGCTAGGTGTACCAGCCTAAAACAGTTCTTTACCTCTCTTCCTGTTTAATCTGAAAACTTGTAGAGTACTTTACCAAAGAACTGTAGATCCTGTAAAAACATTACCTGACCTATTCTGTTTCTTTTGCCACGAGGCCAAGAAGTCTAGAAGAGCTGTAACCTTGATGTATACTGTTGCTGTTGCCTTGAGATGACTTTGTAGAGATGTATGTGATGAGTGACACAAACTTTAAAGGGGTCAGTTCAAAAAGTTTTAGCACCTAGGACAGAAAGGTCACCTACTAGTCTATTTCCACTATTTAGCTTGGGACACAATCCCCAAATTTTAGTTCTCCATAACCCATCTCGTGCGGCTCTACAAAGTCTTCTCAATGCAACAGCAACTGTTTTGCATTAAAACAATAGTTGGTTTTGGAATTGAAGCCCCATGGATACTTGTCAACACCATGAACTAGTTGTGCACCTTTTCTGGGTCCCAGTCATTGAATTTACCCTTTCCCCTAGTTACAGAAAGTAAGACTGTGTATACGTAGAGAAGAAACATTTCAGGACTGAATTGCAAAATATCTGTCCACCTGATTTCTTCAAAGCAGCAACAACAATGCTTATATAGCTCCTAGTGTCAGCCATAAATAGAAGATAAAAGATTAGAAGTGCATATGAATTCTTTGTCAGCTTTTTACCAGTGAGGCAATTGCCTTTGGCATATATTAAATACAAGGTTGTTACTGGGTATAAATAGTGTAGCATTGTTGTCTGGAAATTGCACTTCCATTTATCTAAAGTAGACAGTTGCTTAGTAATATCTAGATGTGGTGAAATCTTTCTCTTTGTGTGTGGGGGTACCATTTCTAATATGTTACAAAATATTTTGCTGCCACAATGTTGTCCTTCCCGCTCCAAATGGATTGGAGGTAACAAGTAAAAAAAGCAATATAGCTGTCTGTGATAAGGTCCACTTGAGTAACATGGAAAAAACAAAGTTAAATGTAAAAATAATAATATAATAAGTGAGGATGAAGGTTCTTCATTGGTGTGATGATTAAGAATTTAATTGTATTTAAAAATTACTTTCAAGGTAATTTGTCTTTCTCAAAAGGCATCAAAAAGTAGAAAACATAACAGGTTACCTAGAAAAAACTTCATAAAGCATAATGACAACAAATAACTTTTTCAAATGTAATGGGTACAAGCTGATTTTTAGAAGTAACTTTCTAGTCTTTGCCCCCAAGCCAAAGGCACATAGTACCCAAGTCTGGCAAAGCTATTCTGCCACCTAAGGTAGGAAAGAAATGTCATTTTGTGATCCCCAAAACCAGGCCCGTAGCCAGGATTTTGTTTCGGGGGGGGGGGGTGAATTTTTTTCAGGGGGGGTTGGGGGGGGCTGAGTTTCGGGGGGGCTGAGTCTGAGTGAAAGAGGGTCTAGCCTAGCAAACCTTTTGTATCATTACCCCAATACCCCCATGCATATGGGATATATTGAGTATGGTGATCAGATCATGATATGAATAAACATAGTTTAAATAATGCACCAGTAAGGCCTTTTCGCGAACCACCATGAGAATTTTGGGGGTGGGTGGGGCTGAAGCCCCCCCCCCCCCCCAGCTACATGCCTGCCCAAAACGTGTCATTGAGACAGATGTTCCATTTGGTTTAATGGCCTCTGCAGTGACATAACTAACTCTGAATTTCAATTCAGTTATACATTGTTAAATGTTTTGAAATAGAGCGGTAACTTATTTATATTATATTATCTTAAAATAATTGATGTAATTTGGACTTTCCATTTTAACGTAATTCCTTTAAAACAAATAGTACTTCTTTTTCTCCTTCTCCTTTACTTCATAAACTTGTTAATTAAATTATTAAATGGGAGAATATGCTAAAGAGTCGACAGGTTGTACATTTATAAATGCTAATGGTTATCAGATTTTTTAAAAAAAATTGTTTCTGATTAGAATATGGTAGATTGGTTAATTCAAAGATTAAAAGGTTCCAAATGAAAAAGTCAGTCCAGTGTGGAAGGGCACTGGTCCTTCCACCCAGGAGTTCCTCCAGATTTGACACCAGATACCACAAACCAATTCCCCTTCTGTGATGGAAAACTGAATTCTGAAGCCCTTATCGCTGAGACTTTTGATGGGAGCCATGTGTCAAAAGGGAAAAACAAGAAAAGGGTCAGTAGTGGAATGGATGACAAATAGGGTTTCTCAAAATTGTTGCTGCTTCTAATTTCAATTTAAATGGTAATTAAACATAACATAACACAAATATAATACTTATATTTTTAGCTTCCACGGCAGGGGTCCTCAAACTTTTTAAACAGAGGGCCAGTTCACGGTCCGGTCCCTCAGACTGTTGCAGGGGATGGATTATAGTTTGAAAAAAACATGAACGAATCCTTATGCACACTGCACATATCTTATTTTTGGCACAGAAAAACAAGAAAGAGCAATACAATATATAAAATGAAGAACAGTTTAACCAACATCAATTTAGCAGTATTTCAATGGGAACTGTGGGCCTGCTGTTGCTGATGAGATAGTCAAGTTAATGAGGATTCTTGTTGTTGTGTGCCTTCAAGTTATTTCAGACATAGGCCAATGCTAAGTATCAATAAAGTTTAGGGCGAGGGCCAGGTAAATGATCCCAGAGGGCTGCATCCGACCTGTGGGTCTTAGTTTGGGGACCCCTGTTCTACTATAAATGTAATTGAAATATATCTTTTAAACTTAGCAATGATTAATGAAACCAGTTAAACCTCTCCTGCTGACTTTCCTACCTCTGAGTTTCTGTGCCACCGTGAATCAAGAGAAGATAAAGGGCCTGATTATTGCCTTGCTTAGGACATGCATGCTTCGAGACAGGAAGTTTTATAGCTGTATTAAAAATTCATTTAGGTTGTTGGACTAAATTTAGGTATGATGATCATGCATTAATAGCTGTACTGGACATTGGAGTAAAATAAAGAATGCACAAAGAGATACAAGAACAACTAGTAGAGACTCCGAATGTAAAATTAAGCTGGAGTAGGGAGCTCAGTGTGCCCTTCTATACGGTTATACATTGTTACCCACCATACTAAACCACTTATCCCAGGCCCGTAGCAAGGATTTTGATTCGGGGGCGGGGGGGCTGACTCTGAGTGAAAGAGGGTCTATCCTAGCAAACCTTTTGTATCGTTACCCCAATCCCCCCATGCATATGAGATATATTGAGCATGGTGATCAGATCATGATATGAATAAACATAACAGTTTAAATAATGTACCAGTAAGGCCTTCTCGCGGACCACCATGAGAATTTCAGGGGGAGGGGCTGAAGCCCCCAAAGCCCCCCCCCCGGCTACATGCCTGATTTATCCTTTAACTAGTTCATGTAGTGGTCCTTCCTCCCCCCCTCCAAAATTAGTCTGCTGTTATTGTTGTTGCTAGCTATTATTGTTATGTTGTTTTACGTTGTTTTATGCTGTCTTAATTGTTTTTGCTTTGTTTTTAATTGTATTTTGCCTTGGGCTTGGGCCCCATGTAAGCCGCCCCAAGTCCCTTCGGGGAGATGGAGGCGGGGTAGAAAAATAAAGTTCTTCTTCTTCTTTCTTCTTTTCTACTTTAAGTCAAAGGGTGTAACTAAGACATCTAGGCCACTTTAGAATCATAGAATCATAGAATCAAAGAGTTGGAAGAGATATCATGGGCCATCCAGTCCAACCCCCTGCCAAGAAGCAGAAATATTGCATTCAAATCACCCCTGACAGATGGCCATCCAGCCTCTGTTTAAAAGCTTCCAAAGAAGGAGCCTCCACCACACTCCGGGGCAGAGAGTTCCACTGCTGAACAGCTCTCACAGTCAGGAAGTTCTTCCTAATGTTCAGATGGAATCTCCTCTCTTGTAGTTTGAAGCCATTGTTCCGCGTCCTAGTCTCCAAGGAATCAGAAAACAAGCTTGCTCCCTCCTCCCTGTGGCTTCC
Organism: Anolis sagrei ordinatus; assembly: GCF_025583915.1. NCBI lineage: Eukaryota > Metazoa > Chordata > Lepidosauria > Squamata > Anolidae > Anolis > Anolis sagrei. The sequence continues at coordinate 111,001,411 of NW_026846588.1, read as the reverse complement.
TCTCACATATTTATACATGGCTATCATATCTCCTCTCAGCCTTCTCTTCTTCAGGCTAAACATGCCCAGCTCCCTTAAGCCGCTCCTCATAGGGCTTGTTCTCCAGACCCTTGATCATTTTAGTCACCCTCCTCTGGACACATTCCAGCTTGTGAATATATCTCTCTTGAATTGTGGTGCCCAGAATTGGACACAATATTCCAGATGTGGTCTAACCAAAGCAGAATAGAGGGGTAGCATTACTTCCTTAGATCTAGACACTATGCTCCTATTGATGCAGGCCAAAATCCCATTGGCTTTTTTTGCCGCCACATCACATTGGACTTGGACTGAAACGAATTGTGTGTGTACACATGATTTCAAGTACCCTGTTGACTTATGGCAGCGTCATGAATCCCATATTAAGCAAGGAATATTCAGAGATGGTTTTGCCAGTTCTCTCCTCTGAAGTCTAGCCTACAGCACCTGGAATTCATTGATGATCTTCCATTCATCTGGACTTGGAAGTTAGCTTCTAAGATCAGATGAAATATGGTGCCTTTAGGGTATTTAGAGTACTCTAAACCCAGATAGGCCAGAGCAAATCAGGTGGTATTTCTTAATGCTTATGAAATCACCCATGTCAGCTTTGCTCATTAGTCTGAGCAATATGAGAGCTCTACTCTATGAGCTAACTCTTTGCTGCTATGCTTTCACATTATTTCCATGTTTCAAATTTGGCAGGAGTTGAATCTTACACAGATCAAAACTCTGTTTTAGAGTCTTGATGCTGACAGTTCTTCTTTTTACAGAAACAAATGTATTACTGGGATTCTTGCCCTCAGCAGTACTGGAAGTCTTCCATCTTACGATTAATTCCTAGCATTTGTTGAGCAAGTCAGAAGAATTTGATACTTTTATGGGATCTTTCTTTTGTAAATTTAAGGCCACTCTCTGGCTTTATTTTCCATCAATAAATAAAACAAGGAAAATGCATGCAAAATTGTCTGTGCAGCAGCAAAGCAGGTTTCCCCAAGTACCTCATATTGTCAGATGCTCTTGTTATTAAACACAAAATTGGGAACAAATAATAGAAAGATGAATGTTCGTGAATATTTGTGCTACTGAGAACATCATAAACTTGGCTCCAGAATCCAAAGAGTGGGCTCTTAACACAATAACAAAGTCTATATGAATTGTATAGTTTGCACCTAATACTGATTTAATAGGAAACACAGGGCTATTGGTAGTTACAAGAAGAGTGAGTCTATTAAATCCATGGTGCTTCATATAAGCGTCGATTCACCATTTAACATTGTATTAAGTTGGTCTACTCTGACTGGAACTTCAAGTCATTGTGCACATACTGTGAAAGGAAAAGGTATCTTGTTGCCTTTTAAAAATATTGGATTTTATCCTACTCCCCCTATAAATTATTAGAATGAAAGCTGAAAGTGGTTGTCTAGATTTTGTTTTATTTATCAATAAATAATCCAAAGGAATTGATTCCTAATTAAGGAATTCACTTTGTTTGACATAGATGCAAGAGCTATTAATGAATCGCATCAAATTATTTGAGCTGGGATAAAACTTTAATCAAAAGGACCACGAGTGCAACTTATCTATATAAATAAAAATGTAATATTTGTTTGTGGGATTAACATAACTCATAAACTACTGGGGGAAAATGACACCAAATTTGGACACTATACCCCTAACAGACCAACAAGTGACCATCACTCATAAAAACAGCAGAAAGGACTTAAAAAGCCAAAAAACAAAAATACATTACAACACATGCACAAAACCACATATATACACAAACACACATACACACACACACATATGTCGCCCTTCTCACCCCGAAGGAGACTCAGAGCGGCTTACAAGATATATATACATACAATATATTATATTATTAGTATAGTATCAGTATTAAATATTACTATATTGTATTATATTACTATATTATTAGTAATATTACAAATAATATAGTAATATAATACAATATAGTAATATTTAATACTGATACTATACTATGCTAATAATATAATATATTGTATGTATATATTATTAGTAGTAATATTACAGGAGCCCCCAGTGGCGCAGTGGGTTAAACCCCTGTGCCGGCAGGTCGCAGGTTCGAATCTGGGAAGAGGCGGATGAGTTCCTTCTATCAGCTCCAGCTCTCATGCAAGGACATGAGAGAAGCCTCCCACAAGGATGATAAAAACATCAACATCATCCGGGCGTCCCCTGGGCAACGTCCTTGCAGGCGGCCAATTCTCTCACACCAGAAGTGACTTGCAGTTTCTCAAGACGCTACTGACACGACAAAAAAAAAGTAATATTACATGTAATATAAGTATATAAATATAATATCATATTATTATTAGCATTATCGTATATACTCGAGTATAAGCCGACCCGAATATGTCGAGGCACCTAATTTTACCACAAAAAACTGGGGAAATATATTGACTCAAGTATAAGCCAGGGTTGGGAAATGCAGCAGCTACTGGTCAATTTCAAAATATAAATAGATACAAATAAAATTACATTAATTGAGGCATCAAGAGGTTAAATGTTTTTGAATATTTAAGATAAGACTGCCCAACTCTGATTAAATCATTCTGACCTTCTTCAATGTAAATGTGCTTGTGTATCCTTCCAATAAAAATAAATAGATTAAAATAAATAATAAAGGTAATAATAATAATAATAATAATAATAATAGAGTAAAATAATAAATGCAATAGTAACAACAATAATAAATTAAAATAAAAAATGTAATAATAATAATGCATTTATTATGTATTTATAACAGAGTAAATAATATAATGCATTACATTATAATATTAAAATATTATATGTATATACAATATACTTATAATATACAGAAAACACATATACACAGACTGGGCCACAGCAACGCATGGCAGGGGATGGCTAGTTTTCAATAAGTATAGTTTTATATCAGACCCTTGATCACAAAGCATGACTTAGAATAGAACTTCTGCTTTTAAAAAAACTTGCAATTTTTAACAGCAAAGTTATAGACCTTGTGATTGCCTGGGAAGTTCAGAAACAGGATGTGATGGCAATAGCCACAAAATCCACTGTCATTCTCAGTATCATATAATCATAAATATACTTCCTTTTTGTACTGAGAATCTAATGTTCTAGTGTTCAGTGCCAATTAGACAGTGAGATTTTATGCCCTAAGCATTTGTGTAATTCTTTTCACTTAAACTTTGACAGAAGGCAGTCTAACTTAGGGAAAGTACCACTTCCTAACAGAAGGTAAAGTCAAATGACCCTCACTCTCAGGCCCGTAGCCAGGATTTCATTTCGGGGGGGGGGGGGGGTGAATTTTTGGGGGGTTTTTGGGGGGGCTGAGTTTCGGGGGGCTGAGTCTGAGTGAAAGAGGGTCTAGCCTAGCAAACCTTTTGTATCATTACCCCACTACCCCCATGCATATGGGATATATTGAGTATGGTGATCAGATCATGATATGAATAAACATAACAGTTTAAATAATGCACCAGTAAGGCCTTTTCGCGAACCACCATGAGAATTTTCGGGGGGGGGGGCTGAAGCCCCCCAAGCCCCCCCCCCCCGGCTACATGCCTGCCTCAGGGTATCCCTCCTATATGGTGTGAACCCTTATCCACAAAGGATACATTCCAAGATTCCCTCATGAATAACTAAAACAGTAAATAATAATAAAGCCTATTTTTCACTATGCTTCTGATAGGACGATACCAAAGAATCACACTAGAGGACCTAAAGTGGCCCACAAATAAATCCGAGGGACAGTATATTTTGGACCATAGCTAAGTGAAATGATTGATGTTGAACCAGTCAGTAAGAGATCATGCTGTACTGGCCCTGCTTTTAGCATAGTACAGTGGAACCTCCCAACTTAAGACCATTTTGATTTAAGAACTGTCACTCTGTTCAGTTTTGCTTTGACATAAGAGCAGCATTTTGAGTTAAGAGTGAGAGCCAGAGGGAATGCTAGTGTGATAGTACAGAGCTTTAGGGCTTCCAGGGAGCAGCCTCTGTGCCTCGTGCCTCATGCTCTTGTCCACTTTGGGAGATTGCTGTCGGCTTTGCTCTTGTCTGATCTGAGCAATTTTTGTTTAGTTGATTTTGTGTGGTTTTTATTCCTGGTATATTTGGCATCATGAAGAGAGGGGGGGGGGAAGCAAGAGAGGGAAGGAGGCTGGAATGAATACAGTATGAAGAAAATTAAGTTTCTGCCTCTCCACTGTTCTTCCTTGCCACAATGTTTTGCTTCTACCATTTTAAAGTTCATCTTTCTTTTTTATTGTTCCATGTGAATGCGCATCTATACATAATTTGTTATTTATAAACTAAACTTCTTATTTATGTGACAAAAATGGGAGGGTGGAACAGATTGATTGCATTTCAATGGAAAATTTGCTTTGAGATAAGGCTGTTTCAAGTTAAGAGTTCGGTCATAGAACAAATTAATCTCTTAAGTCAAAGTATCACTGTATAAAGAATTACTCCTTAGAGTACCTTAATCTCTAGCTATCTCTCTTATATTTTCATTCCTCTCCCTTCTTGTTTCCTACCCTCCTGAGGAACGGTCACTTGACAGTGGCTGAAAATAGTTGCCTTAATGTACGATTTCTTCCACCGTAGAATTTCATCGAGCTCTTACCATGCTAGTGGCTGGCAATATTCCTGTAATTTCAGTACAATATCATCTCCCTGAAGAAGTTTTTTTAACCACTCTAGAATTACTTTCAGGTCTTATTCCATGAATAGTCTGCAATAAGTCTCAATGATTTTGATGAAACTCTTTCCAGTAAGTCCGTTTTAGAACAGGTTAGGTTAAAAGGATGTCATTCTGCCTGATAATGTATTGGGGTTTTAAGATCTTTTAAATTTCTTTCAGAATGTACTACTTTTCCAATTCAATTGAACTTTTTGTGTTTTAAGAAATATTATTAACATAAATATTATACTCTGTAGACCACAAGATTTTAATGGAAAGCAATTGCACTTTGAGTGATAAATAATAATACCATTCTACTGAGAAGAAAAGTTTGGAAAGTAACTTTTAGGAAAGATGTCATAACATGATAAAATCATTCATATCTGAATAGTAGTGGGATATTGCAATTGGATTCAGAGCATTATCCTACCCTTCTTTAGTGGAATACATAAAATGCATTGAGCATACTATTACCCTGAGAGCAGAATCTGATCCCCTTTAAAGTCAACTTTCTTAAAAAAAAAAAAAAAGAATATATTTCTGGCTCTTATAAAGAGATCTTCTTTAAATATGTAGGCAATGCCTGCCCAAGAGGATGACTTTTTTTCCTGTGGTTGATGATGGGGGTTCGGCATGGTGTATATACAGTCATTGTGCTTCCCCACAAATAGAAAAATAAGAATACATTATGCAAAATGGATTATATTTTTCTTTTTTCTTTTTTCTTCTTTTGCCAAATTTGCATCTTATAGAAGATGCTGCATCCAGATTTCCCTACTGTGGAAATTCAAATGAGTGGAAGTCGAGAGAGAATGAGTTAGTAAAACATAAATAAGCACATTGTTGCATGGATTTTATTCACAATAAGATTTAAGAGTGCCTAAACCTTTTTGCCTTGTTCCCATTGATTACTACTGAGATCTGCTATTCATTCCTTTATGCAGTTGTAGCTAATGGCCCATATCAGGAGGGTGGTGATCTGCTCTGGGTTTATTTTACACCTTAAAGCAGGGGTCCCCAAACCTTTTAAACAGAGGGCCAGGTCACAGTCCCTCAAACTGTTGGAGGGCCGGATTATAATTTTAGAAAAAAATGGATGAATTTCTATGCACACTGCACATATATTATTTGTAGTGCAAAAAACACTTAAAAACAATACAACAATTACAATGAAGAACGATTTTAACAAATATAAACTTATTAGTATTTCAGTGGGAAGTGTGGGCTTGCTTTTGGCTGATGAGATAGGATTGTTGTTGTTGTTGTGTGCTTTCAACTAATTTCAGATTTAGGTTGACCCTGAGCGAGGGCCGGGTTAATGACCTTGGAGGGCCATATCCGGCCCCCGGGCCTTAGTTTTGTGACCCCTGTCTTAAAGGAACTATCCAAAAGGAGCTATCCTGTCTCCAAAATAATATTAGCACTTTGGATAGCTCCTTTAAAGTCTGGAGTAAATTATAGAATAGATTCCACCCATTCACTTAAGTAAAAACTACCAGCTCCCCTGGCATTGTAGTAATTTTATTTCTAAACCCATTCTAAGCCCTTGGACTACATTTCCCACTTTGCATCCTTAGAATCATAGTCACAAAACAATAATGACACTGATAAGTAAGGTTTGTTGGTTAAGTAAGGAGCTCTCACAACACATAAACTGATCATGTTTGTAAAATTCTCCATTCCCTGCAGCTGTGTTGTGTAATTGGCACAGACTTTTCTTCACAGCATTTTTTTCCTATCACTCCTTATAGTAAATGTTTAGTAAATTGCAGCAAAATCACTTTTCAAAAAGTAATTGATTGGCATTGCCTTTTAAGAGTGTTTAACAATTAAGAGTTGCATCGTGAAACAAAGTTCAGAATTGTGCAATCTTAGTGATTCTAATAAAAGCTTTACGTCATTCCTGAATGTTTAAAAAGTAACATGTTGTTCCTCTTCCATCTTTGTTGTTGCTTCTTGCTGATTTGATGGAGAGAGAAACAGCAAAGTATACATTGAACTCACCTTATCCAGAATTTCAAAATCTAAAATATTATAAACTTCAAAGTAGCATCCCATAGTGATGTCTCAATGTACACAAATGAGAAATGCACACAATTTTCAAAATATTGTGTATAAAGTTACCTTGAAACTCTGTGTTTAAGGTATCTATGAAACAAATGAATTCTATGTTGAGACTCAGATTCCATCGCCAACAAACCTCGTTCTGTATGTATACGCAAATACAGATATCCCAGAATTTGAAATTCAAAATACTTCCAGTCCCAAGCATATCACAGAAGAGATACTCAACCCGTATTAGTAAAGAAATGGCATAAAAGCTGGGAAATGTTTGTAAAAATGCCCTTTAAACATAACATTGAAAGGAATACATTGCTGTGACTTCATTCCACCTCATTATATTACTTTTAGAACACAAACGGAAGGAAATAAATTATCCGAATTGAATAAATTTTCAAACGATCAAGACTAACTATTTGGTTAGCCCTAAAAGTATCACAAGATGACTTTTTCCTTCCCATTTAATATTGAAAAGGCAAAGTCTTTGACAATTACTTTTGGAATGTGACCTCATTATGCTCCTGTTGGCCTTTGACCACTCCCCTCCCCCCAGGCCCTCATCAGGAAAAGGTAATTTATATTACTTTGAATTTGTTATTTCCAAGTACTGCAGTTCTTGTATATAATTCCCTCAGATGTAACATTATTATTGTCATCATCACCATTTATATCTAGCCTTTCTCTCAATGATGAGATTCAGAATGGTTAACAGCATGTTTACAGTAAAAATAATATGCATGAAAACAATGCAGAAGCTTAGTGAATCATATCTATCTATCTATCTGTATCTATGGCTGGATGGCTCTTTATCAGGAGGACTTTGATTACGTTTTCTTGCCCTGGTGAAGGGAATTGGATTGGATGGCCTTGAGTATTTTCTGTTGGTCATGGGGGATCTGTGTGGAAAGATTGCTCCGATTCTGTTGTTTGTGGGGTTCAGAATGCTCTTTGATTGTAGGTGAACTGTGAATCCCAGTGACTACAACTCCCAAAAGTCAAGGTTTATTTTCCCCCAAACTCCATCTGTGTTCGTATTTGGGCATATTTATTGATCTTATTATTTATTTTTATTTATTTCACTTACTTATACCCCGCCCTTCTCACCCCGGGGGGGACTCAGGGCGGCTTACAGAAGAGGCACGATCAGATGCCCAAATCAATTGACAAGCGATACAAATACAAAACAAAACAATTCAACAGTTAAATTAAAACATAATACATAAAAATAATAAAACAATCTCATGTTCAGAGTTCAGAGTCCATATGTCCATTCCATTCCATTTGTCCTTGTCTATCGTCAGATCCTTAAGTTAGTTGTCAGAATGACCAAAGGCTTGGTCCCACACCCAGGTCTTCAGTTTTTTCCTAAACGCCAGAAGGGAAGTCGCCGATCTATTACTAATAAGTGTGTCTGGATGTAGGTGAACTACAACTTCTATAAATCCACCCAAACCCTTCCAGTATTTTCTGTTGGTCATGAGAGTCCTGTGTGCCAAGTTTGGTTCAATTCCATCGTTGATGGAGTTCAGAATGCTCTTTGATTGTAGGTGAACTATAAATCCCAGCAACTACAACTCCCAAATGACAAAATCATAATTTTTTGAGTGATGGTCACTCCTTGTGTTGTGAGACGTTTTGTTGCCAAATTTGGTGTGATTTCGTTCATTGATTCTTTTGTTTTTAAGGTACTCATTATGCACAGAGCATTTTTATATCTATAGATAAGACTGTACCCCACTCTCCTTATGCTGGGCTATGACTATAATAAAGAAAGATTTGAGATTTGGGATTTGATTGACCTACAGTCCTCCGTAATTTTACTTTAGAAGAGACCCATCCAAATCCAAGCAGCTAACTCTCAGTAAAAGCGACATGGATCACAGCCATCAATTTTGTTTATATAATTATGACTCTTTCTCTCAGATGCGTATCAAAATAACAGAAGAGCAACGATACCATATAGATATAAATAGCATTGGTTGTGGAATGTATTATTCATAATGAGCATGAGAACCTGTTTTTTCCAGAAGAATTGTTCTGATTAAATCATTCACTCGCAGGGCCTCCAGTTATTTTTTCTCCCTTTTGGAATTATTGAAGGTTTTTTAATAGGTAAATGGATGTACATATCCATATTTGGTAAACCAGCAGAAAATAACTGAATGAAGGCTTTTTCGTGCAAACAGATAATTTTAAAGCAACCATGCAGTGTAAACAAGTTCATTATACATGGGAGAGTTGTGTTCTCTCTCTCTCTCTCTTTCTCTCTCCTTGGTCCACAGAGTCTGCAAGGAATGAAAATCAAATTATTTTATATAATACTGCTTCTTACAGAGTGCCTTTAAGTGAAGTATGAAAGCTGTAGTGTAAGCTTTATTGGCCTATAAATATGTCATTATAGTTGGACTACATTTATATGTTCTGGATTGGTGTTTAAGCCAAGAAAATATGTCTCTACAGGTTGATGTGTGCTTTAAAAAAAAAAAAACCTTTGAGGCATGCAACAGAATGTATTTCAGAATAAGGTTATTAAAACAGCATTTTCATTTTTTTTATTTTTTTTGCAACAGGCTCATTGTCAATTACATCGCCAAAAAAGTCTGAGGATAGGCAGTTACAAATGGCCTCATCTCCAAATGTGTCTTTAGAAGAAATAAAAAGTGAAGGGCAGAGACTGAAGGAAGTAGTGGAGGGGAGGGAATTACTTAATTTAATGCTCCAGGGCGCCATTTATTGGAGTGTAGTATTACAGCCAGACTCTTCCTTCCCATTTTTTCTTCTTCTTGCTGTTTGAACTCATACGGCTTTATTCTATGAATCAATTGGCAATAATATGTCAATGGTTTCAGACATAATACTTTATGTTTACTGCTCAGTGGCTGAGGATATGTTTGCATAGTGACTTTGTTGGTGCTTTAGGTTTACACTGCTGTGTATGATGCTTTGTGTGGAATGTGCAGCTAAATCTCCTAAGATTTGGTTGCGCACTTGGCACAACGAATGCTCATAGGTTTCTCGGTGTTTGCTGTAACATGTTCTAAGGGTTGGTTCAACATTGTAATGATAAAATCACTGCCTGACAAGCTGTTAGCACCTTGTTGTTGTTGTTGTTGTTACTACTACTATTATTATTTGTAGTAGTATTAGTATGTTTATTACCCTGTCTTCATAGACCTGTCAGCAGCTTATGATACTGTAAACCACCGCCTCCTCCTGAGAAAAATGTATAATATCACAAAGGACTACCATCTCACCCGCCTCATAGGAAACCTGCTACAAAACAGGAGCTTTTTTGTTGAGTTCCAGGGCCAGAGAAGCAGATGGCGGAAACAGAAGAACGGCCTGCCTCAGGGGAGCGTGCTTGCTCCATCCATGTTCAACATCTACACAAATGACCAGCCACTGCCAGAAGGGACAGAGAGCTTCATCTATGCTGATGATCGTGCCATTACCACTCAAGCAGGGAGCTTTGAGATGGTAGAACAGAAGCTCTCCGAAGCTCTAGGTGCCCTTACCGCCTATTACAGGGAAAACCAGCTGATCCCTAATCCATCTAAAACACAGACATGTGCTTTTCACCTTAAGAACAGACAAGAATCCCGAGCTCTGAGGATTACCTGGGAAGGAATCCCACTGGAACATTGCAGCACCCAAATACCTGGGAGTCACTCTGGACCGTGCTCTGACCTACAAGAAGCACTGCCTGAATATCAAGCAAAAAGTGGGTGCTAGAAACAATATCATACGAAAGCTGACTGGCACAACCTGGGGATCACAACCAGACACAGTGAAGACATCTGCCATTGCGCTATGCTACTCTGCTGCTGAGTATGCTTAACCAGTGTGGAACGCATCTCACCACGCTAAAACAGTGGATGTGGCTCTTAATGAGACATGCCGCATTATCACGGGGTGTCTGCACCCTACACCACTGTAGAAACTACACTGTCTAGCCAGTATTGCACCATCTGACATCCGGCGGGAAGTAGCAGCCAATAGTGAAAGGACCAAGGCAGTGACATCTCCAGCTCATCCCTTGTTTGGGTATCAGCCAGCACGTCAACGACTTAAATCAAGAAATAGTTTTCTAAGATCTACAGAGACACTCGCTGGAACACCCCAGCAAGCGAAAGTTCAAAATTGGCAGGCTCAAACCCAGAACCTCAATCAATGGCTGATACCAAATGAGAGACTCCCCCCTGGGCACACAGAAAACTGGACGACTTGGAAGACCCTGAACAGACTGCGCTCTGGCACCACAAGATGCAGAGCCAACCTTAAGAAATGGGGCTACAAAATGGAATCCACGACATGCGAGTGTGGAGAAGAGCAAACCACTGATCATTTGCTGCAATGCAACCTGAACCCTGCTACATGCACAGTGGAGGACCTTCTTGCAGCAACACCAGGCACTCCAAGTGGCCAGATACTGGTCAAAGGACATTTCATCAACTACCAAGCTAGCAAACTTTGTGTTTTGTCTGTTTGTTTGTTTTGTTAAAAATGTAATACAACTGCCTGGTTGCTCCTGACACAATAAATAAATAACTCTGTTTTTTCTCTCCACAAGGAGACTCTTATGCCTTCCCTGACTTCTTCTTTTGGGTTATCCATCATTTACTACTGTTGTCAGGCATGGTTGTGATTGTCTTCTAAACCAGAATGAGAAATCATGGTTTAACAGAGCTTTCACTTGGGCTTGGAGGAAAAATTCAGAACATTGTTTGCTGCTTTCGATGTTGTGCAAAATTATAATTTACTTGAACTAGCAAACTAGGGAGGAAGGACTGTGTGAGGCTGAAGTTCAGATCCAAAGACAAAATTATGATTTGGCCATCACCCTTGAATCATCTTGCCGCTGGCATGCTCCACTTCGCTGCCCCTTTGCACAAAGCACTACTAATTCCAGCATGGCTCTGTGCTTAAAGGGGAAGTGAAGTGGGACATAGCTGAGTTAAGTGAGAAACTTTTGGAAAATGGGAGAACCTTCATTGGTTCCTTCTCCTCATTTTACCCCAAGTCTCAGTATGGTTCAGCTGCCCAAAACAGAAATTTGTGTGAGTTACTCATACCTTTTGAGGGTTGGTAACTGTTGTGGACCTAATTATAAAGCAAACACATCTGAAATATGCCTGGGTTCTGTGAGATAGATTCTCAGAGCACATCTTAGGTCTCTTCCAGACAGCCTCTTAATCTGGGACAAATAAGTGGGCCAAAAAAATTGAAAACGCAAGTCCAAACAGAGTTCTAAGTCCCCTGGCAATCCTATAGCAGATTTTAGAATTCTGCAAAATGGGTGTGGAACAGCTGGATGTTGTCTTTTAATTTTTTTAATCAACACTCCGAGATACACTGGACCTCATGAGCACTGAGGTGAACATAAGAATGTACACACAAGCAGATTTCTTGTTATCTCTCCCCACCCTCCTGCTGTCTTTACGTTTTTCCTCTTGAACCCTGCTTCACTTTGGGGCCACTTACCTGCCATGCTAGTGCACCCTGTTCATTCAAGCTCTGTTCAATTTCATAAATATGTTAACAAATGAATGGTTGCTGAGATGGTTGTTCTCATGGGAATAGCTTTCCAATTGTGCTTCTATTTAGCTACCTGTGTGTCTGTGGCTCCATCTGTTTATAGCCCTCATAAGCTGTTTTGGGATTTTAAAATGTGCACACGTACTGGTGCAGTCCATCAGACATCCCATATTTTTTTGAATGCAGGGATAAACAGTGATGCAAATATGCACTTTTTTGGCTGACCTCGGGTTTTAAGTGCACCTTTTAAATCCATGTTTGCAGCTGATGAATCAATTCAGCACACCTTTTTTTGGTAAAAATCATCTAGCCACCATCCCCCGTCCCACTTTTATCCCAGTTTCTCTCAGATTTTAGGGTTTGTGATGAGGGCCCTGACCTCACTGTGGAGCAATAAGATAGGTGAGAGTGAGAACAAGCTTCACTTGTTCTGTAAAATGGATTAGTTATAATGCATATCTCTGTCAGAAAATCATAATATGCATGCTGTAGCTGACAATCTGTGGGAGTAAAATACCACTTTACTATGTAGACTGATTGATTGTTTCCTTAATTGTAAGCATAAAATGTGGAGTTCTGAATTGGACTGTCATAGGACTTTCACCTGGAAAGGGGTTTAAGTGCTCACTGCATTATCCCCTTAATTCAGGTAGCAGGTTTAAGTTGAATTTCAAGACAGTAAGGGGCTTATATAAATGGCTTAGTTAACTGAGTGGGGTTCCCCTTTAACAAGGTGACAATAAACGACTGAGTATCCCTTGGCTGAAATGCTTGGGACCAGAAGTACTTTGGATTTTTTGCAAAAATTGTAGAACAAAAATTGTATATTGCGATATCATGGAGCTGGAACCCAATTCTAAACCAAAAATTCATTTGGGCTTCATATACACCTTACACGCATAACCTGGTTTGTGTGCATTGAACCTTATAAAAAAGCTTTCAGTATCTCAACTAGCCATGCAAACAAATTTATGTTTTAAAGTACTTAAGATTTTGGAATTTCAGATGTAAAACTTGTTTTGTGTTGGTAGGAGTGGCGGTACAAACTCCTTAGGATCCTCATCCTTGAAGGCTAACTGCTCTGTTGTACATTTGATTTACATTTTCGTAAGCCTACATTGTTAGAGTCTAGCCTACAAAACTGCAAACCATAGTAGACCTGTGTGCTATTTTAAGGTGCTACAGAACTTTTTGTCGTCATTGACATATTGCCTTATATTTTAATTGCTTAAAAGTGAAATTATTATATCAATTTATGAGTGACTATTTTAGATCTTTGCCCATTGAAAATGACTCCCTTAGTTGCATTTTTAGATGCAGTCTTGGAGAACTGGGTTTGTACTTCTTTGTTTTATTAGTTACGTTTTATTAGTTGCAGTATGTTTAAGGCTGTTGTAATTTATTAGCACTATAGTAATTTTTTAGTTGTGTTGTTTATTGAGTCTGGGAAATAGGTGATTTATTAATCTATTTGCATGAATTATATATATAGTGTAGCCATATCAGAGATGTTACACATACATAAGGTTGTTCTTTGGCTCTCTACTGAAAGAAGCATTATGTAAAGGTCTCCTTATCAGTTAATAGTTATGGTGCCTTCAGTAACTTCTGTACCAATCTGACAGTTTGGGGGGGGGGGTGATATGAGAGCATCTAAAGCAGGGGTCCTCAAACTTTTTAAACAGAGGGCCAGGTCATAGTCCCTCAAACTGTTGGAGGGCCGGATTATAATTTGAAAAAAACATGAATGAATTCCTATGCATACTGCACATATCTTATTTGTAATGCAAAAGACACTTAAAAACAATACAATAATTAAAATGAAGAACAATTTTAACAAATATAAACTTATTGGTATTTCAATGGGAAGTATGGGCCTGCTTTTGGCTGATGAGCTAGGATTGTTGTTGTTGTATGCTTTCAAGTAGTTTCCGACTTAGGTTGACCCTGAGCGAGGGCCGGGTAAATGACCTTGGAGGGCTGTATTTGGCCCTCGGGCCATAGTTTGAGGACCCCTGATCTAAAGTATGATATCCAGAGTATGAAACTTTTTTTTGAGGTGGCGAGGGTATTCTGGGAGAAGTTGCTCCCCACTGCAACTTTGCTAAGCAATTGTGCTATCCTTGTAAATCAGTGTGTGATCCAAACATCTTTTACACGGGAAGATAAAATCAATTTGGCAATGATTTCCAGTTGGAAGAATTTTATACCTCTCATTGCTATAATCAATTTAACAAGTGTCTTCGATAACAAACCTTCCCTGTGTAATGTTTCTTCCTTTTCCTTTTTAGTTAAATATGAAAGGGAAGATCAGTGGTTTCACTGAAAATCAATCGATTAATTATTTACTCAACCGCATAATTATTTACAATTATATCACACCCTTCTTTCCATAATGAAATTCAAGAGCAATATTCATAGCACCCCCTAGTTCAGTGTTTCTCAACCTTCCTAATGCCATGACCCCTTAATAGAGTTCCACATATTGTGGTGACCCCCAACCGTAACATTATTTTCGCTGCTACTTCATAAATATAATTTTGCCATTGTTATGAATCGTAATGTAAATATCCGATATGCAGGGTGTATTTTCATTCACTGGATCAAATTTGGCACAAATACCCAATACACCCACATTTGGATACTGGTGAGGTTGGGGGGGGGGGTGATTTTGTCATTTGGGAGTTGTAGTTGCAGGGATTTATAGTTCACCTACAACCAAACAGAATTCTGAACTCCACCAATGATGGAATTGAACCAGTCTTGGTATATAGAACTCCCATGACCAACAGAAAATACTGGAAGGGTTTGGTGGGCGTTGACCTTGAGTTTTGGAGTTGTAGTTCACCTACATCCAGAGTGCACTGTGGACTCAAACAATGATGGATATTGATCAAACTTGGCACAAATACTCAATATGCCCAAATATGAACATTGGTGGAGTTTGGGGAAAATAAACCTTAACATTTGGGAGATTTAGTTGCTAGGATTTATAGTTCACCTACAATAAAGGAGCATTCTGAACCTCACAAACAACAGAATTGGGACAAACTTCTCACACAAAATCCAAATGACCAACAGAAAATTCTGTGTTTTCTGATGGTATTTGGTGACCCCTCTGACACCCCCTCGTGACCCCCTCAGGGGTCCCGACCCCCAGGTTGAGAAACACTGCCCTAGTTATTTTACTACCTGGTCATTCTGCAAACCCACAACTGCTCAGTCTTCTTTATTTAATATATTTAAGATGTTCACCAGTTAGTATAATATACAGTCTTGATAAAATAAGCAGCAAAGGATAAAACATTACAACACAGAGAAAAGCAAATTAACACCACCAGCAGTATAATCGGTCAAAGAATTCTAGAAGTTCTAGAGCAGCGTTTCTTAAAATACATGGGAAAATAAATTGTCATTTAGTGCTGAAAAGACCATCAGAGAAATCTTTTGGAGAGGGCTTTACAGAAAGGTGTCAATGCATGGCTTAAAAGTCAGAGTATAGGTGGTATTGCTGTTTCAGGCAATTTGGTCCCAATCTGTTATAGTATGATTGTATTAGCCAGCCCCACTTAAGAATCTTATTCCTCTACCTGGGAATTTACTTTCTCAAGTAAATGTGGTGGAGGCTCCTTCTTTGGAAGCTTTTAAATAGAGGCTGGATGGCCATTTGTCAGGGGTGATTTGAATGCAATATTCCTGCTTCTTGGCAGGGGGTTGGACTGGATGGCCCATGAGGTCTCTTCCAACTCTTTGATTCTATGATTCTATTATTAATGTTATTATTACATTTCCATTATTTTACTCTATTA